>VZTZ01023246.1:66736-89997 GCA_013400955.1 Drymodes brunneopygia
TCCTGCCCTGGATAAACTCCTCACTAAAGGGAATTTTAAAGGATGTCCCCCAGAGCAGGGCTGGGCCAGGCTGAACAATGACCCTGCAACAGCTGCTGGGTGTCCTTGGGTTAATCCTGCACAGCAGCCCCACGTCAAAGCCATCACTGCCCCTGACAGGCAGCCAGGAAAATCTGCTCAGAATGCATCAAAAGCAATTTGCTGCTCAGTGCCTCTGCTGAGGCAGCAGCAGCAGCCTTGTGAAACAACAGCTAACCCTGTAGAGGGGAATTTCAATCCTCAAAAAGCTCTGAGGTGCAAGGCCAGGCAAGGAACCAGGCTCTGTGTTTAAGAACACTTCTTACAGGTTTGTGTCTTAATATCCCTGTGAGTTCTTATTTTGCTTCTCTGTGCAGAGAAGGTTTCTTAGGGTATCCCTGCTGTGTCCCTGGAAGGAATTCCTGCTGCTTAGCAGGAGAAATCTCCCTGTATGGGGCTCTTGAAATGTAATTAGAGAAAACACACAGGCACTCAGTGGCTCCTTCCCTGGGAGCTCTGCACAGGTCAGTGTTTGTGCTCTGAGCTGCTGGAACCTGCACACAAACACCCAGAGCCAGGAGCACAACCTGCCTTGGCATCTCCACGATAAATGAGAGACTTTTCCTACAGCCCATTCCTGGAGAACATCATGGAGTCACATTTATGGAGTTGCACCTTCATAGTTTGGGGTTTTTGTAGCCAAAGCCCATCTGTCACAGCTGCTGAACACAACAATGGGCTGTGGCTACAAAAACCCCAAATTATGAAATTGTAACTCCATAAACGTGACTGGAGCACGGCTCACACCCAGCTCTCCCCGTGCCCTGAGCCCTCAGTTCATGGCTGGTGCTGCAGCACCAGTTCCTGGTGAGTTTTTGGTATTCAGACAAGCAGCAAAATCAAATCCATCCCCCCAGGTGCCAGCACCAGGCTGCTGTTTGATGTCTGCTCTTCCAGCACTGCCCTGGATCTAAAAATACAGCTTGATTTCCTGAGAATCAGTGCCCTCAGTGTCCCCTCACCCTGAGAGGTGCCACCAGGGGCTCACAATAACCCTGCAGGGACTGCTGAGAGGCTGCTCCCACCTCAGCAGCCAAAAAACACCTCTGACTATTTCTGTCTCATTTGCTGCACCTGCAGTAAAAAAATAAATTAAAAAATCATGTTGCCCTTCTCAAAAAAACTCCTTTTATGTCATTGGAAGGAGGCTTAAAAGGTTTAAAAAGCTCTGAGTAAATGAATGTTTTCAGACTGGGACTGCAGGACTTTTTCTTAAAAGCTGCAGCATTTAACAGAATCTTTTTATCATCAGAAAACACAGAATGTTTCACTTTTAAAAATAAATTTGTGACCATCAATAGCAAGTACAAGGAGGAGAGTTGGAGCAGCAATTGAGGAGTGACCTGTCCAGGGGGAGATCATGGCAGGGGCCACTCCAGGGGCTGCAACAACTGCCTGAGCCCCTAATTCTGCTCTGCATTCACAGCTCTGCTTGTAAGAAATACCAGCAAGATTTTGCTAGAGAAAAAAAAAACTCCACTTGAAAGCCTGCAAGACTCAGAAACCTCTGCATGGAACATAAAAACCTGCAGATGCAGCACTTGTGGTGCTGGTGAGAGACAGAACCCCTCAGTCTGGGCAGATGAAACCACAAACCTCTCTGAAGGGCAGAATTGCCCAACACCACTGCAAATAAACCTGCAGAAAGATGAGAGCTGCAGCTGCCTCCAGCCTTTCTCTGAGGAAACCTTCCCAGTTTGGAGCAGTTGTTGTTTTGCTCTCCCAGAGCCCCTTTTTCAGTGCAGTTCCACAAAGCTCAGTGCCAACACTCAACGTTCCCAATTATTTTGGTCATTTGACAGCAGGCAAAGATCCATGTGCAAAACGAGATGATTTTCTAAAAATACACCCAAAAGCAAGAACAGCAAGAAAACCAGCACAGCCAACTGCCAGGCTGGCTGCTCTTTTTAGGGTTTAGCTCTAGAACAATTCCCCCTGGTTTCCAGCAGTTTTTCTGTGGAGCTTTCCAGTCCCAGGCTGGTGCTGCAGCCCCAGGGTGACTCACAGAGCTCCTTGTTGGACAGGAATAAACACAAGGAGAGAACAGGGACTGCTCATCAAACTGGGAAAAAAAAACCCCAAGGGCAACAGGATGGGTTTTGAGTGTGAGGAGGTCAAGGAAGGTGATTTTTGCTCTCTGCTCAGCACCTGAGGGATGATGCTGGAGATGATCTCAGGTCATGACAGGGGACAAGTCTGGCCTTGTGACAATAAAGGACAAACCTAAATCACACACAGCCCCTGCGCCGCAGCTGCTCTGCCAAAACACTCAGGGGTAACAAGAAAAGCACTGCATAAAATAGAATTTGATAGAATTTATTTATAACTATAGAATTATAAATAAATTTGATTTGGCTATTAAATGTAATTTTTATAGTAATAAAAGCATTACTCTGCTGTTAGAGAAGACAGCAACCTACACATTTTCCTGGGAAAGTGAGCAATACAATGAAAGTGCTGGAAGTGAAACCCTGAGCATTTGGAGAATTCTCTGTTTGGGGCAAAAAAAACCCCAAATCAAACTCCCTTCTCCTCCAAAAAAAACAACAGACATTAACTTCCCAGAGGGAGCCCAGGGGAGGCCCCCAGGATGCTCAGGCCCCTGCAGTAAAGGAAATTCTAATTAAAACAGGATAAAAGTTTCCAGGATGGTTAAACAGCAGCACAGGGAGCTGTGCCAGAGATCTCCCTGGCTCAGGGCAGGGGCTTGGCCTGAAATCCTCCAAAGGAGGCACCAGAAAACCTCCTGACATTCCCACCCCCTGTTTTTTGTTATTAAATGACAACTGGCAGCATCGTTCTGCCCACTGAGAGCCAAAACTGAGACACAGAGATCCCAGGGGACCCCACCAGGTCCAGCAGAGCCCAGAACCATTTTCAGTCTCATTCCCATTGCAAGGACACTCTGTCCCATGGTGTTCTTCCCCAGTGTTGCTTTTCCACCTCAAGGAACTTCTGTATTGACACACAGATCTGTCCTGCAGATGAAAAACTGCATTTTTCTCTTCCCTGCTGCGTGCAGGATGAGTTTGTCCAACATGACAGCACTGAAAGCAAACAATCCCTCCCATTTGATGTGGTTTTGTTTGATTAAAGCCCAAATAATCCACAGGGATCTATTCAAATTGAATCCCAGCTGTCTGGATTCCCTTAACCAACCTTTCAGGAAAAAAAATCCTGGAATCAGCTGAGTTTTGGAGGAAAACCATGGCTGCACAGACAGTGAGCAGCAGGGAACAGGGAGAGCTGTGTTCCCTGCACTCTCTGAGCCACAGGCACACCAGATCTGCCCTGGAATGGGAGGATTCACAGCAAGGAAAGGCACAAACATTTGTTCCCTGGAAGAGGGGATTTAGAACAGTAAAACCAAACCCATGAGGGCTCTAAAGGCCCCTCTGTGTCAGCCCCAGACCATTCCAAACTCAGCCTGCACACAGATCCTGTCACACCCAGCACTGCTGCTAGGAAAGGCACAAACATTTGTTCCCTGAAAGAAGGGATTTAGAACAGCAAAACCAGACCCACAGGAGCTCTAAAGGCCCCTCTGTGTCAGCCCCAGACCATTCCAAACTCAGCCTGCACACAGATCCTGTCACACCCAGCACTGCTGCTCTGCTTTACCTGCTTCTCCTCCTCTGGCAGGTCTTTCTCCAGTTCTAGCAAGTATTCTTCATCCAGCTCTGTCTGCTTCCTCGAGCTGCTGCCGTCATCCTGAGCGTTCCCTTCATCCTCCAGCACAGCTCCCGTGGCCTCCAGGGAGTCGTGACAGTCATGGGAATTCTCCTCTGTGGGCTCCTGCCCTGGGCACGGGGCACAGCCTCTGCCAGAGCTCTGGGCCTGCTGGGCACCTCTGGGGTCACTCTCTGGACACTTCTGATCCGACAGCTTCAGGTGATTCAGCAACTCCTCAGCTGTGTCTGCATCTTTAAATTCTTCCATGCTGGGCTCCTGGGAGGGGGGTGTGGGGATGAGAAAGGAGTGACACTCAATAATCATCATTTAAAGAGTTGGCAGCAAACAAATCCCAGCAGCCCAGGGTGGGTGAGGCTGGCAGGGAGCACAGAGGGGGTCACTGGTGCCACCTCCTGCATCCCAGAGCACAGCAGAGAGTGGAACCCCCGCAGGGAGGAGACTCCATCCCCTCTCTGGGCTCTGCTCGGGGCTGGACACTGAAATTCTGCCCCCAGTGCAGGGGAATCCCCGGGCTCAGCCCCTGCCCGTCCCTCTGGTGGCCCGAAGTAGAGCCTGGGCCCTGCTCTGCCCCCTCCCCTTTCATATTTGTACACATCTAAATGTATTGAATAACTTCATTTATTTTATCCTCCTTTATAAATCTCTAAAGCGCTCTGGACATCCCTAAGGGAAACCTCTGGGCGCGGGGGGAACTCCCCCTGATTCCACGGCCCGTGCAGGGACACGGGGCCGGGACGCTGCTGCCGTGAGTGAGGGAATTGCCAAGCTCAGACCCCCGGGCCCAGCCCGGACGGACCCCGAACACCGCCCGGGGCACGGCTCGCCCAGCGCGGCCCCTCCAGCCCCGCCACGACCCTCGGGACGCCGTACCCGGCTGGCAGGGCCCGCCCCGCGCTGTCCGGGCGCTGAGGGGATGGTTCAGACCGGGGTCATCGCCCCCCGGCCCCNNGGCCCCCGCCGGACCCCCCCGGCCCCCCCCCGAGCCCCCGGGCCGCACTCACCTGCACCAGCCGCACTTCCGGCTTCCTGCTTCCGCCGCGCCCCCTGCGCACGAGGGTCCCGCTTCCGGCTGCGACAGCCAATGGGCGGGGGGCGCGCGCGGGGCATGACGGGGGCTGTAGTTCCCTGGTGTGAGGGGAGGTGAGGGAGGGCAGAGGAAGGCAGGTGAGAGCACGGAAAGGCAGCTGAGAACAGCTAAGAAAAGTGAGACTAGGTGACGGCAGGTGAGAACAGGTAATGGCAGGTGCCTCGTCCTGCCTGTGGTCTCCTTCTCCCCAGGACTGCACTGGTGTAAATCGCCTCTCTCCATGTTTCTTGTTGGCTCCCTCAGACCCGGCAAGGCCGCAATTGTGTCACCCCAAAGCTTCTCCTCTCCAGGTGAACAATCCCACCTGTGCCAGCCTTTCCTCCCAGCAGAGCTGCTCCATCCCTCTGATCCCCCTGGTGCCTCCTCTGGGCTCTCTCCAGCAGCTCCAGGTCCCTCCTGTGCTGGGTCCGGGGCCTCACCTGAGGGGGCAGAGGGACAAAATCCCCCTTTCCTGCTGCCCATGCTGAGGCATCAGCCCAGGGCACAGGGGTTCATTTTTCCTGTCCAGCTCTCACCCACCATCCCACTCTCCATCTGTGCATCCCCAGCCTGGATGAATCCCAGGAATTGCCTTGATCCAGGTGCAGCCCCAGCTCCTGCTATGTCAACCCTCATGAGATTCCCGGGACCTGCTTCTCCCCAATGAACATTCCACCTTTATACAGCTCAGGAATATGTGGGTTTTCCCCTGTAACTTCAGGATGATCCTCTTCTTGTTCATCCTCACCCCATCCTGCTTTCATACAACATTAAAGGTGTTCAGGTATTTCAAACCTGAGCCCAAAAGGAGACTTGAATTGTGCCCGGGGATGGACCGACACCCTTGGATTCAAACAACCACAGAGCTGAGAGGTTTTGCACTCGAACTGTTCTTTAAAAATTCCTAAATACTTCTGTTTACAGCAGAAAATTCAACCTGATGCCCATGCACTGAACCAGGTGACAATCTGAGCTGATAAAACCCATCTGTCTGGAAAAAACCTTCTCATTATTTATTATTATTATTATTGAATGCAGGATATCCAAGTCCTCCCACTGCCCTAGGGGAAGTGGTTTTACTGTTTAAAAGGGAAGGTTTTGCTGTTTAAAAGGCTGGATTTGTGCCGTGTAAAACCCAGGGAACTCCGGTGGATTGGAGGATTTGTGAGTCTCCACTGAAATCCCGTAGGTGGCGGTGTTGGATTGTCCAAGGTCCCCGTTCCTCTCCGTGTGGAACTGGTCCAGTTTGGTGAAAGCAGCGCTGGATTGGACTCTCAGCCGCCCAGGAGAGGGATAAATGTTGCACAACTGCCCCCAGGCCATATGTTAAATTTACTTCTCGGGACAGCTTTTTTTTTTTTGATCTTCACAGTGAAGAAACCAAAGCTCAACAAATCAAGCAAAGGAAAAAATAATTACCGTTTTCTGGAGGTCACAGAAAGTTCAGGTTCTTCACCAGAATTAAACATTTGCACACAAGCCCCAGTGGAATCAAATGATTGTGCTTCCCAAAGAACATTTTGAAAGGAAATTGTGAAATAGGCAATTAAAGGCTTTTTAATCACAGCTATAAATTAAAGTTTTACTACATCCGCTTTTTAGGCTGACTTATTAGAGAAACAGTGATGGATTCTTATTAATTTTGAACTTCCATTCTCTTTTTCTCCAGATCTTGGCTGGAGTGCTATAAAGATTGTGGGAATTGCTAGACAGGGACCATGTTCTTCACAGCTCAAGCCAATGTATTTTGTCATAAAAAATTCCCAGTGACAGCCCCAGATTTCCTTTCCCTGTCTCCTTGCACTTATGTGGAAGTGGAATTTTGGCTGTTTCAGGGAAAAGCCAGGCCATAGATGACAACTGAGTAAAACTGTAATGTAATTTTCTGCTTTAACCAGGCAGGAGAGCAGAGGGGTGCAGGGGACCTGTCCCTGTCACAGTGACATAAATTGACATCACAGCCTGGCTTTTCTCCACAGGGACACTTGGTTTGTCCCCTCAGTTTCATTCCAGCCCAATCAGACAAACAGCTTGTCCTGGGATTGTTAAACCTGATAATGGAATTGCAACCTTTCAGTCCCCAAAAAAATCACAGTGGGTGGGAACATTTTTGGTTCCCATTGAACATAAACCCCCTGTGATGTGTGTCCATATTCTGAAGTGTTTCTCTCTGCCCTCCCAGGTGCAGGTGGTGTTTGTGTGATGCCATCCCTGTGTTCCACGTCCTGGAACGTGAGCAGAGGCTGCCAGAGGCTGGGAAAAGGTGAGCAAATCTCTTGTGGAAGGAATCAAAGCAGAACCCAGTGTATTCCCGTGGGGATGAGCTGCTTGGTTTGTGGGATGAGGAGCACTGGATGTGAGATGTGAGCACACCAATGATTCCATCCCATAACTGCTGTGATTATCTCCTGTGCCGGGCAATTTTCTGCTCGTTTGTCTGAGGTGAAAGTCAAGCACACAAACTGAGAGCACAGAGCTCAGCTGCTGCAGGGAAAGTTGCTATTTTGACATTTCCCAGACTGGAACTGCACTTTATGACACCAATGTTCTCTCCTCTTCCCATCACATTTGTAAAGATAATGGGAAGCTGCATTTCCAAAGAGCAGAGGGTACAGGATGCTCTCCAGCTCCAGCCTCATTCAGCTGGATTGATTTTACCATAACTCTTCTCACAAATAAGCAGCACTTTTGTTGACAGCTGAGAGTACTGGAGCCTAATGGGTTTAATTTCTGTACAGCTGGGCTGTGACAGAGCTCCCTGAGCCTCTCCAGCTGTGCCTCTCCACTCTGGACAAGCCTCTCCTCAGGGATGAAGCTCCACACAGCAGCTTAATTGGGGAAATTCCCTGTTTTATGAACACCTTCGGTGCTAAATGGCAGCAACTCCTCTTCAGAGGCAAATCTGAATCTGTGGGTTCATCAGACAGTCTGTGAATGAGCATAAAAAAGGCAACACCACCATAAAAAGTGCCACTGCCACTGCCTGTTCTGCTTGGCAAATTCATTTTGGCTGTATTAAAAAATGGGCTTGTCCCACAAGGCCTTAGGATCGTGTCCTGGCCCAAATAGTTTTTCCTTTAAAGGAAAACATTGCATCAAATGAAGGACCAACAAAAGGAAGAGGGTGATTTCTACAGCTTCATTTGGCTGGTGGAGGTTGTAAAATGTTCCAGTGGGGAAAATGAAGATATTCAGAATGGATCTCATCTGGAGGTGTCAGGTGGCCTTGCACAAGTTTCATATTTTAAGGTGGCATATCAGACTTTCTCCTCTGTAATCTCTGTAGTCCCTCCTTCAGATCCATGTGGAGTTTTTTCCCATTTTATAGAATGTTCATTGCCTGTACCTGTGTTGAAGGTGTGACTGGAATTGAAGCTGGTGTTGTTTGACTCTTCTTATGTGAGAGGCAAAGGAAAAGCCTCTAAAAGTGAAGAGCTCTTTCCAAAGAGTGCTAAAGGAACCAAGGGCTGGGGTTTGGCTCTGCAGTGCTCACTGCTCTTTTGGGAGGTATTTGGAGTGATTTAGGAGTGCTGCTTTTTGAAATCAGATGCTCTGGTAGCCTGGATGTCTGCAGGAAACTCGCTGGAGAGTGAAATGGAGATTCTGAGCTCTCCCCACTGCTGGAATTGTCAAACTTTCAGAGATCCTGGTGAAGGAACTCCTTGAGCTGATTCCTGATGGAGGAGTTACGTGTGCTGGTGATGAGGGAAGCATCTGCATCCCAGGAGCCACAATGGCAAATTTAGTGGCCATGAGTGTTTTATTTTAAAGTGGGAATCCTGATGAGGCACCTTGGCTGAATCCCAGCCCTACAGTAACAGGAGCAAGTGTTTCAATTGAGAAATGACTTTAATCATTGTTTTCCATCTCTAAAGTGCAAGTGTACAGCGACGTACAGAACAATGGGGAATCATGGGCAGAGCCAGCCTGGGGAGGAATGGCCAGGACTTCATTCCTCATTTGTCCATGGATCCCTCCATCCATGGATTCATGGATTCATGGATCCATCCATCCCTCCATCCCTCCATCCATCCATCCATCCATCCATCCATCCATCCATCCATCCCTCCNATCAATCCATCCATCCATCCCTCCATCCATCCATCCATCCCTCCATCCATCCATCCATCCATCCATCCCTCCATCCATCCATCCATCCCTCCCCACCCTGGCACAGCTGGGCACTCCCCACCCCTGCCCACCCCATTTCCCCCTCTCTCCACACAGGTGTGTGTGGCTGTTCAGCTCTCCCAGGACACCTGAGGAATCCCTTGTGCCCTTCCCTGGGTGTGCAGCTCCTCCCCTGCCCTCTGCTCACGTTCAGTAGTTTCTCTGGCAATTACCTGGGGATTTGGGCAGTCCCTGTGACACGAAGCCTCCTGTCCCTCCCTGCTCCCTCCCCGAGCTCTCCTGAGGAGCCGTGCATGGTCCATCACTGCCCCGGGCCTGGCATGAGCCCGGCAGTGTCCAGCGGGCACGGAGCGCTCGGAATGCCCTGGTTGCAGCGGGCAGTTTGCCCTCCAGGCAGCGCAGCGCTCAGGGCGTGCCCGTGGGCTCAGCCCCCGAGCCCTGGCCCGCGGCGGGGCCGTGCCCGTTGCGCTCGGGCAGCAGCTGGAAGGTGAAGAACTGGCAGTGCCCCTGCTGCCCGCTGCTCCCCGCGGCCGGGCTGAGCAGGGAGCCGCAGTTCCTGCAGTCCTGCAGCGCGCACAGCTCCAGCTGCGGGTGGCTGATCCTGCTCACGTAGCCGGGGCTGGGGGATGCCGAGGACAAAGTCCTCTGGCTGCCGCTCAGGAAGCTGCCGCTGTCTTCCAGGGAATCCCTCCTGGCGTGCTCGAAGGAGCAGCGCTTCCACGTTCTGTAGCTGTAGGGCCACCAGCCCAGCTGCTTGCGCCGGTGGCAGTGGCACCGCAGGATCTGGATAAAAGCCCTCTTGAACTCTTTGCTGGAGCAGGGGTAGATGATGGGATTCAGGCAGCTGTTGAAGTAGCCAAGCCAAAAAATCACCTTGAAGATCGTTTCGGGGGGCTTCAGGGCTGAAAAGAGGGATCCTGTGCAGGGGAAGCAAGCAGAGAACAGCTGAGATAAGGGGTTTGTCTGCCTTTAGGAAGAGAACATGTTCATCAGATCACTGTTAGAATCTGGGGTTTAAAACTCTTTTATGCATGTTGCTTTCAGTGTCAGTCTTTTGGTACTAAAACATTCTTTTTAAAGCTGATAAGGAAATGTTCCCATCATCTGAAAGTTAAAGGGGCACATCATTGATGTAGGATAAAAAATAAGAGTTAATGTATGATTGAAAATTGTGTTTTTCAGTCCACACCTGGTGCAGGAACATCTCCTGATCCCAGGGACAGACAAACCTCCCCTGTCTGGGCTGTTGCATGAGGCACACAAGGAATGAGGCTGTGCCTTCCTCAAAGACCTTTCAAAGGTTGTTTTTGAATAAAAGGGTTCCCAGGCCCTTCAAAAAGAGCATTTCCAGACACACCTTATAAATTCTGATACATCTCTGGCAGCTCCTGAACACACCTTCATTTATCCTGATTATTGTGAGAGTACAAACCTCCCAAAACCTGAAGTCAATTGGGGAACTTCCCATGTCTCAGGCATTCATAAAAACGGTGTAACCCAAACCAAGAGGTTATTCTGTGAATACTTCCCCTTCCCTTCACAACCAAACAATTTCCCTAATGATGCTGCCTGAATGAAAAGCTCACGCTGGGGAATCCACTTCCTGTGCTTTTCGGGGTAATTGATCAGCTAAATTTAGCAAATGGAGCTGGAGAAAAGAATGTATGAGATTTTTATGGCAAACAGACATTGAGCTGGGTCCATTCTCAGCTGGGAAAACACCTCAGTGTCCAGCTCAAGTGACCCAGGAGTGAGGATCCAGGAGAGAATTCCTCTGCCAAGAACTGGGGTTAGATTTGCAGAGCTTTTCCGATGGAAGGTGATACCCCAGCCTGGCTGGGGAAGGACCTTTTCCTGTGGAGTGGTTTCGGGTTTGCAGGGCTGTGGGAGCAGCTGAGTCAGTGGTGGCTGTCAGGATGCCTGGAGGGGAGGGATGTGATTCTGGGCACCGCTCCCATCTCACAGCAACGCCGAGGTCGTGCCTGGGGCCTCCAAACTATGTGACAGCACTTCCTCTGCTGCTGGGTGACAGCTCTGGGGTGCCAGCACAGCCAGGGCAGCGTGTGTGGGGCCAGGGCTGGGCTGCACTCCCTGCATCAGGGGTCCTGGGTGTCCAGATCCCAGATTTTATCCTGGCAGAATTTGGGAATGGAGCCAGTGCTGGGCTGCACTTCTTGAGGGTCCTGTGGCCTCAGAGCCCAGATTTTTGTCCTGGCAGAATTTGGGAATGAAGCCCGTGCTGGGCTGCACTTCTTGAGGGTCCTGTGGCCTCAGAGCCCAGATTTTTGTCCTGGCAGAGTTTGGGAATNAGTGCAGGGATCCTGCTCCCTGCAGGAAGGGTCCTGTGGCCCCAGATCCCAGATTTTATCCTGGCAGAATTTGGGAATGCTGCCAGCTCTGGCTCTGCCCTGGAGCTGAGGAGCTCAGGGTTAAATGGAGAGTTTAGAGGGATTTCCTCATGACTGCTGCTCTTTAGGGGTTTTACAGGACTCCCCTGTCCCTCAGGGCCGTGCTGCTGGCAATGATCTGCAGGGTTTGGCCAGAGCCTTTTCTGTGCAGCTCCTGCAAATCCTGCAGGTCCTGCCCCTGTCCTGATGGGTGCTGCAGGAATTACAGAGCACAACGTGCCAAACATCAGAGAAACCATGAAATGCACTTGAAAAATCTCCAGCATAAACCAAATCAATGCAGCTCCCAAATCTGTGTGTCCTGCATGTCTCAGGTGAGAGGTTCAGTGACAATTCCTGAGATTCCATGGAATGAGCCATTACATTCTCATAAAGCTTTGGGGAAAGCTGATCTGAGTCTGTAACTGCAGCCAAGATGAGGAGGATGTTACCAAACCTTTTCCCTGCACAGCTGCAAAACCTTTGCAGGGTTTATTTTGTAAGTGATAATTGCTAATATTTCCTTTCAGTTTAGGGAAAAGAGAAGCTCTGTGGCTTTACAAAACAACTCCAAAGCACCATAATGTACAAGGAACTTTTTGGAGCTCACACTGATAAACTTCTTAAATTGTTTTCTGGAATTCCTTTAAAATAGAAATGATTTTTAGCTCCTAAAGTCCAGCAAACCTCATGAAGTGGCTCAAGAGCCCCTATTTTTTCTCAGGTGTAAACTTGAATCCCCAATCCATGGTGGATTGGAAGGTCTGCCTTTCTCTGATACTGCAACAACTGAAAATCTATAGGACATTCCTCTACCAAATTTAAATATTTTTAGGCAGATTAAATGTGGACAGAGAAAATGCTATAAATAAACTAAATAACTAAATAAGGAATTTTACAGGCCAGATAAAATGAGTGAAAGCCTAGAGATGAAAACTGGGAACCAATGCAGATAAATGAGCTGTGCTTCTTTCATCTGTATCACACAAGAACTTACTCCTGAATTTCTCAAACTTTCAAAGTTTTCAAAGTTTCAAAACCTTTCTATTATTGTAACTAAATGGAGATATTTAGGTTTTTTTTTAATTGACTACAATACCTTATATTTAGCTGCATTAACCTGTGAGGAGCAAACAAGTGTGGGCTGTTTTGATACCTTGATGAAGCAAAGGCTCCTGGGCACACTCTAACACCAGACTGATATTTCCTGCTCTCTTCTCCAATCACTTCCCCACTGAGGTCTGATAAAGAGATTAAATATTGCCCTGTGCTGATTTAAATTGCTCTTTAAAAAGCCTGCAGAATTTGCACGTGGCTGTCTCCTCAGTGATTTATTGGTGCTGGGGTGGCCAGAGGGATTTCCCTGCTCCAAGTGATTGCTCTCCTGGTGTTCCCTGTTTAACAGCCTCCCTCCAAGGGATGTGGATTTTCTGCTCCCTTTTATTTCTCTGCACTAACCCTGTGATTTATTAATCCCAGCACCACAGTCCTCCCTCTCACTGCACCGCTGGCACCAACGAGATTCCTGCACAGCACAAAAGGAGAACAGGAAATGGTTCAGAAAATCAGCTGGGCCACTTTGGAGGGATCAGGTTTCTGCCCACAGACCCCAGGCTTGATGGAGCTGTTGAGCTCGGAGATACACGGAGCAAATGTCATGAAAAGGAATGAAGAAGTATTTTATTTGGGAAGAACTAATTTCATTGAGGCTCTGACTGGTTCTTTATAATGAATGCTTTATTACGGGGGAAGTCAGTCAAGTGTCCTCAATGAAATTAGGGAACGCCGTGGGAAACAATTTGCCATTTGAATTCTCCTCACATGTTCTGCAGAGTAGGGGGGCAGAGCAGCACTGGGACATTAAAATTCAGAGTCCACTGGAGTCAGGGAAGTCCTCAAAACCCTTTGTAAAGGCTCATAAGGAACTGGGAAGAGTCCTGAAAATATCAGGGTGGGCAGCAGGAAAATCTTCTGGAATGGCTTAATTGTACTCTTAATTAAGGAAAACTCCTCACTGAAGCAGGTTTGAATTAAACATTCATTTTTAATGCATTGGGGGTTTGATATCAATGAAGTATAATAAATTACTCATAGAATGATAAGTTCTGCTCAGAGTCTGATACTTAGATTAGATAATAATTGGAGAGGAGAACTGGGAATTCCCTGGATTTAAGGACAAGTTGCTGTGGATGAATTTGGGGCTGTCAGGGGCTGTTTTCTGTGCCTTACAAAGGAATTGCATTTCCAAATCTGCTAAATCCAGTTTTGCTTCGATGAAAACACACCTAGGGGCAGTGGGTTATTTTCCAGTTCCCTGGAACAAATAAAACATCTGGATTTATTGCAATACAATGGTACTACAGACTCATTTAAGGTTTTGCTGTGTGCCACTGGATATTCCAGGCAGGAAACTGGGGATCCACTGCATGGCTTTGTCATTGTGTGAAGATTAAAGAGCCACAAAATATGAAACTCTTTCTCTCTACTGATAACAGGGGGAAAATGAAGTGTTTCAAAACCCTCTTTGCACACCATAAAATAGAAATAGAGAGTTGGTAATCAGTGATTGGAAGTGAGGGGTCAGGTAAAGGTGCCCTTGAAGGCAATCCAAGGGCCAAGCTTCTTTCAGAGGTTCCATTTTTGGTGCAGATTGGAGCTGTTCTGACTGGGCTTAAATCTGAGCTTTTGCAGAGAAAATGCCAAGGTTTTAAAAACCCTTCTGGTGAAGGAAAGTATTGCAAAACCCCAAATGATAACAGCTGAGTTCTGAGACAGGGAAAACAGGGAAACTTCACCAACATCAAGCCCCATCTGTCCCCCAGGAGTCAGCCTGTGCAGAAATGAGCCTTGCTGTGCATGGAATCTGCTTTAGGATGGAACTTTTCCCTGTGATGGGTGATTGATCAGATCTGGGCTGTGACCAGCACGAGGCTGCCCAGCCTGGGAACCTCCACAACTCCTGGAAGCTGCTGATGGCTGAGTTACAGAGCCAGTAAAATCCTCCCTGCAGGAGCAATAATCTGCCCCTGAGCAGAGCTGCTGTGAGTTCAGAGTGTGCTGAAAGGATGTGGTTGCCTTTTGTTTGAGTTTTTTTGTTTGAGCCCTTCTCACCACGGGCTCAGCCAAGCCAGCGTGCCAAGGTTTCTGAGCTAATTGGATTTCTAAAGCTCCTGATTTCTTCCCTTCCAGCATCCAGTGTTTGTTTACATTCCCCTGGACTTATTTAATATAGGCAAAACCCCCAAACAGTAGGTGTTTACAAACAGTAGATGATGAAGTGGAGAGGATGGTTATAAAACTCAGGGTTGGTCAAGCTGGGAGGCACTGCAGGCTGCTGGAGAAGAGGGTTAGGATAACAGGGAAAACAGCTGGAAACAGTGAAAAACCATCTTGAGAAATGGGGAGAGCATCCAAAAGAAGCAGAATCAAATTCAATCAGGAAAATGAAAGGAATACTGGATAAATGATAAGTAACAACGAGCAGCACCCAAATCTGATGGGGTTGCAGTTGTCATTCTCCAGTGCAGTGATGGGTACATTACAAATATCCTGGAACCATGGAATATTTTGGTTTAAAGGGATTTAAAGCTCATCCAGTTCCACCCCCTGCCGTGGGCAAGGACACCTCCCACTATCCCAGGTTGCTCAGAGCTCCAAGGTGTCCTGGTTGTGAGGAATTTATGTCCTAGCACTGACAATTCTTAGCAGATGCCTCATCCTTCAGAAGAAGAGATCATTGCTGTGAGAACAGCATGAACTTCATTCACAATGACTCAAATTTGAGAGCTTTTGAAAGGCTCTGAAAATAGAAACTTATCTGGAGTGGCCAAAATAAAGCCAGGGCTTCAAGGAGTAGAGATAGGGATGAGATCTGTTCCTAAGCCCCAGAGCTGCTGCACCTCCTTGCATTACAAGCAGCTACACTGGATTTCTGAAGGGACAGTGCCTTGTATTTAATCACAAAATTACTGCTCTGAGCACCACCTCTCATCTTTGTGACTTACACCCCTGAGAGAACTCACCTGTGTTTAAATTGTGCTGTGATAAACGTGATAAAGCCAAGATCACTTCTGGTCAGAACCTTGTTCAGCCTCTAAAGCTGACAGTGCACAGGGACACAAACACGGTGTTATTGTTGTTATTGTTCAGTCCAAAGGAGTTCCAGACTGCCCAGCTCCTGCCTAGACAGCACACGAGCCAAGATTATCCTTGCTTTGCAAAGGATTAGCTGATTAAGGGAGTCTAGAAAAGCTAATCTGAGTCTGCTGACATTTCATTTATTGTACTTCAATATCTGCAATTACTGACCATGCTCTGGTGTTTTCTCTCCTCCTCACTCCTGCCTGACAGCTCAGCCAATCTGTTTGGCCATGGCTGGTGGGAAAGAGCTCCAGCACGGGACTGAGCCTGGTTACAGAGGTGCTGGATGAATTTCCAGAGCAGGTTTTCTCTCCTGTCCCACAGAGATGGATGATTATTGCTGTCCAGCCTCTAGGCTCACCTGGGAACCCATCAGAGCAGCTCCAAACCTCGCAGTGGGCCGTGCAGGAGTGTTTTAGTACAGGTGTGAAAAACCTCCTGGCTCTGTTCCTGGCAGTATTTCACCCAAAACACCTCAGACCTGGGCTCTGGCCTCGGTGCTTTAGGGCCACCTGGCTTTGTGTCACTTAGCTCAGTGCTGTCCCCGTGCCCCCTGACCTGAGCAGCTTCTCAGGTGTTTGCAAACCCCTCTGGCACAAGGAGCTCGTGTCCAGCTGCTCTGCTAAAAGCAACAATTCCTGTGAGATTCTCCCTTCCCTCTTGCCTTTGATTTCAAGAGCTCTGAGGTTTCCTCTCACTGCCCACTGGCTCAGTCCTGAACTGTTTTTCCTTGGATCTCTCTGCCCCTGACCGGAGCAGCTTCTCAAGTGTTTGCAAACCCCTCTGGCACAAGGAGCTCGTGTCCAGCTGCTCTGCTAAAAGCAACAATTCCTGTGAGATTCTCCCTTCCCTCTTGCCTTTGATTTCAAGAGCTCTGAGGTTTCCTCTCACTGCCCACTGGCTCAGTCCTGAACTGTTTTTCCTTGGATCTCTCTGCCCCTGACCTGAGCAGCTTCTCAGGTGTTTGCAAACCCCTCTGGCACAAGGAGCTCGTGTCCAGCTGCTCTGCTAAAAGCAACAATTCCTCTGAGATTCTCCCTTCCCTCTTGCCTTTGATTTCAAGAGCTGTGAGGTTTCCTCTCACTGCCCACTGGCTCAGTCCTGAATTTTTTCCTTGGATCTCTCTGCCCTCCTGACTCAGGAGCTGCTGCCATCCCTGGGGCTGAACAGCCAACACTGCTTGATTCCTTTCTATTTTTTTCTGCCCTGCTTTGTGTGTTTGTTTCTGTGACACTGACCGCTGTAGGATTTCCCTGTGTTCCTCTGACAAACAAACCCAAAGCCCACAGAGGAATTACCCAGGAATTTGTGCAGTTTCCCTGCTTTGATAACAACTTTATTCTAAACCCCAGCCATCTGTAAGTGACGGGTAACTGATCCCCTTTGCAAAGCAAAGGCTTAAACCAGGGCTTAAGGGAGGCTATTTCAGTAGGAAAATGAATCATCCCAAAATAATCTGGTGCTCCCCACGTGCCAAACCCTCCGTGCTGCTCAGTGAGTGCCCTCAGGATGTTTGATTGTCCAGCTCCTGCTGCCTCCTGCCAGCTGAACTTTGCACAAGCATTGACCTGCCCGATTGCCACATCTCATTAATTTATCTGATTTCTGTAACTATTAACTCGAGATCATCGGTTCTGGAGAGCTGGACTGGCCAGGGAGGGGAAGAAGAGGCAGATGAGGTGGAGATAAGCCAGGCCTAAAGGCCTGCAGAGAGCAGAGCCCAGACCCAAAGGGTTCCCCATGGAAACCAAGGGCCCTAATTTGGTATTCTCAGAGATTGGCCTGATGTAACATAAATCGACATTCTGTCCTTAAAGAACATTTCATTTAAAGAATAATTTTGTGTTGGCTGACCTACAGCCTGCAGAATATTTTATGTTATTTTTTATTATTTTATAGAGAGGTTACAGAAGCTGAATCCACAATGACTGTCCCAGCAGGTGTAGCTTTATCCTGGGGCTCTTCTCCCACTGCCACTAAAGTTCCAAGAGTTTTGTTTCTCTTCAGTGGATGGAGCCCAGGATTAGTGGGAGCAGGGGGATTTAGGCTCTGAGCAGAGCAGTGAATACTGCTCTGATCTCCACTGGAATTATGCATCAGGCTGGGGAAGTGCCCTGGGGAAGTGCTGGGTGAGTTTTCCCCCTGGGAATGCCTGGGAGAAGATTGGGAAGCCTGCTCTGATATCTCAATTTGATATCTCAGTTTGAAATCTCAATTTACAGCAGTGCCACTAAACCTTTCCTGACACAATCCCTCATTTTGCATTCATTTCCTAAGCAAAGGTGTTCTCATAAAATTGGACACTCCACTGTTTAAAGGAGGCAGTTTTAATGAGTGTTACCTTGGTTCTGCTGGGCTCTAGCCTTTAAATAAAAAGAATCTCTTTTACTCATCATTTATCAGCAATGAATATTTAATGCAGTCCTGCTGCCTAAGGAAGAACTTGTATGAAAGGGATGAAAAGAACCATTTATTTTTAAAAAACAAGATATTTACTCCTCAAAGCTGAGTCACTGAATTTATGGCCCAAGGAGCTGTCTGAAAGACACAGATGTCTTTAGTGTATTTTTTATGTCGAATCACAAATAATTTTGAGTGGCAGGATTGCTGTTTGCTCAGCCAGGGAGCTTTTATAAATGTGTGCAGCCAGGATGTTCTGGAGCTGGAAAGAATATCCAATGCAGGAATAAAACTGAATGTTTCACTCAAACCCCTACACCCCTCAGTGCCAGCTCTGCATCCCCAGGTGCTGCAGACAGCACAGCTCAGTGCTCCAGAACTGACTGAGGGCAATCCTTGGTGCTGAGCATTTAATGCTGCTGTCAGCAATTCCAATCTGCACTGGATGCACAGCTTTCCTTGGGATTTTTGCTTGAAAAACGCTCTGGTAGTGTTGATATAATTTCATTTTTCTGAGCAATCTGCCTGCTTTCAGCATCACAGCTGTTCCCAGGGCAGAGCTGCCACCTGATGGAACAACTCTGGGCTGGAATATCAAACGGGGAGCTGTGGAATAAATTGAAATGCCAGACTGGAAGGAGAATAATTTTGCCTGGGAAACTCATGGAATTGCTGAGAATACCAATGAAACTTCACTACATCAAAGTAGATTTGTTCAGACCTGGGGCTGCAGAAATAACATTTACCAGCTTGGCAAATGTTTGGGGGTTGGATCCACAGAAATCCAGAGCTGCTCTGGCAACATCCTCCTGCAGAGTCATGGAATTAGAGGGAAACAGGGAGCAGAGAAATAGAAATAGAAAAATAAATAGAGATAGAGATAGAGATAGAGATAGAGATAGAGATAGAGATAGAGATAGAGATAGAGATAGAGATAGAGATAGAGATAGAGATAGAGATAGAGATAGAGATAGAGATAGAGATAGAGATAGAGATAGAGATAGAGATAGAGATAGAGATAGAGATAGAGATAGAGATAGAGATAGAGATAGAGATAGAGATAGAGATAGAGATAGAGATAGAGATAGAGATAGAAATAGGAATAGGAATAGGAATAGAAATAGGAATAGGAATAGCAATGGAAATAGCAGTGATGCAGGTGTGAGGTGTGATTTGGGTTATTGGGGCAAACAGAAGGTGTGAGGAGGAGGAGAAGCTGAGGGAGAAGCCCGTCCTGGCAGGAAGGGGAGGTGTCCCAGCTGGACAGCCCAGAACCAATGGAGAGCTTGGAAAACACCAGCACCTTTTGGATTCCACAGTTTGCCAACCCCAGGAATTGGTTTCATACTCTTTGAAGGGTTTTTAATGGCATTTCACTGAGTTTTGTGTCTTCGAGACACAAAGCAAAGGATTCCTGGCAGGAAGAGTGCAGCTCAGAGCTCCTCAGGAATTCTGTCTCTGCTGCAGTTGAGAGCAGCTGCCCTGTGCAGTCAGGAAAAGGACTTTTCCCACCTGTCCAAGTCAGCAATGCTTGAGTCATGCCTGACATCCTTAATTGACTCTGCACTGATACACTGAGATAAAAATACAGAGGGTTGGACACTGCTGGATCATAAATTTAAAAAAAAAAAAAAAAAATAAAAAATCAGGGGCAAGGAATAAACCCAGCCTGTTCCTAGCCAGCAAAACACAGGGAAAATACCCACGGTGGGAATGCATTTGGATCCTGTCTGGGATGCTTTGGACACCCCCTTTCCCCCCTTTGTTAGCCAGAGGGAATCTGACAGGAACAGGACCCCAGCAGCCTCAGGGCACTGCCAGGAACTCATCCCTGCAGCTCCTCCTGCCCTGGGCTCTGCAGCTCCTCCTGCCTGGGCTCTGGGGTGCCAAGTATCCCACTCTGGGGGGTGTTGGGGTCCCCAGCCCTGGGTTTGTGTCCCCAGCCCTGGGTTTGTGTCCCCAGCCCTGGGTTTGTGTCCCCATCCCTGGGTTTGTCCCCAGCCCTGGGTTTGTCCCCAGCCCTGGGTTTGTCCCCACCCCCGGTGCCAGCCCTGTGCTGTGCTGGAGACTCCAGCCTGTCACCCACTGCTGCCTTGGCACACTTTATACAGGAGATAAAATCATACCCTGGCAAGCCATAAATTGTCCCTCAGGTGGTTTAAGAGCCCCTCACCAAACCTTCCAGAGAGCCCAGGAGCTCAGAAATAACTTCTCAAAGGGAGAAGTGACACTTTTATGGAAACTGCTCCGTGTGTCCCTTTGTCCCTGCCCTGTGTCTGTGATTTTGCTCCACATCTGAGCTGGGTGAGGGGTGTCAGTCCTGGCTCCTGCCACCCACCCACATCAGCTGCTGTGTTCACAGCTGCTTTTCTTCCTTCAGTAATTCAAAATCAAGGAGGGAATCTGCTTTATCAGGGGATCGTGACCCACTGGCTACAAATCCAGTTCTGCCACATATGGTGGAAATAGATTTCTGTCCACAGCTGGGTGTTTTTGCTTGCTCTATGTTACAAACTTCCTTTAAGAGCCAGCACAAGGACTTACACTTCAGTAGCCAAAGAGAATTTTACTCATGGTTTTCCTTCTCTTTGGAATTTTTCACATCCTTAACATGACCTTTATTCAAGTCTTGAGTCATAAAGATTTTAAAATTCAATATAATAACCTAGACATGACCAAATTGCCCTGCAGTAGCTGGAGCAGTAAAGATTCTACTCTAAATTCTATTTCACAGAAATTATAGTTTTATAACACTTCACCAGGGCCAGGCTGCTGAGCTCAGTTTAGTTCTCTACAGCAACCTCTAAAAATACTCGCTTACCACTCAATCAGAAATGTTTTGGTTGGGTAACTAAGTAAACACAAATACAGAACATTAATAAAGGCTTTTTCTCCCTTTTCTTTATCCATCTCTTTCCATAATTAGTCTGCCAGATTGTCTCAGAGAAATGAATTTTGGACAGACATTTCTGAGAGCTCAGTAATTGAATAGCTTGAGATACTTCCCTTCAGAGGCAGTGCTAATGTTAAAAACAATCCAAGCACATTTCACACGGCTTTGGGGACACTGAGCAAGGTGTTAGGGCTTTGTCAGTACTTGAACAATATTTTAAAGTCGAAAGTGAACGAAGTGGCTGCCAAAATCTCCCATGGCAGTGTCCAAAACGCCTGAACTCAGACCCACTGACTCCAAGGAGCACCTTCCTTGGGGATCTGGGGGACCTCTGTGGCTCTGCTTTTGGGATTTGATCAGGAACGTTTGAACTCTCAACTAGAACTTTTCTGGCTTCCCAGAGCTCAGGGGAGTCCTGCCCCTCACAATTAACTAAATTCATTTCCAGTTAAGGCACCTTAAAATGACAAAATCCTACAGTGTTACACCCCAAACCTGGGGCAGTGACCTGAACCCCAACACTGCAGAGCTCCTCATCTAGGATTTGGAGTAAAGCATCCTATGGCAATATTTCTAATTAAAAATCACCTGATTCAATTCAAATGAGCAACAGAAAGAGAGATTTAAGCTATAAACTCTGGAGATATTATCCCCTGGGGTGTCACCTGCCCTGAGGACTCCCAGGTGAGCAGCTTTGTGCAGCTTCCCAAAGTTCCAGGGTGGCTCTTTGCACATCAGAAGTTCCCTTCCTTTCATTCCCTCCCTTTCACCTGCTCTCTGCAGCTCTCCCAACAGCATCTCCCTCTCATCCCATTCCTTCCCATGAAACCCCTGCAGGATCCCCCAAACCCACCCTGACCCCTGCCCTGGCAGTGCCCTGGCTCACCCAACTCACCCAGAGGCAGCACGATGAAGAAGGGCAGCCAGCACAGGATGAACATGCCAACCACAATTCCCAACGTCTTGGCCGCCTTCTTTTCCCTGGAGAACTTTAAAAGTTTGAAAGCCAAGGAGTTCCTGGGGTTGTGCCCTTTGGATTTGGTGTTGTTCAAGGCGTCCTCGTGCTTGTAGTGGATCCGTAGGGTCAGCTCCTTGGAGTTGGACATTTCCTTCATCACCCCGGCCTCCAGGTTCCTGGTAGTCCTTTTGGCCACGACGTAGACCCGGCAGTACATGACGAGGATGACGATGAGGGGGATGTAAAAGGAGCCCAGCGAGGAGAAGAGAGCGTAGAAAGGCTCCTCGGTGATCCGGCACTCCCTGTCGTCCTGCGGCGCCGGCTCCTTCCAGCCCAGCAGGGGCCCGATGGAAATCACCATGGACAGGACCCAGACGCCCAGGAGAGCTAAAATCGCCCTTCTCCTGGTGACGAGCGTGGGGTACTGCAGCGAGTAGCGCACCCCGATGTACCTGTCGATGGAGATGGCGCACAGGCTCAGGATCGAGGCCGTGCAGCACAGCACATCCACCGCTGCCCAGATGTCACAGAAAATCCTCCCCAAAACCCAGTAGCCGAGCACTTCCAGCGTGGCAGAGAAGGGCAGCACGGTGAAACTCAGCAGCAGGTCTGCTATGGCCAGGTTAATGATGAAATAGTTCGTGGGGATTCTTAAGTGTTTGTTGCAAGCCACTGAGAGGATCACCAGGATATTGCCCACGATGGCAAAGAGAATAAAGGCACCGAGGATCAGCCCCACAATGATCGCCCTGCTGGTGGCCAAGGCAGGTGAATCCAGGTTGATTCCTGTCTCGTTGGAGTTGTTCGCAGAAAAATTGCCATTATTTAGTGCAGAGCCTTTGAAATATCCCGCTATTGATGTATTGGGTTTATCACCAAGGTAGGCATTCATCTTAAAAATCATCCTCCATAGCCAGCTGGGGTTGTGTCCCTGGGCGAGTCAGCTCAAAGTCATCTCGGGACCCGCGGAGTGGCTGCGGAGCCGCGGGCGGTGCGAGCGGGAGGATTCATGGCCCGGAGAGCCGCAGCCCCAGCCCGGAGAGCCCGCCCGGTCCGGGGCCAGCGCGGTCAGCGCCGTGCGGCCGCTGCCGGTGCCTCCATCCCCCTGCGGAGCCGCCGGAGCAGCGGCAGCGGCAGCAGCAGAGCAGGAATCCTGCCCGGAGCCGCCGGAGCTGCGCTGCTGCCGTGCCTCGCACGGGGCGGGCTCAGCGTCTGCCCGGAGCGGCCGCGCCGGAGGCGGAGGGACCGAGGGACAGAGGGGCAGAGGGACAGAGGGACAGAAGGACAGGGGGATAGAGGGACAGAGGGACAGAAGGATAGAGGGACAGAGGGACAGAGGAACAGAAGCACAGAAGGACCGAAGGACAGACGGACAGAGGGATGGCCCCGGGTCCCTGCGCGGCCGGGGGCGGTGGGCGGCTCCGCCGTGCGGGGACAGTGGCCGTGTGGTGGCTTTGCGGGAACAGTGCGGTGACCCTGCGGTGGCTGTGCGGGGACTGAGAGGTGGCGGTGCGG
>VZTZ01023246.1:90100-100197 GCA_013400955.1 Drymodes brunneopygia
CAGGGGACAGCAATGAGTGAAGGGACAGCAGTGAGAGAGGGGACAGCAGTGAAAGAGGGGACAGCACTAGAGGGCAATGCCGGCCGGACCACACAGGGGGAATGTCGCGATCTTAACTCCGCGTTTGCCACAGGAACCTGCAGTGCAGACCTGTAAAAAACAGTTCATTATCTGAGAAAAAAGATCCTCCGTGGGATGTGGTGAAAAGGCAATTTCGGGACCAAAGGATCTGCTGCCCTTTCGCCCATTTAGGAAATCTGCTGGAGTTTATTTTGTGAGTCACATATCGTTTTAGAGAGCTAATCATCTCCTAAGGACAAATAGCTCGGTTCCAAAAATCCCTGCTTTATTTGTGCTACCCAGAATTCAGCATTACTATTCAATATTCAGTGATGGCACAAATTTTGTTTCTAATAGTAAAAATCTGATAATAAAATAAAATCAGGTAACAGATCAGCAAAATCCCGATGCTGTTCTGTGCTCCTGTACCTGGCACATCTGTGCCTTCATCTCCTCTTTCCCACCTCTGTGACTTTTCCAAGCAGAGTTTATTGTAAATCCCAGCCCTGAGCAGAGCTGAGCATCCCCACCCACAGCCCAAGGGAAGGCAGGAGAAGGATTCACTTTAGGAAATACTTTAGGAAATACTTTACCTTTGGTACTCTTGATGCTGAAGGTTCTTCCCGAGTCTTTGCCCAGGGCTCTGAGGTCACCGGGGCTGTTGTTAACTCGTAGCTCTGGGAAGAGTCATTCTCCTACAGTAGCCTATAAAGCAAAATATAAGTAACAGCTGATTTATTTTTTAGATAATAGCCTTTAATGTTGAAAGCAGTGGTTTCTTGGTTTCTTCGTCTTGTGAAGCTTTGGGGAGAAATCTCAGATCTTTAGAACTCAGTGCCATGAAAAACAGAAAGTGAGAGATTTGCTGAACATAAAACTGCCAAAATCCTGTTCTCGACTTTCTGTCAGCAGATTACGTCCCCCAGCTGTTGTCTGCTGTGCTCTGGGTTGCTCTATATTGATTTTCCTGTTACAAAATGTACTGTGTTTAAAATAAAAGCTTCATATTTAATAAGGCAGCTATGACTGAGAGTTGCAGCTGACTGCTGGCTTTAGGGACAAACTGTATAAACAAAATGTGAATTTTGGTCAGGGAGTGCATGGCAGATGTTGGTGTGGCCCTTCCCAGCAGCAGGGCTGTGGCAAAGCTTTGCTGTTCAGAAACTTCCCTTTGAAACTTTCACAAGAATGACAGGACAATGCCATGGAGTCACTGAAGGGAAGAGGAGCAAACTCTGGATTTCTGAGCTTCACCTCATCTTTTCTGCCCTGCCCTGCCCTCGCCTGGCAGAGTTTTCAGTGCTGCCAAAGGGACTTGGGGCATTCATCCCTCCCACTCCCAGCTCCTGCTGGGCTCCACTCTCGGTTCTGTTTGTGATTCCCGAGCTGTTTCTGTGCCTTGTCTGTGAATTCCTCAGCCTGGGGGCTCTGTCTGTGCTGGGCTCACAGCTCTGCCTGCCCAGGGAGTGACCTGGCACCACCCTCAGGGCACAGACAACCACCTCCCTCCCTCTCCTGGGGCCCGAGCTGCTGATTAAAAATAGTTTGATTAGATCATTAAGTCTGGACATGACCCTGTTGCAGCCTTTGGCACGTAAGAAAATCTGATCACTGCAGAATGTGAGTGAGAAAACTCGGTGAGGGTGGGAGCTGCTCTGCTCTGGTTCTCAGCTGGCACCGTGTGGGACATGCCCAGGGGTGACAGAGTGGCCTGAAACTGCTGCCTGGCAACTTTCATTTTCCAGGTCAAACATTTGTGTGAAATACCAATATTACCTTTAAAAAAAAAAAAAAAACCACATAAATTTATTTCCCACCTCTCTCCAGGTCACTGAGCCCTGCTCACGGTGTGCACTGTACTTAATTTCAGCTTTATGATATTTAGAACTTGCAATTGCTGCATAAATATCTTATTGCCAGTGAGTGGCTGGGGCTCACTGCTGATGAGCACTGAAATTCATCTTGCAGGGGTGATGAACGACCCCATTCTGATGGTTTGCCTTGATGAAAATGCCTGGGAGAGGCAGGGAGTGACTTTTATCTTTGCAATAATACAGGCCTTAAAATATGGGCCAAGATCTTTGTTCAGTGATATTGATGGCAATTTATCATCTGATTTATCTGTTCCTTTGAATAAAACTGTATTTAGATGTATTTCAGGGTATCTTTATTGGAATTAAGCAGTTTTTCTAACCTTGAAGCAGTTTTGACGTCTAGTTTGGTTAAAATATGGGTATTCCTGAGGAGAAGGAAGTCTAAACTCCCTGTCCTGCTGCTTCCCTGCTCCCAGAGAAGCTGGAAATTCATATTTCTCCTCCCCAGCTCAATAATTACCCAGCCATTCCTCTGCTGAACTCACTGCAGTAAAAATAATAATGCTAAAGGGCAGAATTCCTTGGAGAAGGATTGCAAATGGCCAGAAAGCTGCTCTTGGTGCAGGGTTGAAAACATCAGGATAATCAGGAAGCAAAGGACCAAGAGGAGCTCTTTGCTCTACAGGAAGGGAATGAAAGAAAGAACTTTTGGGGAAATCAAGCAAAAAGAAGCAGGACAGTGACTTCTGTCAGGTCTTCAAAGGTGCCAGTCCTTAAAGCTGGAAATCCAACTGGAAAGGGGATTTTGCACCATCCCAAAGTCTGGAAATTGCTGAGAGAAAAAATCCCTTTGGTGCCTGTTCTTCCAAAGGAATCTGGAGCCTCCTGTTAAGGAGTGAACCAAAATATTCCCTTTTCTCTTTATTAATACTCAGCTTGTGAGCCAGGGGTTGCTGCTGCTCCTCCTTCACAGCTGAGTTTGAGTGCACAAAAACCTCACCACACTTTCAATTATGCTTTGGTGCTTTCACACTCCTCAGAGCAAATTAAAGAAGCACATGCTACTCCATCCTTTAGACATGAGTGTAAGAGAGAAATCAAGGATTTTTTCCTTTTAAATTCAAAATTTAAATGGATTTTTCAGTGTTAACCAGCGCATCAGTAGAACTCTCTGCAGTCAGAACACAAACTACAGGTGGAGCTGTGAGAACTTCAAAGAAAAGAATTAGGGTTTGGCTTGTGTTTTCTGTTAAATGAGCACTGAACTCCTCTTTGAATTCGTGTTAAATATTCATGAACCTGTTATTTTCCCCGTATTTTGTTCTTGTGAGAAGCCATAAAAATCTATAAGCAGCCTTTATTTCTCCAGAGAAAAATTAGGTGAGAGAAAACATCTGTTTCTCCCTTTCTCCTGTCAAGATCTGGAACAATTATATCAACTATTTAAGCGACTGGGAAAGGCCTAATTCTATTTAATTCTGATTAAATGTGCATTAGGTATGAAAGCAAACTGCATTGTGTGATAGAAAAAGGGAACAATGGGAACAGTTTATTTGGTGGAACTAAACTGATCCCTGCTGCTCCCCAAATTCCTGAGCTCTGCCAGAGGGAATTGGGAGATGTGGCTGCTGCTTTTCCATGGGGGAGCACAAATCCCAGGGGGCTCATCCAGGGAAATCACCTGATCCTGGAATATGGCAGAGGAGAGAAGGAAGAAAATGCAGAGCACCTTGCAGGTCTCACTGGGATGATTTCACTGCTCTGAGAACAGCCTGGGAGCTCTTTGGGGTTCTGGAAGTGAGATCAGCACTTGGAGCGATGCTGCAGGTGCAGAAAGGAGAACCTGGCCATTCATTCCACCTTCAGCTTTTCCCAAAAACCCCTCCAGAGAAAAGCAACAAACCTGCTGTTTTTCTTTGCTTCCTCATTTTTACAGAAGTCTCTTTTGTCAGCAGCTCCTGGGTCTGGGCTGAGGTGGCCCCTGAGCTGCAGGGAGCACCTCAGGGCTGGATCCATCAAACACAGCCACGGATTTGGCATTTCCCACACAAACCCCAGGGCTGGGATCCAGCACACCAGAGAAAAGGGTTTTTTCCTGGAAAGGTTCCCTGTGACCTCCCGAGTGTTCCCTCTGGAAGTGTTTGCCAAGAGCCAAGCCCAGCAGTGCTGCTGCTGCTCCAGGCCTTTGCCCAGCTGAGACAATGAGAAGGGTTTTGAGGGAATTTACATTTTTTACACTGCAAGAGATAATCTTGAAAGTGTCAGAAGTAATCATGAGTAAAAAATAAAGATGAGCGAAAGGCAGCAGTTCTGATCCATCAGGAATTGTTTCCTTTTCACAGAGGGTTTGCAGGATCATTCCAGGAGCTGCTCCTCGCCAGCTCCAGGCAGTGCATGATCTGTGTCCAAAACCACCTGTCCTGGAGGAAACCCCATCCCCTTCCTCATCTGGGGTGCAGAGAGCTGAATGCTGAGTAGCTGTGTCCAGGGAGAGGGCAGAGAAACACCTGAGATTTCCGTGAGTGCAGCTGTGCATGGATCTGTTGAGAATTTTGAGGGACAATCCATGGGAGTCCTTTGGAAAAGCTGGAGGCAGCAGTGGATGGTGTGCACTGCAGTTATAAAGAAGGATGAGACACTAAATAACACCCTCATGATTTCAGATATTACCAGTGATTTCTGCTCCCTGAATTTTTTAATTATATAAAATACATGTTTCAAACAGCTAGGAACTTTCCTTTAGGGACACTCCGTGGCTGAGCTGAGATGTGGGGGTGGTTTGGGTAATTTGTGTCTCCACCAGGCAGCTCTAGCACAGACTTGCTCCATTCCAAGCCCATTAGGTTGATATTTGCTGTAGCTCAGGGTGACACTGGTGGCTCCAGCAGCACAAATTTCCATCAGGAGCAGCAGCCTGGGCAGGCAGTGGCTGCTCCCAAGGCAGTGATGCCAAATGAAGTCATTGCCCTTGTCTGTCACTCTGGCACCACTCTCCTGATTAGAAACTTGGCCTTTTTGGGTAGGAGCCACCCCACAGCTCTGGGCCTTTCAGGGATGCTGGGTTGTCACCAGAAACTGCTCCAGTAGCTGGTTAAAAATGAATTCACCTTCAAGGGCATCTGAGGAAAGAGTTTCCTGACCTACATCTGCCAGGAGCCCAGCCCAGCTCCATCCCTGACCCTCTGGAATGAGCGGGAACATTTGCCCGTGATGAAGAGAATGGCAGAAAATGTGGATGAGAATGAGTCACTGAGATTTCTGTCCAGAGTGCAAGATCCAGCATCCCCAGAGACCTTTATTTATAGCCTGAGCAAACTCACCAGAGTTGCAGCAGGACAAATGGAAGTGTGGGAGAAGCTGAAGTAATGAGTAATGAGAACTCCAACAGGCTCTCTCCATCACAAATTAAGTGAGCACATCGTGGCAGTAAATCTGCAACAGACCTCAGACAGTTTTATCTCCGTGCAGCCCTGAAAGACTTTCTGGAATACACGTTGGAGCAAAGGTTTCATTTCATGGTTGCCTTTTGTAGATGTTCAGAATAGAAACAACTGCAGACCTGGAGAAAATTCAGAATAATCACCGTGGTCTGCATCTCATCCTTGTGTCTGTCCTCAGTGCTGCCACCACAGGGTGTGGTATTGCCATAAATGCAATATATTCATATATGAGATATATTCAGGGACACAAAGTGCTCACAAATGCAATCAGAGTTAATGTAATTAATTAATGAGGGGTCTGTCCCTCTCATCCTGACTGTGACCACAGGTAACTGCAGCCAGAAAAGAGATCCTGGACTTCTCCAGAGCTGCTGGAGGAGGGGCAGGCTCCTGTCATGAGTGATATTTAATGGAAACAAACTCCCAGCACTGGTGTGAGTGATCTGCCTGTCTGTGGCAGCAGGAAGGCACCACCCAGGTAACCACAGCACAGGTGCATGGAGAACATCCCAAATGCCAGCACATTCCCAGCCCTGGGGCTGAGATCTCCTCTGGCCAGAGCCTGCCCTGCTCCCCCAGCTCTGGGTGTGCTGTGGGACCCAGAGATGCTCCTGAGCTGAGCCTGAGCTCTGGGCTGGGCTGTGGGACCCAGAGATGCTCCTGAGCTGAGCCTGAGCTGAGCCTGAGCTCTGGGTGTGCTGTGGGACCCAGAGATGCTCCTGAGCTGCCCCCTGAGCTCTGGGCTGGGCTGTGGGACCCAGAGATGCTCCTGAGCTGCCCCCTGAGCTCTGGGCTGGGCTGTGGGACCCAGAGATGCTCCTGANGGGCTGGGCTGTGGCACCCAGAGATGCTCCTGAGCTGAGCCTGAGCTGCCCCCTGAGCTCTGGGCTGGGCTGCTGAGTGAATTCAGGCAAGCCACGGCCTCTCCCATTGCCTGCCTTTCCCTGCCTTTCCCAAGGAAATGCTGCTGCCTGTCCTTTAAATAAAACACCTTCAGACATTGAGCTGGAGAGCAATAAATCAAACAATACTTCAACCACATCAGCACAAGCTGTGAGGCAAATAAACCCCAGTGAGAGCCAAGCCTTCCCCTTCCCTCATGCACACAGACACCGAGCCATCCCCAGGCACTCCACACGGGCTTTTCTCCTGCTCATACTCACACTCAGCATTCCCGGGCTCCTGCTCGAGGGGATTTTTCACAGAGCATTTTAGGCACATGCACAGAGCCGGCTCTGCTCGCTGAGCTGCCAGAGAGAGAGAGAGAGAGAGGGAGCCCAGCACTGCTGGCACTCAGAGGAGCAGCAGCAACTCCAGGGATGTGCTCAGCTCCCGGTGTCCTTCAGCCTGGAAAAAGGGCAGGGTGGGAGCTGTGGGATTTTTGGGATGGATGGAGGGATGGAGGGATGGAGGGATGGATGGAGGGATTTTTGGGATGGATGGAGGGATGGATGGAGGGATGCAGGGTGACTCTCCTGCCCTGCTCTGCACGTCACTGTGAGCTCAGTGCTGCCGAGGAGGGGATGCTCCTCCAGCTGCAGGGCTGGCTTGCACGGGGAATGCAAAGTGCTCCTTCCAGGAATGAAGGGAACTCTCAAGGAGGCTCTAAATGAGATTTTTTTTTTCATTGTTTCTTGCTTGATTGTACCAGAAGAAATTTCCAAATGCCTGATATGTGAACTGCTCCCCTGGCAAGCAAATAATTTAGAGGTGATGATCAGAATTTTTCAGCAGAACAGATTTTCAGTGATTTCTTTGAAGCATTTCCAAATTCTTTAAAATTTTCTGTAAACCACACTTTCCTTTGGAGCCTGGAAAATTCGCTAAACTTTCTCTTGCTGTTCCATGGCAGGAAGGAAATTGTGATTATAATCAGGGCCCATCAGAGACAGCTCCGTGCCAAAGTCATTCCTTGGGATTCTGGGTCAGCTCTCAGGTTCCTCCTCCCTCTGTCTCAACACCCAACTGCTCACCCAAATGGGCCTCACCTTTCACTCCTTTCCCGTGGTTTTGAAGAGATTCACCCATCAGTTTTCTCCTTTCCCTGCCTGTTCCTGGCTCTGTTCTTTGCTTCCAGGGAGGTTCCCAGCTGTAGGTGGGAAGATCAGAAAAATGCTGGAATCACGAGTGGTTATGGGACAGTCCAACATTAAGGGATGAAAATCTGGGCTTTCTTTTTTCCTTTTAGACTGGAGAAATTGTAGAAAATGTTTTATGGAGTTTAAACAATACTGTGGCCGTGGCATTGACCTCACTTGGCTTGACAGAAACAGAAATTGTGATCTGGACATCTCCAGACTGGTCCTTTCCCTTTGTGTGCACCCAAAGGACACAGCACAGGCTGCTCTGGGCTGCTCTGGGGGCTGAGCCACCCCTCGTGCCAAGGGCTCTGCCAGGCTGGGACTGCAGCTGATTGACCCCTGGAGCTGCAGGGAAAGGCCAGCCAAAAATGAGGAGAATTTTCACAAGCTTGGCCAGAGCTGCTGGGAGAGGTCCCTGCAAAAAGGATTTTGGGTTTCTGGTTCCCAGGGCTGTGAGAGGGAAATGTTCTGGTACAGAACAATGGGATGGAGCAGACTCTGGATCGGGATTTGGTGCTCTGGAAGGGTCCCCTGTGAGCTGTGCCCATTCCCATCCCCTGCACATCCACGGGGAAACTCCACAGCTCCTGAGGGAAAAATCCCAGCCCTGAGCCTGTCAGGGAGCCTGGAGCTCTCTGCTGCTGGGGCAGCCAAAAAATTCAGAGCCACTCGGGCTGAAATCACCAGGGCCTTGCACAGGAGCTCTGGGGTTCCAGGGAGGAGCTGTGGGGCACAAATTGAGAATATTCCATGTGCCAGAACCCCCTGCCAGCATCATCCCCCCTCTGTCCTTGGCACTGATCACCTGGCTCTTGCTTTCTTTCCTAAACCTTCCAGCCCTGCCTAAGGAAAAGATCCCAGGTTTATGACCCCCCTGAGGCTGGAGTTCTCCATTTTTTCACTGGGTGTTTCACCCACTCCTGGGCTCTTCCTGTGGCTTCAGAGCCAGGTCCTGGCTGCTTTAACCCAGCCCTGATTGACGTTGGGTGAGCAGTCTGAGGTTGCAGCTCTCAGCCTGAGCACTGCTGCTCCTGCACGTTTCTGCCTCTGATTCACTGCTCCCCTCACTCCTTCTCCCAGCATTTCAGGATTGATGTAATGGGCTCGATGGGTTTTTCCTGACAGGAGCTCTCAGCACAGGTTTGGACAGGGGGATGGATGCTCTGGGTTACATCCAACAGCAGTTTAATGAATATTTCATTAAAATAAACTCAGGGAATGTTTTGTGGCTGCGTGGAGCAGTAACTGCCTGCAAATCTGTGGTCAGGAAAGCTTCAAGCTCGTGGCAAATTTCCTGTTCCTGGAGTGGGATCTTCTTTCTCAGCACCATAAGGCCCCAGGAACACACATGCTGCAAAATGTGCTACAAGTGAGCATTGAGTGCATGATTGGGAGGAAAAACATTTGGTTTCTACTGTTGATCAGTGAAATTTCAGCACGATGAAATCCTGGGCTGGTGCCAAGACAGAGTCTGAGACAAGTGGAAAAGTTTCCAAGCTTTGAGACTTTCAGAAAATCCCACAAATAAAACCCCACATCCCAGTTTATTGGGGATGCAGTTTGGACAGAGGGGGTGTTTTTCTTCCTGAGCACGGGCTTGGCATCCAAATGCCTCCAGTCCTCATTCAAGGAGCTTTCTTGCAAATTGATGGATTTTTAAAAGGTTTTCTTACATTTCCCTGCTTTGCACACGAGGTTTGACATTAGCAGGATGAAAAGCCCTTTCCACCTCCCGGGCAGTTCTGGTGGGGCTGTGTTATTATCAATAAAAACCCCCACAAATTCCCTCTGAGTGACACCTCAAATTAACAGGAGAGTATTGGCAGGGTGATCACTGCAGACAAAAGCAGGGGTTCCAAGGAAGAACAAATTAAGGAGGTTGAGGAGGGATGAGTTTTCCCTTTGATGGCTCCGTGTCTCCTCTGCAGCTCCAGCAGTCACAGTGGGGTTTGTCCCTCTGTCATCGTTCTGTGGCAGCAATCCCATTTTCCTTTTAGCACAAACCTTCATCTCCTTCCATTCCCAGGGTTCAACTGAGGAAAAGCAGGCTCTGAATTATCAGAAAGGACCTGCAGTCAGCTCTGGGAATGAAATCTGTACCCAATGAAGTTGTTTGCAGCTGTGAGGGAATTCCCCACATTTCCCTGGGCTCCAGTTTAATCAGTCAGGATTTTCCCAGCCCCAAAATCCCAGAAAGGCTGTGGGGTGGGAGAAGCTCCTCGTGCTCTGTGCTCACCCCACTGCAAAAAAACAGAGAGAGAAGGGGCCAGGAGGGACAGCAGGGAATGGATTCTCCTCTCCAGGGAAGCAGAGCCCTCAGATGCAATTTCACACCTTCCAAACCCAGGACAGCAGCGTGGAGGGGATTCTGGCCAATATTTACAGGAAAATGGGAAATGAGGATGTGGTGGCAACCCCTGGATGGGGAAAGCAGAGCTTTGGAAGGCTCCAAACCCTCCTGGCTCAGCCCACAGCCCAGCACTGGGGATTTGGGAAGATTTGCCTCCAATTCCCTCTGCCTGGGGAGCCAGGGGAGAGCCTGGGAGCTGAGCTGGGGCAGGGTGGATGAGATCCCTCGTGGGCAAGGAAAAGTCTTCATTCCTTTTGATTTGAGCAGGAAAATCATCTTAGCAGACCTTCACTGGGTAAAGAATTTTGAGTATTTTTATTTTTAAAATCAGTATTTTTTATTAAAAAATTTG
>VZTZ01023247.1:0-407464 GCA_013400955.1 Drymodes brunneopygia
TATAGTCAACCCAGGACACAGTGCTTTCTGCAGGCATTGATTTTTATGTTTTTCTGTCTTGCCTTCCCTCTTCACAGATGCTTTTTGCATGGTTAGTTACTGACTTCACTGTTTCACGAGGCAGTGGATTTGCAGACAGGAGCAGGCTCAGCCCATACCCTGAGCCCAGCCAGGAGCCATGAGGACAGTGCAGAGCAAAGCCCAAGCTCGCAGGCTTTGATTCCTACAGGAGCTTGTTAGTTTGGCCTGGGTGCTCTGAAGACTTCTACTGCTTTATGATCAGGAGAGAGCATGAAGTGATCAAGCTGTTCCCTCTGTTAGGTCTCTTAACACTGCCAGGAATCTTCTCTTTTCTGTGGGTCTTACTGTCAGGACTACCCTACCTCCAAGGATGTTGTGAGGAGGAGGTTGCACTGGTCATCTTGAGGCACTCATTCAAAATACACTGGCCTTGGCTGTCCACCTCAGCTCAATAATGTGCCTTCTGATGCAGCTTCAAATCTTTAAACCCCGTTATGTCAGATTGAATTTTGGCCTTAGGGTGGTACAACGTTGTTCTGACTGATTGATCTCAGCCTTGAGAAATATTGCCGAAGTGTTTAGCCCAGGCCTCCTTCTTAATTTTTCTTCCACAACTTTTACTAATGTTCCCTTTTGCAATGCTAAGTAAGTTTTGCATCTTCTTTGGCGCATCTTCTTTCCAGTCTTTCATGTTTTTGAGCTTTTCTTAGCTATTGTGTGAACCAGAAACAATTCCCGGGGTGCAGCTGGACATTTACACAGGACAGCAGTTCTGGAAATAATTGCCCCATCAATGTTAACACCCTTCTAAGCTAGACTTGGTAATTCTCAGAGTAAGTCTTGACTGCTTTTGGTGCAAAAGTGAGCAAGTTGGCCTAGCCTATCCTTAGCAATCATTTTTTGTCAACTTCTTAAATTGTTCTAACTTCTTTGTAAGAGAATGTCTGGTTTGGTTTTCTTTTTCTTTTTTTTTTTTTTTTTTTTTTTTTCCCACTTTTTTTTGTCCTTTTTTTTTTTTCCTACCCNTTTTTTTTGCCAACTTTTCATCTGCCTTAGTTAGTTCTCCTAGCCCTCCAAGCTATTCTGTGGCTCTTTTGTATGAAGTCCCTCCAAACTGCCATTAGTTTTTGTTTACACAAAACACAGCATTGAGCATGTTTTTTTCCATAGTAGACTGCACCCAATCAATATAGATAAAAACCATTACTTCCCTGTTACTTGCTGTCTCTGCATATGCAGCCTAAAATTGTGGTGACCTTTTTTGCTGTCAGACTGCATTGTGGACTCATGTCTAATTTACTATCTGTTACTGACCCTCAGTCTCTCCTACCCATTGCTGCTTTCTAGGTTTGTGTGGTCTGGAGGTTTTTTCCTTTTTACTATGAAAAACCATAGCTGTATTGTATTTTTTTCCAAGTTGAACTTAATCTTGCAAATTTTCTGTTTTCAGGTTCAGTCTCTACATCTCAGCTATTTCTGTGCCCTCACTAGTTTTCTGTCTCTTGTGGGTTTTGTAGTCTCTGTAAATTTTATTCAAAGGAATTCTAGCCTTTTAACATGATTCTATTGGAAGAAATGAAAGGTTTCACTGCCCTGCCTATATCTTGTTGCAAATTTTGTTTGCCTCTGTTGCATATATGCATCATTAGTGTATTTAGCAAGAGCTGATAAAAGGAAGCTGAGTGACAGGTGACCTCTGGACAGGTGACTTGTTGGCTGTGAGATGGCTGAGTGCCTGTGCATGGATGAGATCAGCTGTAGCAGTGTAAAAGAGGAGATGATGAGCAGGGAGGTGTGCTGGAGAGCTGCTGTGGAACAGGAATCCAGAGGTCTGCCATGGAACTTCAAAGAGATGCTGAAAGACGATCTGGAACACATATGGAAAGACAGGGAAGAATGGAGCAGCTCACAGTGATGGAGGGGAATGTTTAGGTGAATGGAGAATTCTTACCTGTCGTGTGTTCTTAATTCAGTATTTGCTGACACAGCTCCTACCTCAAGGTGAGGACAAAGCAAACACCCATCTTACTGATGTGCTTTCACTGATTTAGTTGCCTTGCGTGTCAAGTAGACTTTACCTTGCTTTCTTTAGCACAGCCTGCCTTCTGTAGGGAAGACAAGGGTACTATGGGGAGTACGAGGTATCCCAATTTTCTTTCCAGAAAATCCATGAGGAAATTATTTTCACCATGTCTTCCCTCAGAATAGGATGTATTATTCTTTATGAGTAAAACAGTGATTGAATATATGGGTTTGGTTGAACCCTGCTTACATATTCCACTGGGAAGTTTCAGTAGACTCCCTCTGAGTCACTAAAGGGGGAGGGGAAAAGAGTCTCCAAATAACTGTGGAAATAATTTAATTTCTTGCAGCTCTAGTAATATGAAATTTGTATTTAAGCATGGGTATCAGGATGAAAGAGCCTACAACTTGGAAGTATTAATTTGGCAGTTTAACAAATGCTGAGTGATTTCTCTGATTTCCTGACACTGCTCAGATTAAAAGTTGTTGACTGAGCTAGAAAAAATGTTGACCTCATACCGTTGATCTTGGGGAAGCTATGGCCACTGTGTGCCAGCTCAGGATCTGGTCGTAGGAGTGCAAATTACTCAAGGTTTATGCTTGAGATGTCAGTTTTGCTCTTCATCTGCCTGCTATTAAGGTCAGTGGTACTAAACTGTGGGGTCTGTGGCTAGTGCAGTGGCTTCAGCAGTACCACTGTGCATAATGAATGTTTATGTGAAACGTGCTCATGCCATCAATTAGCTTGGGTTTGCTTCTCTGGCTTTTCTGCATATTGTTGCCACTGTGCAAATTTGATGAGCAGAGCTGTAAACAAGCAAACAAAAAAAAACCAACAAAAAATCCCCTAAAAATCCCTCAACTCAAAACAACAAAAAAGGCATCATTAAGAAGATAATGAGTTGGGAAAAGGAAGGCATTTTTGTAGATCTGGGCTTTAGTGTTCCCCAGAAATTCCTAGTGATGTGAAAAAAAGGTTGTGATCTTATGTAAGTAAAACTGATTTTTGACAGTTTGATATCTGCTCATCAGTGTTTTCTGAGTTGTCTAAGCTCGCTATCCTACTTCACAAACTATGAAGGGGCCTTTTACCAGTAGCACATGGTGAACATGCCATACATATGCTAAAGGTCTTACGATCAACAGCTGGAGAAACAACTCTTTCAGTTTTTGCTTCTATTCATCTCCATTACAGAAAATAAGGGGCCAACTTCATCCTGGGTGTCACTCTGTAAACCTTTTATGCACCTGAAGATGTCTCTACCGTCTTCCTAAGCTGTGATTCCTTGAATCATTTGGTGAAGGTCTTTACACCTGTGTGTCAGGGTGTCCGATGAGAGACACAAAGTGTGATCAGGCAGAACTGAGATACTGCTGTGAAACTCTGTGTCAGCTGCTGGGTTATTGCTTGATCCAGTGCCTAGTTACCACCTTCCTGCTCTCCCCAGCTAATTTTTGGATCACATTTGCAGAGATTAGATAGTTCTGTGCAAGCTTTGGGGGAAAAAAAAAAAAAGGGAGGTGAAACTGGATAGTGTTTTTTCTGAAAATAAATTTCAAATGTTTTCTTCTGGTTAGTAAGATGCATGTGTGTGCCTGCAGTTTGTGGTGTCTCAGCTCTGTTAACAATGGGGATCCCATGGCCATAAATACAATTAATGTTTCTACAAAGTTAGGTTCATGTAAGACGGTCTAAACATCATTTACTCCTGATGTTAGGATGCTTACATTCCGTGGAGTCAATGATTTACTCTGGAGAAAATAGCTGAATTAATTCCAGCTGTCTGTGATACAGTGGGATGCACAATGGGACGCAAGGCCTGAGTGAGAGATTTTGGTTACTGAAACTATACTTTGTACATGACTTATGATGGACGTTGTACCTCACATCCTGTGACTGGGAAGGGTGCAGGATCCATTTTCATGCAAAGTGTGTGACTTCTACCAAATTATTTCAGGTAGATTTATGGTACAGACAAGAGACTGAAAGGAAACACTATGTCAGAAATGAATTAGAAGTCAAGAAGGAAAAAGAAATGTAAAACACTTGGGCAGCCTGTATCTTTTTAATATTTTAAATAGAAAAATCATATTTCACTTGCTCAGGGCCTTGGTCTAGGGAAGGTACTTAAACCAGTTCTTAAATATAATGGAGACACGTAGGTACTTGGAGCACAACTTTTTCTCTAGTGCTTTCCTGGGATTGGGTTTGAGATTTCAGGGGAATGCTGCCAGAAGTATGCTTTTTTTGTCACCTGCAAACAGCAGTTATTAAGGAATAATTCATATTTCTTTCACCTCTTGAACTATTTAACCATGTCACCAGGTAGATGCTTTATTTGGTGGGGTAATTGCATGGCATGTGCTGCTATTGAGAGCAGAGATGAGCAGAATATCTGCTCAAATTAAAACCTTTTTGGAGGTGCTTGTGTGTGTTCATGAGAATTAGGCAGGCTGAGATTTGTTGGTTTGGATAATTGTGCAAATTTGAATTTCAGCTGATATAAGATGGAGCACATCATCTTAGCTTCTCATAAGGAGCTAAAGGAGCCAGTTCTGCACAGTTGAAACCACCCATATTTTATATATATATATATATATATTTTGTGCAAACATTGACCAAAATGCAAACAAATTCTGGAGATCTATAGTAAAGAAGAATACCAAGGGAAAATCAGCTCCTCTGCAGTAAATTTTACAGTGGTCCTTTTACTAATGGAAATCATATGCCTCTACCAAGACCAGGGAAAAGAATTTCATCTCATATGTCCCAGTTCATTTTATTTATGACCTCTGTTATAGATATTCAGGCCCTTTTCCCTAATGTAGTATGTGCCTCCAATTGCATACCAGTGACATCTACTTGCCATATTTATGACAAATTGCAATCAGTGGAAATCAAGAATTCATCCCCTGATTATTACCAGGAATGTCCATCAAGTAAACACTGTCAATATGGAGAGCATCTCTCTGTTTGCACTGTATGTTCTGGGAGTTATGGATATGAGATCTTTTCCTCTCCAAAGTCCCTCTTAAACCATCCCAGATCAGTACCTCTGGTTTGGAGGTGTGGATAGCCTGGAGCTACATTACCACTGACCTGCTGGCCAGGATGCATCAGCTACTGGTTTGCCAGTTGTTGTCAGGAAGAGTGAATTATGACTGAATTGTGACTGAATGGAAACATTAACCTGAGTCTTTCCCTCCTGCACAGCTGTTGCATTTTATGAAATGTGTAGGAATGCAATGTTTCCTCAGACATCAGCTCCTCTTTTGGATTGGGTGGAACTGGGCCTGGGTTAATATATAGGTGGGGAAATGAGAAAAGATTTAATAGACAGGCAAAGTGAGTTCTTTCTTTTCTCAAAGAAAATGTGCAGATTATTTTTTTTGTTTTTTTCCCAAACTATGGTGTGCTAAGAAAGTCATGATGTTAAAAATGCTAAAAAGGTATCACTCCTGTTTCTTTACTGTAAATGATTCTCTCGACTTAAGTCAGAGCATAATGCGCTTGAACGACTACACCTCCCATGCTGTGCTGCTCTCAGTGGAAACAGGTTTGCAAGGAGATGTTCTGCTTTCCCAGTTTAATTTTCTCTTCTAAGTGCAAGCCTTTGTTAAATCTAAGAGCTGTTGTAGACTGTTTTCTATGAAGGATCATAAGAAGTTAGGGTTTGCAGAGGCCAATTAGTTCTGCTCCATCTCTCTGCCAGTGCAGAGTTGTAGTATACAAAGTAATTTCCAGTGCTTTGTCTAGCTAATTTTTAACATGGGCATGTAGTGTTTTCACAGTTCAACAAAAGTCTTTTCCCCCGATGTTCAGCCTAAAATGTTCTCTTTCTTGCTTTCATCCCATGACCCCTTGTTATAGTGCCATGTACCACGCTCAGCAACTTGATTTGCTTTTTGGTGTTCACAGCATGTAGGTGCGTGTGGAAGGTTGTTGTGTTTTGGCTGTATAGTGTTTCTTTCTAGAAAAGGGAAGTCAGAAATACACACCATTGAACCCCCACTATGTGCCATGCAATCAGTTACACTGCTTGGAGGAGCACTGGTGACAGACTTTGAAGGCTTAACAAGTCACTTTGTTGCAATGAGCTGCTTTTTTTCATGTATTATTCCATGTTCTCCTCACCCCTGTGCTCACAGTAGGAGCCAGCCTTTTTGTAGCCTCTCCTTCTTTGAATTCTTTCTCTTTTAGCTACCCAACTCCATAATAAACTGTAACAAGGCAAAGATGTACACACAGTAAATCGCTTCTTTTGGCAGAGAAGGAAAGTTTGTGCTTTCTTTCATAATCCTTTTTTACATATTCCAAATTAATTTGTTTCCAGAGCTTTTCTCCTTTGTATGTTTTTTTTTATTTCCTTTTAAAATGAAGCTATTTTCTGTTACCCTGGAGAACTGCTGTCCCATACACACTGTGCTGAAGATATCTGCTCAGCCTTGCATAACCTGCCTGCTTTTACCAACGTCATTGCCTCTGCTTAGCTTGAAAAGGATATGGCCAGAACTAATTTGGCCAAAAAGCAGCCTCCAAATTCCTGTGAGACCTAAAGGTTGTGGAGCATGGTGTTTGTTGTTTTTTGGGTGGTGGTTTTTTTTTGCCCCCCTCAACATAGTTTGGTAGAAGCAATATGTGTTATTTCAAATAGATATTTTAAACAAATACAAGCAGCAAATACACTGGCCTACTGCACTGTCTATTTGAAGATGACAACAAAAACAAGGATAGCTGATTGTTTGAGAGAAGATACCTGTAGAAAGGAAACAAACCATGCTCATAAAACTACCCTCCCTTCCCTTGTGTTTGCAAAATGCATTGTGCTAAGCAGCTTTACTATGCATTAATACTGCTCATTAGGAAGGATCCTCCTGTTACAGTTTTACTGCCTTTACTGTGGTCTGGAAGTGGATAAAGCAACACTGGTTTAATGTGTAGTGGTCTTGAATGAAGGGGTTGAGTCAGGTACCTCTGGTGTAAACCCAGTTGCCACTCTTGTTTCTTTACCTGTGCCATTGGTTTAATGAGAGAAGTTACAAGATGTGCCTGATAAGGGGGCTGCTGAGCCAGTGGACAAAGGAGAATTGAGAAATGCATTCTCTTGCCAACACCTTGTGTAACTCCAGACCACTGGTTAGTTCTTGCAAAAGCTATGCAAGAATATCACTCAAAAACCCACCATTTTCAGAAAATATTTTGGCTGATCCACAGTAAATTTCAACCTGAGTACTGGATGTTTTGGATATTTCTAAACTCCCTGTGTGAATGTTGAAGATGCTGAGTTTTGGCAAATTTATGCAAGAAATCTGCTTCCTGCTTGAATGCAACATACTTTATTTGTATTAACATCTGCTGTGAACCCCAAATGTAGCTTGTATCATTGCAAACAAAACCAGTTTGTGAATAAAACAGTGGTGTGTCCACTTTATGCCACTGATGTTGCTGGCTGTTCGGAGATCAGCTGAATCCAAGGTGCCAGATTGGCTGTAAAAGTTGACATGCTGGTGTACTGATAGGTATGGAGAGGCTGCTACAGCTCTTCTTACGTCTCCTGTGTTTTCTCAGCACTTCCATGGGTAAGTTCTTCAAAAGGAAATACTTATGATTCCCATTTTATTGGTACAAAATTGAGGCACAGTGGAAAGATGTATCATACTCTTTAAAGTCAGTGGCCAGGCCAGGAATAGGACACGGTGCTGTGGAATTCAAGTCCAGTATTAGGTGGTAAAAGAGTCTGCAGGCTGACCTTTAAAGAGTGGACCTACTCATAGAGAGTGGGTCCAGTGGAGGGCAACAAAGGTGCTGAGGGGACAGGCACATCTCTTTTATGAAAAAAGGCTAAGGAAGCTGGGCCTGTTCAACCTCAAGAAGAGATGGCTGAAAAAGAACTCATCAATGTCTATCAATATCTGAAGGGAGGGTGCCAAGAGGACAAACCCAGGCTCTTCTCAGTGGTGCCAAGCAATAGAACAAGAAGCAATGAGCAGAATCTGATGCACAGAAAGTTCCACCTGAATATGAGGACAAAGTTCTTTACTGTGCAGGTGATAGTGCACTCGAGCAGATTGCCTGGAGAGGTTGTGGAGTCTCCCTCACTGGAGAAATTCAAGAACCATCTGGATGTAATCCTGTGTCACATGCTCTGGGATGACTGCTTGAGCAGGGAGGTTGGACCAGATGACCTACTGTGGTCCCTTCCAACCTGACCTGTTCTGTGAAAGAAAAAGAAGTTTCTAAGTAGCACTTGAATGGTCAGTGTGGCTTAGAAATATACCCCAAAAGTCTGCTTCAGATGTGCAGTTCAAAGATAAAATACAATACTGTCAGTTTTGGTCTTCATTTTGTGGTAACAGACTTAGGTGCTACATCTGTTCTTGCTTCTAGAGTTTCAAAATATTATTGTCTTGCTTTGTATGAGTAAACTAAGTCAGTGAGTTATTACCCCTTGCAAAATGCTGGGAATTTTAATGCAGAAGGATAGAAATGAGAAGCATGAGTTGTCTTAAATAAAAGATCACTTGTCCCAGTGCATGTTGCTCATCATTTACCTAAAATCCTTGGACTTGACCCAGGAAAATAGATCTGGTCACATTGCTTGATTTTTAAATAACCAAGCTACTGCTTTTCAGAGGTGGGTGTAAATTGCTTTTAAAGTTTTTTCTAAAGCGTCAGTGAATGTCACTTTTAGAAGTGACTATCATTTTTCCAGATGAGTTATGCTGTAAAATGATGGATGTGCCAAGGAACAGGCTTGCAATTGTTTTGGTTTTTTCTCCAGAAGAGGGCCAGAAGTGGCACTCCTGGCTATCTAGGCTCCCAGTGCAGTTTTCATAGTCAAACTCAAAGGAGAGGTGTTGAGGTTCTTTCAAAATGAAGCAGACATTTAAGAAAGAGCGAGTGAATCTTTTGGTGAGTTTATGAGGAAGTTAAATCTGGACCTAGTGCCTGCATTGTACGCTGCTTAGGATGATGGCCAGATAAATGCCCTCAGCTGATGGAGCACTTATGATTTCACCAGGTCCTCAGAGCGCTTCCCCCTGCTGATTAGCATTATTTCTGCCTTGTCCAGGTTGAGCAGCAGCCAGCTGGCCTTCTTCCAGGAACCAATTTCTGCCAGACATTGTTTGAGGTTGCCAGCAGCTGTGTCTGGGTCAAGAGGGAAGGAGATAGAGAGCTGGGTGTCATCAGTGCAGTGATGGCAGTGCAGCATGTACCGCTTTGTAGATGCCCTGCAGCAGCTGATGAACCAGGGAGGTGGAGGGAAGTGAACACAGCAGCAAAATCCAAGGATGTGCAGCCGCCCAGCAAAAGATTTGAAAGCACATAGCATTTCACATGCAGGTGTGGGGGAATGTCTGGGATTTCTTTCTGTGGATTTTTTGTGCTCATTGGCATGTAAATCTCACAGTGAGCAGGTTGTTCTGGGCAGTATTTTTACTGAGCCAGTGTAAATCCCTCTGGCCAGGGTTGTGAGTGACACAGGTGCTGGTGAGGCAGCAGAATGCAAAGGATGGTGACCTGCTTTCTCAAACACCCCAGTTTTGGCAGCCTTTTTCAAGCACGTTGCAGCCATATGTCACACGTACTTTCAGACCATGATGTTTACTAAGTAAAGAGATTAAGGTGTGCAAATGTGTGATTTCACACTTCAGGTTCAGCTTGTGATATATACACTTTATCATATGGCACTGTGAGTTTGTATTTCTCTTGTAGGACTTTGGGATTCTTGTATCATAAGGCATTGCAGGCATACAACTCAGCAGGTGACCTTGAAGCACAGGATATATCAGATGTCCAGAAGAGAGGGTAGGAATGGGAGAAGCAGTGGTTTGAGCTGGGAATAACACCTTTCCTTGAGGCTTCACTTAAAATGAATATTTTGAGCATAAGGCTGAGACTTATGAGTGGATTAGTATTGTGCAAAATCTGTGAATTCAGCTCAAGCTGCTTGTTTAATGCAATGTCTTTAGGACATGAATTCATTAGGATAATGATGTGATTGGTAAGGAGAAATTCAGAGGGTTTTTCTCCAGAGTGAGTTGCTAAGAAGAAATGGCATAGTGAGTTTAGTAATTTTTCAAGTTGAGCACACATAACATATAATTTACATGTATTTAGAACTCTTAAATACCAGCAAAACTGTTGCTAAGGGTCAGACCTGCTTACTTTACCTGTAGAAGTCCACTGACATCAGACAGCTGGCCGTGCTTCTCATTGGAGTAAAATATTGCCTAAGAGACAAACAGAATTTTAAGGAAATGGAATTGAATAAAATACTAAAGAGAAAGTCTTCACATAACTGGACTGTAAACAAACACTTGAAAATAATGTATGTGTGGAACTTAAATTTTTTTTGTTAGTGAGAAAAAAGCCACCAAACCACCATCAGTGATAGCTTGTGGACAGGAGGTTTTTCAAATACTTCTTTGGAAAGACGGTATCTTTAAACATGTATGTACATGTTTGTATTTTGTGCACTGCAGGACAGCACTATGGTGTCAGAGGTTTGGGCTAACTGTGGATATTCTGACTTTGAGTTGTCAACTGATTAGGGTCGTCCTAAAGGGTTTGATGCCTTCTCAGTTTTCTATGGAACACTTTATGTTTTAGAATAAAAATCAGACAGCAAATCACATCAATTGAACCATTTTATTTTAAACTGGCTGGCAGATTATCAAAACTACTAGCTGTTGTTTCTAATTATCCATATTTGGTAATATGCAAGCTACTTATTCAGGTTTTCAAAATAATTTGTGAAAAGCGTGGTTGTGGTTTACCACACTGTCAAACAAATGAAAATTTTTCTCAGGATTTTCCTTAAACAAGCAAACCCTGGAAATCATTTCTATACCTGAGACAGTGAAGGAAATTCCTGTGTTATATAAAAGGTTGGACTAAATGTTTGTAATTTTGTGCTCTCTCATTGAAACCTCCAGAGGAATTTTGTTATTTAAATTTAAGCCTGCAAGCATTTCAGTTTAAGTAGTAAAACTTGGGTAAACTTCTATCTCTGGGAATGAGTCTTTACATTTGGTCTAGTATACAGAAAGATTCTGCAGTGATCTACTATCTAGAGAAGGTGTAAGTGTATGCTCGTGTTCACTTGTGCATTAAACATCAATGTGAAGAAGAGGTCTATGTAGGTTTTAGACTGCTGGTTTACATTGAATGCTGCATCAAAACACCTACGGCAGCATTTAAAGAATCAGTTCAAGTGGAGCCCTGTTTGCTATCTGTCTGCCAAAAAACCAGTCCCCTTTTTTTCTTTTCCTTTTTCTGCTTTAGAAAACAAATCAATTGCTTGTCTTGTGCTGTATATCTCATTAGGTCCATATTACTGGTTAATTCTGGAGGTACATTGTTCACCCAGTTTCCATTGAGAGTAGCTGGGCGCCAAGTCCTCAGCATCACTCCAGATCAGGTCCTCTAGAGATTTGGTGCATTACAGTAGAAAAAATAGCTCGTTATTATCAAAAGCAGTAGGCCGACTGAAGAACACACTCGGGCAAATGCAGAGTCCTTGCTGGCTAATAGAGCATCTGCAATGAGGTTAGGATTTTCTCCTGCGTTTGTACTGTTGGATTTTACAGCAGCTTAATTCCTCCTTTACTCCGTGAGCTAATTGCCAGTGGTTTACTGTAAGTGCTCAGTCTTTGACAGCTAACTTGTGTGGCTGCATGGGGCCTGATCAGACAAATTGCACAGCGTTTCTCCTGATGGGAATATTCCTGTTGTTAACCAGTGAGATGGCTCATGGGATCATTAAGAGTTTGGGGGGCTTGGAGAGGGGGATAGAGATACAGCCTTGTGCTCATTCTGTACAATTGAAGAATTCATTTATCTGGCAGGATTTTGGGGCCATTTTGGGCCTAATTTGCCACCTAGCTGGTAGATTTTATTAATTTTCTTAGATTATTCTCTTTTTGTTTCTTTTGTCAGTTGGAAATGCAAGAGCCTTTGTTTCTTATGCATGATGTGTCTAGTTTGAATGGTGATAATTTCTTTTTGTGTTTTATGTTTACCACTACATACGTTAGTGGGCAAAAAAGTTTACTGTTGAGAAAATTGTCTTTTAAAGGCATGGACATCTACTGCTATTGGTAAACTTGTCATCAGGGAGCTGATGTGACCAGCTTGCTTGTTGGTCCTGTAAAAACCCAGTTTGAGAGAATTTCAGCTTTTCCTCCTGGGCCCCATGGGCTTTTCCCTATCAAAAAGAGATTTCTGTGAGCTTTCCTGGGCAGGCACAGGCTCAAAAGTAGGCCTTCTATCAAGCTCTATAATAGGGCCTCATTTTAGCTGTAGAAGGATCCAAGCATCTCCCTCCAGATGTCTGTCTAGGGAAAATGATCATATCTATGTATGAAATATACTACATTTAAAAATATTAACTCATGGCATTAATTCAAGGTGATAGTCTTTTGCTGTTGAATACTTTACTATTAATGATGACAGTCAGTAATTTGCTATGTTAGATTTCAGTGTAATTTACATAGTGACCCATTAACCATCTATAAAAAGCCATGGTTTCCTGTGCTAGCTTGGATGAGGCAGCATTTTCATTCTTTTGAAACTGACAGGAACTGTGAGAAGTCTTGTGTTTTCCTGCTAGTATTCACCACTGCTTCTGTGGAGGGGAAACCCAGGCTGATCAAACTGAAGAAACAGGATTAATAACCCTTGATGTTCATGAAAAGTAGGGAAAATTCATGCTATCAGCTGTGCAGGCAAACTCCCCCTGTTCTAGTTCCCCCCTGAGCCAGGAGGGAACCACAAGACCAGGGAAGAGCATCAGGACCATAACCTGACCTTGTCTGCCCTGGGAGAAATCAGAGGAGCTTCTGCCTCCACATTTCTGCTGGGGAGGGCAGGCCTTCTTTCCCTTTGGAAAATGTGTTCTTTGTTTAACCTTAATTTTGAAGATGGTGCCTGGATGTGGGTGCTTGGGGTCATTAGGAGGAAACAAAGGGGGGTTGTTGCAGTGAGCTCCACGGCCAGCAGCAGTTACCAAAGCCAGCAATGTTAGTCCTTAGCCTACAACAGAAGCATTTTCTGCTGGCATCTCGTGTATTATTAGACTGTATGATATGGTGACAGTACTGGCGAAGTCTGGTGTGAGAAAGAAAATTGGTGCATGATGCAATGGGAAGGAGCCTTGTTGGCATTGTTAACTCTTCAGGGCAAGGACTCCTCTGCTAGAGACTCATGGCTCCACCATAATTTAGATAATCATAAACACTGCAGCATGATACCGTTTAGGAAAGTGAATCATTCAGCTTTATAAATCTGAGAATTTTGTCCTAAGTGTTTTTTCTCTGCTGGTGCTTGAGAAAGTCTTATAGGTCCTTGTTCAGAATTACAGAATGGTTGGGGTTGGAGAGGACCTCTGGAGATCATCTCGTTCAACACCCCTGCTACAGCAGGGTCACCTAGAGCAGGTTACATAGGAACATGTCCAGGTGGGTTTTGAATATCTCCAGAGAAAGAGAGTCCACAACCTCTCTGGGAAGCCTGTTCCAGTGCTCTGTTCCTCTCAAAGAAATTCTTCCTCATGAGATGAAACTTCCCATGTTTTAGTTTGTGCATGTTGCCCCTTGTCCTGTCACTTCTCACCTTTGGAGAGAGTCTGGCCCCATCCTGTTTAACATGTGCCCTTATGGTATTTGTTTTCTTCAGGCTTCTTGTGTAAGTATATGATACCAAAACCACTTTCCATAATGTATCTTTCCTACATTCACTTGACTCCGAAGGTAGATTTGTTTCTTAACTAAGTAGTCGACATTTAGGAACTATTCTTCATTTCTTGCTTGGTCACATCAGAGAAGAGAATCCTTTAGCTATGCTGATGTCATATGTCAGAAGACACTGCTGCCAGTACCAAGACTGAGAATTTATAGTTTTTTTATTTACAGAAAAAATACTGTTTAAGTAGATCTTGCATGTAATTCCCACAGGTAGTGAAGATGAGTCCGGAAGGCTACTGGCTTGTGAGTCACAGAAGATAAGGTTTCTTTCATACAGGAAGAACTATTTTAACAAATCTGTGACCATTCAGTTTTTGTGTCTGACTAGGCTGTGTGAGGTGCCTGTTTGCAGATAGACTGTGACTATGGAGATGAGATTTGTATCCTTTTCTCTGACAGTCCCTGCATAAACCCACAGAGATACAAGAAATAAGAGCAAACGTTGTGTTTTCTCCAACTTCTGTCTAGCATTCTAAGCTTTGATCTCTCCCTTCTCTTGTGGAGGCAGTGCCTTTCCTTTCTTTCAAGTTGCCCACTTTCTAACATTTCTGTTGCAAATCAATATTATTGATAGCTCTCTCCTGAGCCTAGCTGCACTGAAAAGTAAGCTCCTGTAGAAAGCTTTAGGTTTGTCCTTCACACAGATTCCAATACCTGGCTGCACAGGTGCTCTGGCTGTGGAGTGAAGTGTTTGGATAGGTGGGGGACAGTCCTATTGTGTCATTGAGAGCCATAATAGGCTTAATATACTGCTCACTGGTAAATATCAGGCAAAAAAAATCCTGTTAGTTAATGGAAAGGAGCAAACATGTCCAAAGGGATGTTGCTGTCATTGTGAACTCCTGGTGGGTTTTTGATACCTGCTTGTGTAGCCTTTTAGCCTGGTGTTATCCCAGCTTGGAGGCTGGGGTCGGGGGTTGTCCCTCAACTGTTACTGTATTTCACACTCAGAACCTGCAGCTTGGGTAACCAGTGTCCTGAAGGAGTGAGTATGGGAACTCAAGAATAATTCTTTTCATAACCTGCTGAAAATAGGAGACAAGGTAGAGAAAGTGGTGTGAGGAAAATTAAGAGCTGTCTTGGGGAAAGAAAGCAACCTGATCGTAGTGCCGAACTCACATTGCATACACATAGTCTGCCATGCATTTCTTTGGCTTTTATAATTCTCTGTTGCAACATCCAAAATGAAAAGAGAGGACAAGGGTCAATGGCTTTAAACTGACAGGTTTAAGTAAGCTAGTAGGAAGAAATTCTCTACTATGAGGGTGGTGAGACACTGGAACAGACTGCCCAGAGAAATTGTGGATGTCCCATTCCTGGCAGTGTTCAAGGGCAGATTGGATGGGGCTTTGAGCAACCTGGTCTGTTGGAAGGTGTCCCTGCCCATGGCAGCAAAGTTGGAACCAGGTGATGTTTATGGTCTCTTCCAACCCAAACTATTCTATGATTCTATGAACTGTGTATGAAAATGCTGCAAGTGTCACCCAGAGAGGGGAAAAGGAATGAAGAGCTTTGCTGGGGGTGAGATTTAGTGGGAATTGCCTAGCACAAGTATCAGGCTGTCAGATATGTGTCATGTGCAATATTTGTGCATCCTATAATATGAAGTACTTGCCTGGAATGAGCTACAGTGTTGTGTCACTGGTGTGTAATGTCAGTGTTAGAGAGCCTACCCTTAGCGTGCCCTACTGAAAGAGACCTAGGTGTTGGGGAGTGTATTCTTTGTCACCTATAAATTGCTTGGCTAGTTATTGAGGGGAAGAAGCAGGGTTGTAGGGAAAATAGGAAAGCCTGTTGCCTTTTCTTCTATTAAGTAGTGTTGCTTGTTTAATGGATGGGTAACAGGAAAGAGTGTAAGGGGACGCCATTGTTAATGTGAACTCCTGCAGTTTTTATTATACTTGCACCCGCTATAGTGAGGGTTGAGCAGCTGTTTCCATTATGAACTCCTATTCCAGGGGTTTATAACTTGGTTGTAAAAATTTGCTCCAGGCTAAACTGTAACTCACTGGGTCTTAGCCTGGGAGAATTTTCTTAAACAAACTTCAAAAGAAGAACTCCATCTAGTCATTGTACTGCGAGCTTGCACAGAAGCCAAATTTTACTGAAAGTCCTTGAGATGTGTTTGTAAAACTGTAAGTTGATTACATTTCCCTCTGTCATAGTTTTTTTTTAAAAAAACAAACAATTTGAACTGCTTTGTAAAATATGGCTGAAGAACAAAAGCGACCAAGGGATGAGTGCCACGGTGACTCAGCTGATGTCCATTCAGTCTGGTAGTTGGTGGGTTATGAAAATTTTCCTTAGAAATGAGAGCAATGTGTTATTGCCATAGGATGAAAGAGTGCTGGATTTGCTTTCACTTGTAGGATCTATGAAGGTTTAGTCTCTATGTGTATTTAACTGTGCCTTCATAATGCTAACACTGAATTCACACTTTGGAGCATACTGTTTCTGCAAAGGTGTCTTATAATATGTGCTTAGCCATATGTATGTTTAAGTACCTTAGACTGCAGTTTCTTTGAGAAGGATTTCAGAATGCCATCACTGGTCTGCCAAAGTTATGTTCAATGGCCTTTAACTGCTTTTGAATAATGCTTTGTTGGGGCATTTTTAAAAGGTGCAGTGACACTTTATAAAGATGTATTTTATCAATAAAAAGGATTGTCTCTTGGCCCTTCCGATTTATTTCTGTGGCAGTCAATATGCATTAGAAATTGGCAGATTTTGCTAGAAAAAGTAAGTGAATGGTGCATAAAATTACGAAAAAGTAATTCTTAATACATTCATCCCTTTGACTTGCTAAGTTGCAGATCCAAGATATCAAGAAAATGTGAAACTCTACCCTCAAGGGTGCCATCATCATGTGTTGTCTGATTTGCAAAGCTCTTTAGGTAGAATAATCTGCAAAACATCTTTCCTCAGTTTCCACTGGCAGGAGCAAGTTGTTTAGGCAGATTGTTCAAGGTATCTGAAGACATAACTGAGTATTTCCTTTACTTGTTTCATCCTTCGGTGACCTAAGGAAACCTTGTGGTTTCCTCTGGGGCTCAGCTTAGGGACTATGGCCAATGCTGTATTGGAAGATAGGACTGGACTGAAGTTAGGTTTGGTACTTGATATCAGCAGTATAGTAAGGTTTGCTCCTGTAGCACTTTTGGATCAGAAGAACTGAATTTGCTCTTTGAGCTTTGGATGTTATTCAGAATTAAAATTGCCCAAGTAAGTGAGGATGAAAATAGTTAGGGAAGTCATAAGAATCCAGGTTTCTGTTTTAGCATCTTTTGTAATAATATTTCTGCACTACCGAAAGCCACCTATTTTATTCTTCTTTGTCACAAAGAATGAGATGACTACGTCCTTTGTTAAGAGTATATGATGTTCCACAGCTATTCAGCAAGGAGGCAGTCTGTGGGAAAGACTATTTGTAGATATTGGTATTTTACAGTGTCCTGATGTCTCCCCATGCTGCTCCTGGTCTGGCTTCTGGTTATACACCAGCACAGAAATATCATCCAAACTAAATCTGCCAAAGCAAAGGATTTCTTTATCCCGAAGGACAAAAGTATAAGAAAAGCACAGTGAATAATTCTGCTTACATGAAAAATTAAGTTTGATTTTAATTCTCCAACTCAGAATCTATTTAGAAGGGTGCAGTCTCAAAATCTGGAGCCTGTTGATGAAGATAAGACAGCATCTTCCTCTCTGGCATTGGGGAGAGTGTAGTGTGGATCTGTTTGCTCTCTCACAGCAACAGTAGCTGCATAGGGTAAAGACAGTTTCACACAGGTAGAGCCATATAATCTTTCTAGGTCTAAGCAAACAGTTTTTCTCTTGGAAATGAATAAATGAGCAGACCAACACAGGGGTCTGGTATTGAGAACTCCTGTCGAGGTGCTACTCCATTTATCAGCAGCTGCAGTTTCTCTGTTTAGACCTGTAGTAGAGGTATAACAAATTGCAACATTGCAGTGAGTGTTGAAAAATCTCATTTTCTCTAGTTTAAAAAAGAGGAAAAACCCTCATTTTTCTTTGGGGATAACAGTAAGTAGACAGCCTCTGAATTAGGGCATAGTTGTATGTATAATAATATGGATAGACTGTACATCAAAATCTGTTAATGAAATTTTCTCTCATAAAAAGTCCGGGCTTTTTGAAAATAACTATACCTAAATGTTAAGGGTCACCAGCAGATGAATTGAACCCTGATCCATCCCTGTCCCATGAAGAACATGACTAAAGCCAGGCAAGAGTGGCTGCTGTCACATGGTGAATACCAGTCTGCCCTGTGATGAGAAGGGGTTTCTAGGTGTGCATGGCCTATAGTCTGCATATGTCTTATGGACATTCTTGTTGACAATAAGTCATGGCTGAATTAATCACCCTGCCAGACAAGGACAAAAAAAGACTCTGTCAGTGTTTTCAGCTTAGGTCTTGTAGATGAAAAGCCCCGGGATCTTATTTGAAAGAAACAGAAAGGAACAAATGAGATAAGAAGAGGTAGCAGATAAGAGAAGACAGCAAGGGCTGATGCGGTTTTCAACCATCTGGGGATTTTTGAGTTCTCCTGGAGTACTAGGTCAGAAAAGTTATACTTTCTAATCTGTAGTTACGGCTTCCCACACCTACTCAGGCTAGAGATACACAACAGCTGCTACACCAGCAGCATCTGACACTGCCTTGCTTTCCTCTGGACACAAGCTCCTGAAGGGTATTGCTCTTTTCATGATGCCTCTCAGTGGTGCTTTCTGTGAGATGTTCCACCATGCTTTGCCTCAGGCTTTAGGCCTCTGCTCCTCTGATTTTCTTCCCGTCCCCCAGTCATCTTCATTCTCTCTTCCAGCCAGAATTCCACCTCCACAGCATCTGTCTTGGAAATCATCTGTTGCTCAAAGCAGCCCCCTGTCTTATCTCTAACATCTCTCTTTTTCTCAGGTCCCTGCCACCAGAGTCCTCCACCCAGAATACTGCTCCCCACACGCTCCCATTTTTACTGCCTCTTGTATGCCCTTTCGCCCTTGTATTAGATTTTTCTATCTCCATTGTGCTGTCTGTTGTGCTCCACCACAGCTTCCCCATCCTTCCCACAGTGCCTGCCTTTCAGTTGTTTTCGACAAGGAGACTGTGAGCTTTTATCTGCTCCATCACTAGAAAAGCACTGTTCTTTGTAAGGTTAAAAATCGGATGGGTTTCTTATTCTCATTATCTAAATCTGTGTTACCCATTCTGACTAATTCCAGGATCAAATACCTCTTATAAAAGAGAACAAGCCAAGGTGCAGGCAAAATGATAGTGTTTTAACTCTAAATGTAGTATTTCATATTTAGATGATCATTTTTACTGCTCAGGTAGGGTACTGCAGAAGTGAACTCAAACCAGTTAATGACCATAAATAATAATGACGGCATTATTCTTTTGTCTTGTCCTTTACACACACTAATCTGCTCTGACAGCCAGCTTTGCTCTTTTATTAACTCTCCGTCAGCTGTAATCAGTGATGGTGAAGTCAGGCAGCAAAATTTACATGTGCCAAGTCTCACCATTTTTTTTTTTCCTGAATTATTTCAGTCTTCAGTTTTGTGTATCTTTGGGATGGCGGTGAGGAGAAAACATGGGTGAGAGAGGGTGCAAATGTGCTTTTTGACATGTTGGCTCATCACACTGAACAGCATCGCAGGACTGCGCTGTCTTTGGTTGCTCTTTCCCACCTCCCTTCCTCCTGAATAAATAAGAATAAATATATTCAGGAATTGAAAGCATGAGGCACATCCTTGATTAATTTTTTTATTTTTAAAAAGTCAGAACTCAGTGTTTGCTTGAGGAGAGGAGGAAGAGCTTAATGGATCATTTTCTAGTCCTTGTGACAATGCCTGAGCCCATTTTGATGTATGATTTATGCCAGTTACTAATAGATTACCCGGAAGTTGATGATTAAAGTAGAAGTTTCTTTGGAGAAGGGTGAAATAACTGAGGTCAAGACCTCCTAGTGACCTCGAATGTAACTATTACCCTTCTAGGTTAGTTGCAATTGGAGATCAAAGTGTTGGTACAGGAAACATATTTGGTCCTGAGGTTGTCAGTTGGGGGCTGTTGTTTGACAAGGAGGTAGATGTGGTGGCTCGAAGGGAATTAAATGTTTCTCCTTTGCTTGCAGATAAAGACAGGATAAAACTCTCAAACTGCATTTAAGGGTGTGGTATTTAAATTATTTTTCATGAGGAATTCTGCATCTCATCTCGAGTAGAGTAAAACACCACAAACAAGTAGGGAAACAATTCAGGCTGGTGGATGCAACTTTGATTGTAGCAGCACACTTATTTTTCTTTCTCATTTATGAAGCTGAGGAACTTTGCTTTATCTCTAGGGATCCCATTGTTTTAGTTCGTGTGGGTGTATGTTGCATCGGGGGAGAAGGGGCAGGACCCTCAGTACTTGTTACGGAGCACAGAGTGTTTTAGAGTTTGTACATATTCATCGTGTGTTAATACAGCAGCGTTTTTCTGGGATGCAAAGGTGAAAAACTAGAAAAGCTGCTTTCTGACTGGCTATTCACGATGAATGACTGATATCTTCTAGGCATTTCTTCACCTAGACTTTCTCAAGCCTTGAGGTAAGAATGATAAACACTCCTTGTTACTTCGAATGTGCCTCATTTGCAGCTCGTGCTCGGTTTTGTAACGAAGAGACCTTTGATCTGAGTGCCTCTCACCTAATCCATAGAAAATCGGGAAGTACATCACTAGCATTAATAGAACCCCTGCTTTGCACCTCTCTGAGAGAGCAGAAAAGCTGAGCTCCTGTTTCCTACTGTGAAAAAGCATCAGCACTTCCAAGTGTCAGGCGAGTTTCACACCATTTTTCGTAGCTTTGCTTTTCCTGAGGCCTCCCGTTTTCCTGGTGGTGTTGCTGTTGCCCCATCCTTAAATATGCTTGCATGGGGGCAAGAGGCTGCAAGTCAGGAAGAGCTGTGCTGGCAGTGTGCAACTGGGTCTCACTCCTGCTTGTCCCCTCTTATTTGTGTTGGCCCTGCGGAGGCAGAGGAAAAGCTGTGATGCCAGAGCCCCAAAGCAGAACTGTGCAGTAATCTTGTTTTCAATGGAATTACTTCCCAGAGCAAAACGCACCCTCTCAATCGCGGCACGAATGTCCTGACTGGGTTTTACTGAGGTGCTGCTGAGCAGTGCTGCTGTGTTTGGGTGATGCAGAGGTGAGCTCTGTACCACACTCAGTAGATGTGGGTGTCTGACTCAGAGGCTGCTGCCTGTGGACACAGGCGCTTCTGCATGTGTGGAGCCCCAAGTGTTTTTTCTCTAAGCCATGCCTAGATCCTTTGGAGACATTTTTTAGGTCAGGGCTTGAGTTTATGCAAGGCTTTAACACCACCTTGACTGAAGCCCATGCTGTAAATATGCTGTCCTAATAGTGAGGACATGGGTGGCATTTCAGGAACACGTTGAAAGATCTGCTTTGCAATGATTTTTTTTTTCCCCCCTCTTGGTGTGTTTTACTGAGCTGATCAAGCTGTAAGACAGCTTCAAATATACAAGAGCTAAAGCTTGCTCAGCAAGAATGGGTGCTTGCAGTAATCCTGGAGTTATCAGAAGGGCTCTGTTATGCTCAAAGGACTACTGCTGAGCCCTACTGCAAATATGCCATGATGGCAGGTACTACAAAAATAGAAATGAAAACTCACGATATTAGCTCAGGCAGCCTTGCTGTGGTGTCCTGATGGTGTATTGGTTCTCTTGGTTTTGATTGAAGTTTTCATAAGAGAGTTACTGAGAAGTGACTTCTTGAACAGCAAATACCTCCTGAAGGTTCTGTCAAAAAGAGTTTAAAAAAAACATGCAATATTAAAATAGTCCTACTTTTTTTGTGTGTCGCTTAGATATTTTTCCCATTTTTCAATCACCTGAGTATCCTAAGTTTTTACGGTATATTTCTGGAAAACTTTCCTCTGTTTAGATATGTGTTAATGAAATGTCTCATCCAGAACCCAGGCAAGGTTTTCTTGATTCCCTTTTGTTTAACAAGTTAATGATAAATAAAATAAAATACACAAATGACTGACCACCCAGTTAAATGTGTTCAGCTTCATTTGAAGTGAACATGACAATTTGTGCTTAGATGTGCTGATAGAAGCAGTTTCTGCCTTATTGCCAATAGTAGGCAAACTCTGCTTTTTTTTTTTNTGATAAAAGCTAGGGTTGACATCTTTAGGTGTGGTGCAGGCTGTCTACACTCTGGATCCTTCTTCAGGAGAATTTCCAAATCGCTGCTGATGCTTGCCTTCAGACTGCTTTTCAAAACTTACCTTCAAAACTGCCTTTCATCATCCACAGAGGTCTAACAGAAAAGGAGACTTGCGGCTCTGTATAAAACGGCAAACAAAAATAAAATATATTTCTAGTAGTAAACCCAATCATCTTAACACAGCCCACTCTTGTGTAGCGTAACACTGATTATACCAATATCGTCTCTGACTTATTTATTCCCAGTTAGAAAAGCTGCTCAATTTCCTGTGCCATCTAATAATTTCTTTCAGACTTTGTGTGGCTAAAATAGTCAAACTGTGCTGTCCACTGTGGGAACAGCTGTATATTTCAGTACTGCTGAGACAGAGTTTAACAGCAATTGGTTGTTCTTTCTCTTTTTGTATTCCTAGTTCCCATTTACAAAATGTTCTTCAAAACTAGTTCAATTCAAGGCTTATTTCCATTTAAGGAAAGCTGGGAATTTGACCTAGCTTTGGGAGTCAAGACACAAAATAAAATGAAGTATCAGGCATGCAATAAAATCATACACCCTGCAGAGCTGTTTTTGTACTCTTGTGGGATGGCTTTATTTCAGTCCAGATAGTTACTGCATGATAATATTGCAGAGAGGGGAAAGACAAAAAAAAAAGCTCTAGTCACTAAAACAGATTCATTTATGTTGGGTAGTTTGAGGAAACCATGCTCACTGCTCCTATTTGTAAGCAGACTCAGATTTTTAAGACCCCTGTGGACCACTTACTAATCAGCAAATTTTTCGTAGTTTCAAAATATAACCTCAAGTTAGGATAACAGGCTTTCTCTCTCTTCCTTTCACTGTATCCAAGAGGCTTCAAAAGAAGCCCAGGGATTAGCTGGCCCTCCTGCCTTCATGCAGTATGGCTGGGCATGACGGGGCTAGTACTGGGGGAGGAGGGTGTAATACTATTGCATCCCACTCCAGCAAGAAAGTTTGTGGAGGAAAAGTCACTCTCTTGCTTATCTCCTCTCCCGGTGCTCAGGGTATGGCAGAATTTGCAGTTACACCTGATGGTATCTGAGGGAAGGCGGAGGAATTTGCTCCTTTGCCAGAGCATGTTTTGCAGTTCATTGCACTATTATAAATCACTTTACTCAGCTGTAACTCATGAATGAGTATTGGGGGTGGAGTGGAGTAGAAAGGGGAGGGTGTGGAGGTTGAATAGGGTTAACAAAATTTGAAACAGATTTACTGAAAGCTCTTCAAGAGTAAATAAAAAAGACAGCCCAGCTGCTGTTGTTCTGCAACACAGCAAACTATAAGCTAGAAGTCCTAGTAATTAGTTTCATTTGTAGGTGAAAAAAGGTCTTTGAGAATGTCTGGTATTAATTATCATTAAGGGTTAGTCATCATTTCCATTTGAAAAAGCTATATTTTTTATTTTTAGCTTTACGTGTTGTCGGCTTGAATGCGATTAAAGCACTCTCTAAGCAACTGAACCACACGTGCCACTGGTACAACTCTAGCAGCCTGTCCCTGTCCCAGACCCACAGTGTCCCTGGCTCTGTGGCACTGCAGTGACAGGCTGTTGGTTTGCACCAACAATGAAAGTGATGAGCTGTGCGAGGGCCTCGCTCACACCCTGCAGCTGGCCTGGCTGCAGTGGCAGGACTACCTCGGGTGGCTCAGAAAGAGCCTGTAAATCTCAGGTGAGGTATGTGGGTGGAGGCTTTCCAAAGGAGAGAGAAATGCTAGGTATCTGCATAGTTTCAGTGGTAAGACTCATGCTCCTTTGTGCTCTCTCATACCTCCTTTAAAATGATTGAAATTGGTGTTCTACCAAAAACGGTCTCAATCTGTTTTAATTTAAGAAATTTGAACTCCAGGTTTGCTCTTCAGCTTTGCTTTGTGGTAGGATTGGTTTGTGTTTGTTTTTATTTTAAATGCTCTCCTACATTCTGAATTACAGCTGCCGCATGTCACAGCGCTGTATATCTGCTACAAATGATCTTTGTTTATCTTGTATGTGAATTTTAAAGTTCTATTGGTTTGCTCTGTGTTCGTAGGGAAAGGCTGGTTTTATGCCCAGTAATTGCTTTATGGTGGGCAATAAGGACTGGGAGAGGAAGGATTTGAGCTGGCTTAGTAAATATGAGAGTGAAATCCTACTTCTGTTGAAGTTTTGCCACCAACTTAAACGTAGCCAGGCTCTTACTGTTCCTGAGTAAACCACTGTAAGATTTTGGTAATTTGATCTCCTTATCTCTAAATGGAGCAACTATTAATACTCTTCTGGCAGATTTTCTTAATCCAGGATAGGAAGTGTTATCTGGCATATGTGATGTAATGCCTGGCTCCTGTGCTGTTCAGTGGAGCTTGTCAACAGAAAATATTTGGGTTGGCTGTTTCTAAGACCTGAAGTAATATTATATCACCTTGGCTAGTTATGACATTAGGCTTTTCTTATGTTTTTTTATAGATTCAGGAAGAAATATGATAGCTCTGTCAGTAACATGAAATAGCAATGCTTTAAAAGGAACTCTACCCTGGAAGGATTCCCTAACTATGGTGTATATGGTGTGCAAATTACATTGTCTATGAATATGGGTAGGCAGAAAATTATTTTGAAATATTTGTCCTCTAGTATTAATTAATAATGGCAGAACTAAAAATAGTCCCATGACTGTGCTCCTTTCTAGCATATAGTTAAGGTAAATGTTCTTTCAGGAGTTAAAAAAAAATTAAAATGCATGTAGGCTATTTGTGGTTTTTGATTTGTGTACCTCTCCCACTGACATCAAGAAGTTATCCTGCAGATGGAAACCTTCTATACATCATGAGATTTTGTCCTGAAGGAAAAGCAGCACAAAAGGAATCAAAGAATAAAGTAATGGTTATTAGTCTTCAATAGCTTTTATATTATAATTTTAACTCAGATTTACTTACTAGAATGGATTATTTTGAATTATTTCTGTATTAATCTTTAAAAAATCTCCACTCGTATGTTACTTTTTTCCTCTCTACTTGTTTGATATTTTATGTACCAAAATGTGTGTCAACTGAATACTCTGAAGTGTAATCAGCATAATACTGTTCTGAGACATCATCTACACTTTATCGAGATAAAAATCCTGATGTAGAAAAATCTGTTGGCTGGTGTTAATATTAAATCATCCCCTGAGAAAAGCCCTCAGTGCTAATTAATGAATCATGAAACTTACAGGTTTAAAGATAATATTTGTCACCTATATCTATTCATAAGAAGAACATTTTCATCATCAGATTCCATCAGAAATTACTAATTAAAGCTTCCTCTTCCTGCTCTATGTTTCAGGACAACACAGGGGAGGAAATTGCTGCTAAAGCTGGAATTTTATTCAGATTTTTCAGTGCAGTCCAATTTGCATAAAGTCTAATAAAGCATTATTAAAATCTATTAACACTTGTCTATGGCAATTAAATTCAGTTTGCAATCTTGAATGATTGCATGTCATGCAAACTGAGATAAAGGATCATGGAGGGCTATCAAAGAATGAATTGTAATCCTGGGAAGGATGTGTGGAAGAAATGTTGTTCACAAGGCACAAACTTTAGGGAAGAATAAATATCATCTGCTCTCTAAAAGGCAATGAATAATTCTTGGCTCTATAGAGTTGAGATTCAATCATGGCTGCCTTCAGATGTTTATTTTACAATATATATCTGTGATATACAAGTCTGATTGAACATTGTGGTATTTTATTATAAAACCTGGAGGGCATTGTCCTCTAGAGAGAACTGAAGATTTTAACTAATATTGATTATTTAGTGTGGACTGTAAAAATCATAAGTTAAAATGGGAGTGGGGAAAGCAAGCCAAGGCAAGTTTTAAAACTTTTTAATGGAGTCTTAAAGGTTTCCGGGGAACTGGTGAAAATTCAAATAACATTAAATTTACAGGACTTTTAAAATTGCTAAGGTGTATACTGGATTTGTTTGTTTATCAAAGTTATGGCAGAAATGCTCTCGATACAAACTTATGCAAAGGGTGGGCATTGATACCTGGTTTATCATCACAACTTGAAAATCAAACTCTATCTGTATTTCAACAGTGTGCAGCTCTTCCTGTTCAACTGTGGATGAGTTAGGGCATCTCAGAGCACTTGGATAAGCATCCTTGCAGGGTGACTTCCCATCTCACCCTTGTTCTGGCTGCTGCCCCATGCTGGGAAACAAGGCAAGGCCAAACATGGTTGCTGGTGGTCCCTGTGCAGCCCAACCCCAAGGGCTGCCTCTGGTTGTGTTTGCCCTGGGAGCCATTTCTTCTGTATCTGGAATTCCCTCGCTCCAGCTGTGTGGTCTTTAGGGTGATGAATCAGGACTGTGATCGTGAGAGTTTTTGGCTTACACCATGTGTGTGATAGAGGAGCAAGCCTTGAGGGCCAGAATAAGCCTCTTTCCTAGGCCCAGAGGGGACCCTGGAAATACATCCTGGTCACCAGGGATGGGCTAGGAGAGAATTGTGGGTTTGTAGACTCTTTGGCCCTATTGAGGGTGAGGATTATAGTTTGTAACCTTGTAAGGCATTGTTTACCTGTTACCATAATAGGTAAAAACTGTGAAATAGCCAAGGTGATTGGGGAACACTGTGGTGAACCCTGTTTATATGATGATATATCCTGTTTGTGTGATGGAGTTTAAGGAATTTTCACTACATGATAATTGTCTTTGCACAAGAGCCATTGCATGGTGAGGGTCTTTGGACAAGGACATTTCTAGTAAAGATCTCTGTACAAAGTCTTTGCATGCTGTCATCGTGTCAAGTCTGTGCCCCTGCTCAATCCCGTCAAGAGTCATCCCTGTGTCAGTGTGAGCGAGATCTGGAAATTTTGTATTCTTTGGAAGGGAAAATTCTTAGCTCTCCCCTGCTGTTTTGGGTTTCAGTACACCTGGAGGTATCAGGTCTGCACTTTGGTCTTGGTGTGCTTAAAGACTTTCACTGTCATATCCCATGTTCTGGGGGAGTGGGGGGAAACCCCAACAGTAGAGATTGTGGTGCTTACGTGTTTACTTTGCAATGACCTTCCAGGATTACATCACCCTGAAGTTAGCTATTTGCCTCTCCCTGTAGAAATTGTCTGTCTCCATCTCAAATTGTCTGTTAAAACCACATAAAGGCTGGATTTAGTTACTAGAGATAACCTTGGCAACAACTTCCTTACCAACACTGGTTATGCTTCACTGAAACCAAAAGCTGTGAAAGCCGTACAGAGAGACTCCTGGGGTGGGAGATGCTGCTGGGCTGCTAAATAATCCCTTTCCAAGGATAAGATAGCCCCATGGCTTATCCAGAACCAAATGCAAAGGTCTTGGCTTTGAATTTGTCTCTCTTCCTTGCCAGCATCGTGTACACTGCTTGACATGCACGGTGTAAAATAGAGTAAGTTTGCTTGTTCCTAACCAGACTATTTTTCTTTTAGGCTTGAAAGTTTTAAGACACCTTAATTTAATGGATCTATTTTCTTAAATGGGAAGGCTTTTACACAGAGTGGCCTAAGTAGCCATACAAATATCTTAGTTGACAGGATGACAGTGTTTATAAAATTTTCAGAAATATTACTTGCTAGGGCATTTTTGGTAGAAGTTTCTTTAATTTAGTCATTAACATTTTCTTCTCTGTAGCCTGCTAAGTTGAAATTATGAAAACAATACCAGCAACATTCTGGAGTGTTCTTCAAAGCATTTTTAAAATAGCTTTCCAATACTATGTGGCAAAAAATTAAATGCACAATATTTTTTCTATTGTGCAATGGAATACATACAAGTATAATAGACTATAAATGTTTTCTAGGCATTTTTTTTTTAATGACCCCCTAGAGCATTGAGGTTGCACCTCTTGGAAGAGATGCTATTGTTCCAAACTTTTCCTAGGGGACTGTTTATCTCCCACCATCCGGAATGGGGAACCATGACCATTTTATCTTTCTATTTCTGTATTTTTTGCATGACCCAAGCTGCCACTGGCATTGGCAATAACTGAGGGCGTGCAAAAAACCAGTAGGAGTGAGTCCTCTGCTGCCACTGCCCCAAAGGGAGATGGAATGTGATGTTGTTCCCTGTTGCTCAAGCTCTGCTGCAGTTTGAAGAATTTTTATGAGGGGGGATTCAGTTTGGCAGAGTGAGTTCTCTTCTTCTTTGTCTGTAAAACTGTTAGCATGAGAAGTATGCAGAACATTCTGAGACCTGGAGTGTTCTGACTGGTTGAGCAGCATTAACAGCCCTCTTGCACTCCATGAATGCCTTTCCTCCTTGCTCTTGGGAAGGAGCATACCCTTTACTGTCTTGAAACAAGGAAACTGATGGCACCAAAAACAGTCTAAGAAAACTTGCTACCAACACTGTTCTGCTACAACCCAGACACAGAAATAAAAGCAAATGACAAGTATCAGAGTTCTCCATACGAGTTACACCTTTTACTGGCTGTTAAAGAGAAAACATACACTTAATGTATTTAAAATCTTAAGCACCACTATCTACACAAGATGACCATTGGAGACCTGCATCAAAACGTTCCTATTTATTCTTTTCTCTAAAATTATTAATGACTTCTCTTTTTGCTTTTCCCCATCTGGCTATTTCTTGCCATCTGAAGACTGCAACACCATTTCTTAAACTGGCAGTGTTTTAAAAAATGCTGAGCAACTTTTTTTTTCTTTTAATTGTAATGTCTCTTGTTCCTTTTTACAGCTTGCATGCAGCTCTCTACATATGTTTTCATGTCTTTCTTTCTGTTTGCCCGCCCAGTTCTTCTGTGACAACTGGCTGCCTTTGCAAAATGCTTCTGGGTTTGCTTCATACCACATAAAGTCTAGGCAAATGAATGTTTTCTCTAATGTATTTACGTAGACTATTAAGAAGAAAACAAACCTAGGACAAGAACAAAATTAATCACTGGTTTATTAGTTTGACATTGTTGCTTGCATACAGAACTGCTTTATATCAAACATATTTTTTAATAAGTAAATAAATAAATGACAAGCGGGAGTACCAAGCTTAGCCCAGCATGAGTATTGACAGTGGTTACTGCTGACAGCTTTTTACTGTTTCCAAACAACATGTTTCATTCCCTTAACTCCATTGTCATAGGGAATAGGGCAATACCAGGCTATTCAGCAGAGACGCTTGCAATAAGGAGCATTCATGGCTTTACTTTTGTCTTGACTTGAAGAGGTTTTGACGAAATTGTGCCGGGAGACTTCAGCCTGGCACCCCCGAGTCAGAGGCCATGTCCACAGCAGAAACTGGAGACCCACGATTTCCCTGCAATGAGAATGAGCTGTGCTATTTTGGGAGAGTGCTTGTTCCCAGCCCTCCGATTTGATTTAATTCAAAACCACCAAGCGAACATGGAGGAGAAAATCCAGTAGTCCCAGTAGCTGCAAAGACACATCTCTTATTTTTGTCCAGAGCTTCCATTAATGCTAAGCTGGAAATACTCACCAGAAGGGGAGTATGCTGTTTTATCTTGCCCCAGGGCTTACATAGCTGTGGCAGCAACCCCCTGAATGTAATAGAAGTCATGTGTTGGCATAGCTGCTCAGGCTCTGCTTGGACACAGCAACAGGACAAGAAAATAGGATCCAGAAGACAAATTCATCCTTGCTCTTCACCCTGTGCTGTGTGTGAATCAGGCTTTAGGTGTGTCTGTGTGTGTGATGTGAGGGGCTTGTGCTCATGGCTGCGAGAGAACTGGGTGTCCTGTTCTTTCCTGAGTCATGTGGGGCCAGTTCTGGTGTACGTAAGGTAGGCACGCCCACCACTCCCCTGAATACGGCAGCCTGGCCAGTCTTCCTCTTCTGCTTCCCCAGAAAAGTCAAGTCAGCCAAATTAAGAGATAGCAACTTCCAATTTTTTTTTTTTTTTTTTTCTGCTTATTTCAATTCCACCAGACTGTCTATAACCTTTCACTTTTCACTGGAATTTAAAAACTATTTTTAATTACAGGGCTTCACATGAACTTAGAGATAATAATGTGAGAAGGGAATTTCAGGCCGCCTTCACTCATTGTAGTTTTTACCTGGGAGGCTGGGAACACTGGCCACAACTTGTGCACTGCACTTTCACTAGAGCAGAAGGAAGTGAAAATTTTGTTTTTCTCAGTTCATGGTGCATCACACTGATTAATGAAACCGCATGCAGACATATGGGTATTTTTTCCCCTACTTATTTAACAACTTATAAATAAAAACAGGGAAAAATATAAAAAGATTGCTGCTTTTGCTTGCATAATATTGGATAGATTTCTGGGTTAAAATGCCCATTGAAACCTATCTGATGCACCATGCTTTTATTTTTCTTTACTTTAAGTCAGATGGATAATTTCCCTCCACTTATTCTCTGATGTGACCAGCTCCAAGGAAGTAAACTATTTTTATTACTATTCTCTTGATTTTAATGGTAGCACAGCACTTAATCTGAACAAGACCATAATGACAGAATGGTTTGGGTTGGAAGGGACATTTGAAGACCACCTAGTTCCAACCTCCCTGCCATGGTCAGGGACACCTTCCACTAGACCGGGATGCTCAGGGCCCCATCTAACCCGACTTTCAATACTGCCAGGATGGGGCATCCACAACTTCTCTGGGCAACTTGTTTCAGTGCCTCACCACCCTCACAGTAAAGAGTTTCTTCCTAATATCTAATCTAAATCTGACCTCTGTCAGAAAGTATGGATGGAGTTTTCTGGGATTTAAACAATCTGTGAAATTTTCTTTGAAACAGTTTTGTGATGACTTACATATATAGCAAGCAAAAGGGGTTTTTTTTTGCCTTTCAGTGTTTTGTTGAACAAAATAAAACAATATAAAATGTTTCACATATTAAGTAAAAAAAATAAATAAGTGTGGAAAAATGATTTTTAAATTGACTTTTAAGCCAGGCAAAAAGTTTTCAGTTTGTTGTCTGAGTAGAACAGAGTTTACAGCTGAAATGAGGGAAGGACGGGATGCAGAGATATTTCACTTTTTTTCATGGAAGCATGAATAAGACAATTAAAAAAATAAAAATGGGTAAGAGCTAGGGCAACCTGGAGAATTAAAAATCTGATTTGTGCTGGGACTTAGACTCATGTACTCCAGCAGCAGCTATGTAGACCACCACACAGAACACAGCCCCTACTGATGTGAGTGATTACCTGCAACCACAAATTTTTCTGAAAAGGGGGAAAAAAAAAGAGGAGAAAAGAACTTTCTTTTTCTTAATGTAAATCTTTTCTGCTACTTGGAACTAATACCTTTTATTGCTACTGTTGTTTAAATATTAGCTTTTGTAGTTCACTTGCCAGAAGCAGCATTCACTGTATTTCATTAAAAATAGCTGAAGTTCTCCTCTGTAGTTTGTATATCAAAAGGGTGCTCTTCTGGCAGCTGTGAGAATGTCACTGTGCATGGCATGCAAAGGTAGAGTAACTGGCCATATTTATTGTGCTGGGGCTCTGTGCATGATGTCTGTGCATAGGTACATGTGCATGCATGTGTGTACATTGATGTTTACAAATGTAGCATTTTCAGAGAGACCTTCTAGTGAGGTTAATTCTCATGCATAGGTCCTCTGAAGCTGAGTAACAGGAATATATTTGAAGGAGGACAACTTCCATGTCTGTTGGTCTTCTGCTGATTGTAATACTCTTGATTCATTTAGAAGCAGCTGGCAACTCTAAGAAAGAAGACTTGAAGAGGCTCTGCAGTATGTGTGGGATCAGGCTGTGTGTGTGGGTTGACTTCTCAGCTCGCTGTGTATCTAGTCAGGGGAAGAGGATAAAAAATCTAAATCTATTTACAGTGTGAATGTAGAAGTTTAAATCCCAAAGAATTGCAGTGTTGTTGTTTTTTTTAAACCCTGTCTTTGTAGCTGATTTCAAGGAAAGGTGTTACTTTTCCTTTCCTTCAGAAATGTCTGCAAAAAAATATTCTGTTACACTTCCTTCACCACTAGATTTTTTTTTTTGGTAATTTTCTCTGCCCTACACCTATGCCTCTTGCAGCTGTTTTCTTCTGAAACTGAAGCTCCTGTTGACTCCTGCAAGATCAGGGTTTCCTTGTGGTCCATGAGAGTTACAGCACGAATCCTTGATGGTTCAGCTGGCATATTGAGATTACTAGGAGAGCTATATTATATTGAGAGCTAATATGGATGGGAAATGTGGTGTTTCTCTCTCTCTTTGGAATAATGAGCTGTGTGAGGCAATTGCATTGACTAACGGTTATTTAAGCCTTTGGCTGGAGGCAGAGTGGGGTCCCTGCAGGAGCAGGGTACCTTGTGAGAGGTCACAGCTCATGGTGTTTCTTACTGTTGTGCCATGATGCTTCAACAAACTGCAGCACTGGCAGAGCCTGGTTTCTCTTGGTCTTGTGACTCAGGTTGGATCCTTTAGAGTCCAAGGGTGAGCTGAAAAGATTTTTCTGCTTTGGAACTGTAAGCAGGTTTTCCTTACTTCAGACCAGGTGCTCATTTTCCTGACAGCTTTCATGAGCTTGGTCTTGTCAAGGTCTGTGACCTTCTGCCAGCGGTGATCAAAGTCAGGCAGTGCTCAAAAATTGCTGGGAGATACATGGATGGACACACACATGCACGTACTCAGCATGATTGCATTAGCCTTGTCTTCTTAAGAAACAGATGAAAGCTATATAATTTAATGGTTGGATACAAGTTCTGTGAGTGGTAATGAGAACAATGCAGCCTCCACCACACCACACAAAGAGCTGGCTTCTGAGGGCCTCTTTGAAGTGTTGGGGACAAGCACAGCATTGCAGTGGTGAGATGTCTGCAGCGTGAATAAACATGTGTTTAGGCATTGCTTAAGTGATGCTGACATTTGTCTGTACCAACTTTCTATACAAACATCTGGCTGGAATAAGCTCTGTGGGAGAGAGGCTACCTATGGTCCTCAAGCTGGTGGAGACAGAGGCTGAGACACATCCGTGGCCACAATGAGAAGCTGTGGCCCCACACGTGTGTTTTACATGGTTTCCCTTTCCATTTCTCAGCCGTTGCACAGATTTGCCCAGCACCAGTTTCCAGAGCCTGCAGTAGCTGATGCAAGAGCTCTGAAAAGTTGCAAGGACTGGTGACTGAAAATGCAGTTTTCAGCTGTCAAACAGAGCAGCTGCTGCAGCAGGCTGGGCAACGCAAGTGGGCAGGTTTCACTCTGCTGGGTGTTCTCCTACAAATCCTCTTCTGGGAATGAGAAAGCTGTGTCCCATGGTAAAAATAACACTGTTGTATACTTTTTCAAATTGCAGCCAATGTGAAAATGTGGGGGAAGTTAAAAAAATTTTTCAGGAAGAAGAAAGAAGATTTCTGATTCTGTTTCAAACAGTCCATCTTAAGCCATAGGTATCGCCAGGGAGGCACATACCTTGACTTATCTGGCTTCTCTACCAGAACTCACAGTGAAACTGAAGTTAAGAAGGGTCAGGCATAAAAGCTAATTTTACTTTAGACAGGGTGAAGAAGATCTAGTGTTCGAGCTAGAAATGTTTCTAGCAAATGTGCACTGGTTTTTTGCTGCAATATTAAAGAGGAAATGATCTTTTTGGGCATAGTAACACACAGAATACTGTGTGCGCATGTATCTTGAGCTGTGGGAACTCTTTTTGATCTCTAATTACAGACCATTGTCTAAATAATGTAAGACATCTATATTATATAGATATATAAAGCCTTACTGGTACATGCAAGAGGAGAGGGTTTAAACTGTGGGGTATTTTTCCTCTGGCTTTCATTTGCTTAATCATGTAAGTCCCAGATTTCTCTTAAATGAGTAACTATAATGTCTGTACAACAGTTGTTTTGTTACGTTTAGAGGTGTTTTACAGAAGTCACGTATCCCTCCACTTTGATGCCCAGCTCAAAGAGATGTGCTTTGCTCTGCCTGTGTTTCGGTTCTGTCCCTGTGTGTTTCCACCTTGGGTATGTGCCTGTCTTTTGGCTGCCTGGAGTCTCATCCTGCTGTGGGTCCTGGCTGCAGCTGGGCATCTCCCTACAACAGGGGACTGGGAAATGCATCCCGATCCCATCAGACGTGCACCATAATTTTATATATGGCTCCATCCCTGGGTTTGTTTCTGTAGCTTCAGCATCCTTCTTATACCTGTGAAATACATGCTCTGAACGCAGTAGAAAGGATTTTGACAATTACACCTGGACCTTTCAGGAGATATCACTTTTATTTGACGTTACCATCATTTTGGCATTTGCAGCTCTTTATGCAACACTGAGCTAAGAGACTGCAGTAAGGTTCTTGAAGCCTCAGATCTAGTTAAAGTAATAGTTAATGGCTATTGCAGATTTACTTTGCTCTTCAGCCAAGAAGGGATCAGTGCTGGGAGCCAAATCTGAAAGCTCGTCACAATCACATGGGATGGAAAAGCAGTCTCTGAGACATATTGATAGCTGAAGATGACAGAAATGATATTTATTGCCATGGACAGTAAAATTTATATATATTAAAAAAATGCAAACTTTGGAGAAGGATGGGAAGTACTGACAGGAAACGCCTTAGAACAAATTTCTGCAAGAAAAAGTGGCTGGAGGAAGCAGCTTCAATGAAAATGGTTTATTTGTTCTGATCTGGGGACCAAATGATAGAGTAAAACAAAAGTCAACTTCTGAAATATCATTTCTCTTTCCCCAGTAGAAGTCTCCTCAGCTTTGGTATACAATGTAAGCATTCTTCCTGCACAGCTTTGTAATTAGAAATATTGATGTATTTTCATAGAAGAGAACTATGTAACTGAAAGCTTTACTCCAGTTAAAGCATTATGGAATGTCCAAAAATGTCTGGGTAAATATTGCCCTCTTCCCTTGAGCAAGTAAAATTTGTGTATTGTCCTCCATGTTCCCTCCAACATGAATTTCAGCATTTAAGAAGTCTAGCCAAGTATTAAGTGAAATACTAGTCTTATACAATAGAAGATTTAAATTATAGCTTGTCTTTGATTTTACCAGCCCAGTTGTTGTTTTCTGATGGTCCTGCCTAAATACTGGGAAGCAGAACTGAATTTTAAGTAAGAGAAATGAGGTAGGCTGCTTCAATAGGTGAAACAGGGTAAACTGCTAGACATAATAGAAACTGTAGCTTAGAAATTTTGAAAAACAGGAATGGAAGGGGTAGGAGCTCCTTCATAAATCTGGAGTTATGCAATTCTACTTAAAAAAAAAAAATCATATAATTTCTTATTCTGTACATAGGTGCATGTATTTTATCTTTGGTCTGTTGGGGAGATGTGAGGAAGTGTTTGCTTCTGTTTTTTTGTTCCTTTGGTATAGCAGGTAGAGAAGCTGTTAAGAAGATAGTTTTAACCAACTAAACTTCTGTCTAGCTAGAAATTCTCTTGAAAATTGCTTTATAATGGAAAACTTGCTTTTGAAACTGTACCTCAGCCAAATTACTTTCTGCAGAAATCTTTTGACTTATCATATAAGGAGGAAAATTAAAGGAAGTGCAGTATTTTCAACAGGAGTCAAAAATTTTAAAATATTATGAAGGTGGACGAGAGTTTATTACCTGATAGATTGTAATGGAGCATCTTGAGGAAGGCTGGGGTGAGTGAGTGGCTCAGGGAGCAGAGTGTTTTGGGACCCCAGCCAGGCACTGAGGATGAGGGTGGCCAAGCTTTGCCAGCAGTCAGAGTGACCATGGGTCAGAGCAGTACATGAGACAAGGAAATGATTTAATAAATGTATCTGTAATATCTAAAAATACATTCATATATATGTGTGTGTATATATATAGAATGTAGTTGAATTACTTGAAATACTAAGATAAAGAGAAAAGGGGCTGTAAAGACCAGAGTAATAGAATCATTTAGGTTGGAAAATAGCAAGAACTTGCAAAAGAAAAAATTGATGAAAGAGTAGTTAGGGGAGGAGAAAAATAAAAGGAAAAAAAGCTGGCATTTCTTGTGTTATTTTGCAAACTTCACTGTGGTAGGTGGATGTTCCAATCACCAAACTGTCAGCTGCTTGTGCAAACTTGCAGGCTGTGACCCCAGCCCAGCTGAAGGGAACAGCAGAGCTCCTGTTGACTGGGGCAGGGCCAGACGCTGCTCCAAAGCCGTGTTTTATCCGTCGCAAGTCACAGCAAATCCCAGGGGCTCCATGATCAACTGCTTTGGGCTTGGATCTGGCTCCCTCCCAGCTCTGGAGAGGCAGGGTGGTGTGTGGTGTCTGGCTGTGCTGGCAGGGCGTGCAGGAGAAGGGAAGAGGTGGCACAGCTCTGTACCTGTGAGATTTGGAGGCACGGAAAGCACTGTATGTCACGGCCGTTTAGGCTGCTGTGCACTCAGCACTGGAAGTTTTATAGAAAGGCAAAATATACCATTCAATTGCAACTGCTGCAATGCAATCCAAGTTGATCTAGTTTCTCCCTCATGAGCTGACCACAATTTTAAGCTTGGCATAGCCTGAAAGCTTGAGGAATGTATTTCCAGTAATTGCCAGGCCACTTCATTGTTTCTGTGTATACATAAACACTAGGCTGTGATCATAGTGGTCATGCTTGAGCTGCTATCTGAAATTCACTTGTGCTATAGGGATTGACTAATCTGGTTCATACTGACAGCAGTTTCCATTTACTGTATTAGCTCTCTTTGACTGTTAGCGCCGTGCGACTCCAGCTAGACTCGGAAAACAAAAACTGTTAAGAACTACTAGGCACACGAGTCACGCAGCAGAAAACCCATGTGTCATCACAGGATCCGTGCCTTGTCAGCTCGGGAAATCAGGCTGGGTTGCAGGAGCTCCATTTATAAGATGCCAAGACTACCAAACACCTAGCAAGGAACAACAGGCAGTCATCTAGTTTTAAAATATATGACAGAGGAATAGCAAAGATTTGGTCTTCTGCAGCCTCAAGACATGCTCTTACTTGGCCTACATAAGCTTCTCCCTTGCTTTCTGTTTCCCTGAGTACTGTGTGTAAGAATATTAATCCCTAAAATCTGCATCCCTTTGTTCCCAGACAAAGTCCCCTGTGAAGTCAGTAGGTTAGGGTTTTTTTCCTGTTTCAGCTTCAATCTATGCAGCTGTTACAGCTTCTTTGGTGCTGGGCAAAATAAAGCTCCCAGTTAAAATTGGGTGCACTTCTTTATTCCTTCCTAGCAAATCTATTTCTTTTAAGTTTTTCTCAGGATATTGATTGCTGGTAATTTAATGTGTCTCAACTGTGAAAAGCTGTTATGACAGTTTCACATGCTATTGCAGTCTTTTATTTCCCCATTCACAGACAAATATGGAAGATTTTCCTCACTGGACTATAATATATAATTCATCTAACATTACTCCACTCAGCAGCCAGATGCTGCAAATTTCAGCAGTTGGACCATTATTTTAAAAGAGCCCAGTCTGTAATTATTTGACCTGTTCTTTGTTACGCTTCCATAAAACAATTAGCCCAATTAAATGAATCTTTAGGTAGCAGAGCCAAAATTTATGGAAGGATGTGATTAATTACTTTGAAATTCTGCACGTATAATTTAGCCTGTGCTTAGGGGAGAAGTGGAAAAATGCTTGGGATTTTCAGCATCCCTGCCAATTGCATCACAGGAGCTGAGGTCTCTATATAACACAGATAGAAACAAAGTGACCCTATTTTCTACCCTGGTGCCAGTCCAGTCCCTGACAGCCTTCACTTTGCTAAGAAAAGCAATACTTTTCAGCCCTCTTCCTGTCTGCTGCTTCTCCATTTTGGGCTGAGCTCTCCCTGCTGGGGAAGGTGATTTCTCCAAAGTCTCCATACTGCTGTGTAGAGTGAGATGGAGACCACTCTAGGTCCATGGGCAGTACCCACTGCTTTTCCCTGGCTCCCATCACAAAATAACAGGCTCTTTCTGCTGCCAGCTAGTGAGACTCAAGAAACAGACATACCTGATGTGGAGGTTAAAACTGAAGCACTCTACATAAGTACATGAAGGAAGTTATACAAGGAAAATAAATTCATATTTGTATTTGCTTTTCCTTGAGAAGTCTGCGCTGCATTATGTACACTTTTGAAATAGTGTGCCTGGCCTCAGAAATGTTAAAATTAAGAGTTAATCATACACTGTTTTCTCAGTGCTGGCAGGGGGAGTTTTCCCCATCTCTCTTAGCAGCATCCCCAGCCTGCCTCCCAGACAGTGCTGTCTTCCTGCCCTCCGCAGCACAGACTCGCCTCCCCTGCTGGTGTCTGGCCAGCAGTGGCTCAAGGTTTTGCCCCTGTCAGTGCTTGACTGCTCTCCTGGTTTGAGTGAGAGGAACGAATTGAGGTGACAAGTTATGGGTTGATCGATATGAAAAGTTCCCAAATTATTTGTTGCTCTGGTTTATTAGTGGCAAACTTAATTTGCCTTTTCTGTAGATCAGGGGAACTGGATACAGTGATGCAGCAGTAAATAATTCTTGTCTGTCTCCCGAAATAGGTGTTTGTGAGGTAGACTCTGATGCTCAGATGTCTCTTCACACCGTGAGATTCTCCACATTCCTTTCCTTCAGCTGGATTTCAGCTCAAGTTCTGTAGGGAAAAGTAATAGATTAAGATGTGTCACCCAAAGCAAAGAGTGATTTATTCTCTAGTTAGTTGATATCGATGTGAAATTATCAAGTCCATTGTTAGTGAAAGCCGAAACCTGGCACGATTTTAGTCCAGTTAAATTAAAATATATGATTCCACAGAAACATGACAAAGTACTGCAGTGATAGTTACAGACAAACCGAATAAAGGACAATTTATGGGTGTGGGGCTTTTTTTTTCAGTGGCAAACAAGGGCTAGTTAGAAAGAAAGTGGAGGAGGGAAGACATTAAAAAATAAAGACGTGATCCAACATTCCATATGCAGAGAAAACAATTTCCATGCCTCTTATCAAAAATGTGTTAAATCAGCTAACATTGATATAACTTCAAGCAATTAGGAGCATGCTAATAATGATATGAGTCTTCAGCTGTAAATAATTACGCTGCCTCAAGGCTATGCTTTAATTTTTGGCTTGCTGTATCTATAAACAATAATCAAACTGCAAAGCTAGTTGTGTTGTTTTTGTTCACAATTTGTGAAATGATTTCTGTACCCTACAGTGATGCTGATGGCTATTTTGACCTTCAGGAACTCCGGCCTGTGAGGCTAAGAGCTAATGTGTACTTCCATCGATCTGAGTTACAGGCACACAGCAGGTTCCTGTGCCTGTTCTTCACAAGTACAAAAGCTGCTATCGTCAATCAGTGTGTGTTGTGAAAAGGGGGCTTGCTGCTGAGACTCAATAAATAGGGACATTAGGAGGAAATGTTATAATTGCTGCTACCCACATCTTGTTAATGAGTAATGTACAGTTAGACTCCATGCAATTGCAGCTAAACTGTTTATACAATTTATTCTTATGTTGCAACTAACATTTAACATAATGAAGTATCATAATTGCAGCCATTAAAGTCAAGATTAAGATTTGTTTAATTAGAATTAAGAAAATGTAGAATAGACTTTGAAAATCTAGGGTTTACTGGGTAGAATGTGCAGCATGTAGGGAAATTCAGAGAATGGGTATTAAAGAGCTTTGTTTGTAGAAAAACCGTGCTGATGGGTCACAATTCTGTTACTTACCCCACTTTTGGAGCAGCTCTGTTGAAAAATAAGCAACACAATGATGCAGATGTAAAAATGGAAACACAGGTTGGCCTTGACTTCTGACTCTCATTCTTAAATCTGCTGATCAAATGTAAAAAGATATTTGTTTAGAAGGCAACGTGTATTCCTACTATTAGAAGGCTTCCTACTCCGGTGTTAAATCACACCATCCAAATGCAGTCTCTTTGTTTTCTCCCTGATGGGAATCTGAAACAACTTTGCATTAACGGGGAATTAGGAAGGGAATGACTCCTTAGACATGATGCAGAATGGTCATGTGCATATAGTGTTTTAGGAATAAAGTAAGCAATTTCTCTCAACTCTTAAAATGCTCCACAAATAGAAATACTCAAGCAAGCACTAGCATTTGGGAAAAAATCTGAGACTACACCCAAAAAGTAGCAACTGTGCAAGATATTTGAAAATTATAATCATCTTGTGGGACTGTAACAGTGTTCATAACTGGTAGAAATATCTTAAGGCTTATAAATAGAATAAAATCCCATGTCTGACTTCCAATGGAGTAGAGTAGACAATACCCTGGAAAAGTCACATTGTTTTTACAACAGTTCAATTAGCTGGGAAGGGCCATTGGGTGGGGGGGCTCTCCCAGGGCTGTTATGTCCACAGGAAATACCAATACCACCATCAATAACCCCACTTCCATACAGAGAAAAGTTTTCTCATATAGCAATGCAAATAATGCCATGGTTTTGGTTTGACTGAGAAGTGAATATTTATAGAAGAACCTGTGTTTTGGAAAAAAAAATTGCAAATTTTTTGTTTTATTTTCACATTGTGATTTTTATTTTTCCTTTTCCTTCTGAAGGTAAGGGGGCAGGATCTGACTAGATTTGACATGGACTGGTTAACTTGGTGTTGTAAGGGTTAATTGTTTCATTTTGGGATGCTGTGAATTCTCTTGTGAACAGAGTGCTTTACTGATCATAACTTGGCAATATAGGATGCTCAGGAAAAACATAGGTATTTTTATTCTTTTCATTATTTCTATAAGATTTTAAGAAAATCTGCTACATTCAGGTTGCTCTTTCAGCTTACTGAGTAAATGTGTTACTGTAAAGGTTTTGATAATGGCATATTAAGGAACTCACTGATCATAAATGCTGTAGTCTAACGTGATAATTTATGCAGAGAATAATTATAGATGACAAACAGAAACAAAGGCCAATTAGGACGATTACTGCTGTAGTGTCAAATCAAATGAAGTTTTTATCATTCTTGCTTTCTCTAAAATAAATCACAACATAAACCTGTTGGTCAGCATTTTGGAAAAAATGAACTGAACAACTCTGAATATTGTTATGATGCTGAAGGTTACTGGCAAAGTCAGTGCTGGTTATCTGAGATTCAGAAGCCCATTGATTCCCTTTAGAAGGATCTCTATAAATATGGAATAAAATTGACATTGATTTCTTTTTTTCTTTGGGGGAGGACCCTTGTACTGTAAGATAAGAGATATATTCAAGTGGATTTGATTTAACTTGTAAGACACAGTGAGCTGTGCACTTCTTATGTGTATGTTTTTGGCTAACTTTCAATATATACAAACTAGGAGCTCTGTGGCAGCATTGTTAAAAGCTGTTTTTTTTAAAAGAAGATGAAACATGGTAATCTCGTTCTAATACATGAGGCATGCACAGGTAACATGGATTCTCCCAGAGTCATCACTTGTTACCTGAACAATTTTGTTTTGAAAGCTAAAAACCATTTATGGTTCCATTGTCTAGACTTTTGGAGATGTACTGAAATATCTCCATGGTTCTTTAAAGACCCTTTTCACCTCACAATTTATTTCCAATTATCCTTCCAATCTGGAAGGCCCAATTCTGAACTGGCTTAGAAAACCACCCACCTTTTCTTTGTTGTCTGTTAGTTAACTTGACCTTCCCTTTCTACCCCAAATCATGGCTCAAGGTTCCAGAGGTGCTATCCTCTCCTAACCCTCCTCAAAGCTGTCGTGCAAATAGCCAGTAGGAAGCCTAAAGCTTAGGGTTATCTGGAAAGGGACTGGAAAGAGCTGTCTGAGTTATTCAATGAGATCTTGGTAATCACAGTGCATGACTAATCCAGAGAAAAAAAAGCCTTTTCTGAGTGCCTGTAAGTATGGAGCTCTGAGATGCTGTGCCAAACCTCTCTTGAAAGCTATAAAGGCTGGTAAGGTGCATTGTAACGTAGCTCTTCTCATCAGTGTCCTAGGTCCCTGTGACAGCAGGAGATTTTCAAAGGTGGGTTACCCTAGTGGTTACAGGTAGGGACAAAAATTACTTCCCCAGGTATTGCTAGATGGATCTAAGGGAATTTCATGCCTAACTCTAAACTTCGTGAACTAAGTTAGTCCTGTGTGAGAAGATACCAGGCAGATTTTTAATTGCACTAGGATCACCAGTCCACCATGTCTTCACCCATGAAATCTCTTTTCTTCTTCCTCCTTAAAAATCAAGCTAGGCATGAAATACAGTAGGGGAATAAAAACTGCCTTTGCCCTCTCATTTGCTTATAGCTGACAATGGATAATTTTACTCTAGGGCACTCCAGATCCCTTATATAAAAAAAGTAAATAATATTGTTCTGGAGCTTAAGACAGGTATTGCAGAGGTGAAGTAGACACATTAAGTGGTGTTTTTCATAAACCAGAATGTATTCAGTACCTTCCTTTCTGCTGTTTGGAGAAAACCCTTTCCTGTGTAGCTCCGGTTCGCTGTATTTTACTTAGCAGAGGCCTCACTGGGATTTACTTTACTTCCTAATCCCACTGGGTGTGTTTTTGTGGGGTTAAAAATATGAAAACAATAAACTTGATGCAAATCGTATCTCCATTAAACCTATTGTGCCAGAGTAGGTAGCACAAAGGGTTTCTAGCTCGGTGCTACCCCAGTGAGCTGTGTTGTTGCAGCTTTCTTTGTCTGTGGCGCCTGGGATGCCGCTGTCCTCAGCTGACTCCAGCTGAAATGGGCAAAACAGCTCTTGGCAAATCTTCATGTCCCACTGCAGGGCTGTGCCCGCAGCCAGAAGGGGATTCTCAAAGATGAACTAACCCACCCTGCCCCCTCCTCAGACAGACCTCTGTTGGCACCCCATGAAATTAGTGTGTGTGACCCCTGCCACACCCTGTGAAATTTTCCTGTCTTTTATTTATATCTCATGAAAAAGGCAGCTTTCCGTTTGCTAAACTCGGCCATCTGGTAAAAGAAAATAATAGCACAAAATGTATTTGTCTTCTTGCAGCAGAAAGGGAAAACTAAACTATTATAGAATGTCTCTTTAGCCAGGAGTTCAATGATAATGACTGCAGAGAAGCAATTTTAGTACTTCCTGATGATTACAGGTTTATAGTTTCATAATTATTTAATGCTCGTTAGATATATCTATTTAAACATGCTTCTTCTGATGCAAGATCTCTTGCTAAGCTAATTTGGAGTGACTCCCTGCCAAATCAATATCAATCTTCTGGCAAATATTATTAAATATTTGTTTGATACCTATTTACAAGTAGGAAAATAATTTTGCTGCCAAGGGATTGTGAATGTGTGAAAAAACACTCTGACAGCTTACTTCACTCACTGTCTACAAGCCGGCGTCTGCATGCCAAAGTTGGAAGACTAAGATGAAGAACATAATTAAGGAAACATATGAAGGCTAGCACAGGGTTTGAGATTAATTAGCTGCGCGTCAATAATCTCATCAATATCCGATTAACAAATGACACATTGCCCAATGAAACATATTGATTCATTCACACTCCACACTGTTAATAAATTGAAGCTGCTTTGCTAAATGAGAAAGCTGGCAAAATAATAGCTTCCTAATACTTCTCCAGTATTGTGATAAAAATGTAAAATTAGCCCAAAGTATACTTAATTTAGCAGCACTGTCACTACGCTTATGAAGCTTCTTAGCACAATAGCAGGGAAGTTTTTTTGATTGCCTAATTGTTAGAATGGATACATTAGTACATGGATGTATGCAAAAGCAGAGATGGGAATGTTATCTGTTTGTTTGGAACAGAATTCTTAGATAATGTGTTTTGCAGAGGTGACATAAACCTTCTGTATAAACTTGGGACTGGCGTTTTAATGGGCATTTTTTGTTAAATATAAAGTATTACCTTCTAAGCCTGGTGTCCAAAAGTGTCACTGATATTTTTTCTTTCACTCATTTAGGTAGAAGTGGCATCAATATTTTGCTTTGTGAAAGCCAGATTAAAAAATTATTTTTGATGAGGAAAATTCTGGAATTTTGAAGCAGATGTAAAAGTAAAGAAGCCCTCTTTTCCCTCCTGTGCATTGGGACACCCAGTGTGCTCCTGCAAAAAAAGCTCTGGGTAAAAATGTGACAAATGTCTGCAGATAAAATGTGCTATTTACTTGTCTTGTTAAACATCAAAAGTATTAAAAACTACAGAAAAATTCAGGAGCATAAAACATTGAGAGTGTGTTTTTGCCGTGGGACTAATACTTCCTCATTGGTTTCTTAGGGTGTTCGAAAGAATACTGTAATGGGACTGCTGCAGTTGCAGCTTGTATTGGATGTTACAATATCAACAAAGCATTTGTTAGAAGGTTGGAAGAGCCACTACAGATATCAGGGTCTGGACATGGTTTTGTTCTGAACAGCAATAGGAAAAATCTCTTCTCATTGTTTTGTGGAAGAGGACATTCTTGTCCATAAGCTACTTGGTAAAAGCAGTGGGGCTTGGTTTGTTCTGGTGTATGTGTGTGTTTTGGTTGTTTTTTTTTTTTTCTTTTTTCTTTTTTCCTTTTTTTTCCTTTTGTTTTCCCTTTAATTGCAGAACTCTTCCAACCAGGTGAGGAAAGCCTACCAGGTGACCTTCTTCCCCTCCCTCATGGAAGCAGTGGCTGGTCGCTGTCAAGGGCATGCAAGGTGACCAGGGCCAGCAGGACAGAGAGCAGCAGATTGCTTTAAACTTTCAGCTTATCTGGACCACTTTCTAGGAAATTTGAAGGGCTTGAAATCCAGAGGCCCAATCACTTGCTTTACTTTTAATAATTACAATGCTCCTCTTAAGGCTTTTTTGAGTTATTGTTATGCTTTCTAAAAACCTTAGCTGTTAGACCTCACAGAAAAATTTATTACTGTGATTAGAAATTAGTGATCAAAAAAGGCTCATTTCAGAACTGTCCTGTTGTTGAGGATTGTTCCCCCACAGTGTGAAGAGTTATTTTCAACCCAATTTTCAATGAACTGGCTAATGTTGGGTCCATCTGTAGCTTAACTAACTGTCATTAACTTTTTAGGGCTCCCTGATATGCTGAATAGCTTGGAACAACTAATGATTTTATTACCAATCTTAATATTTAGAGTTCCCTGTGGAGTTGTGTATGGTTCTTAATGAAACCATTATTTACAGGATTAAAATCTCTTGGAAAATTCCTTTCCTTCTGACTGCAGTGAGATTAGCATATCCTTGCAGTCCAGCTTGGGGTGAAAAAGGGCTTTACATGAGGAGTAACACTTAATTCAGGATAAAGAAACCATAATTATGTCTTAAATGTCAACAGTCCGAAATGCAGTTTCACCAAGTCCTACTCTAGATCAATTAAGGGTATCAATTAATACCCTGCTACTGCAAACTGCTATTATTTGATTTGATTCTATGTTGTCTTAGGAATAGTCCTTGTAATGAGTATTTATTTGAGCACAGAAGTATATGGGTACTCCTGCCAAAGCAGTGGCATTGGTCCTAGCATTTATAATAATAAGTCATGAAGGATTCCCTTATAACCGGTCTTGTGAGAGTGTTAGGTGGTACTACTAAGGGCTTAATCTGAAATGCATGCATGAATAGAAGTTTACTAACAGGAAAGATAAGTATTATTGGGTCTCTGGCTATGTTTACAGCCTGTGGCAGTCACTGGGTAAGAATTTTATTTCCTGAAAATTCAGTTTCATGTTAGGAGATTTTTGACACCACTTGATCTGATGCTGACACCAGTTGATCTAAACTTATGTTTCTCATACTGTTTTAAAATGTAACCTGGAATTACCCTATTTTCAAAGGTATGCTCAATTTTCTGAAGCATTCACATATTAATAATTAGTGAGCTGAAGTTTGTCTTGACACCTTCAGGCAGAAGGAGCAGTTGAAGAAACCTCTGGTGTTGTGCAACTCCTTGGCATGTGATGTGTTAATCTATGTGACTCTCTTAGCTCACTTAAGAGAAGTCAGTGGTGACCATCTGCAGCTTCCACTGAAAGCGATATAAAGTTTCAGATCCTTCTGCTGTGATCTGAATGCTGTGATCTGTGGATGCTTTGCATGCCTTGTCCTCATATAAATCACATTAATATCTCTCTCCATCACGTAGATGAGGAATACCCAGGAACAGTAACTTCTCTGAGGGGCACATGTCCAACAGATATCAGGAATGGACTCTGGAGCAGTTCAGTCAACAGCGTAGCGCCTGACAATAGTGGCAATATTTCAAAGGCAGTTAATAAGGGTGAGGATACACGTCTGCCTCCAGGGAATGATCCTCAGAAACCAGCAGGAGGAAAACCTAATTGGAAATGTCAGAAAGGGAGGGGAAAAAATTAAAAATAAAAAAATCCATATCCATTGGTATTAGACCTACAGCATGCTAAGACCTGAAGGAAAACTAAGTGAAGCTTGTGCACTTTAGCTAGTGACTGGAGTTTTCTGTCATTTACCTGACAGTCTCTCAGTGAAGCTTTGTCTTGTTACCACAATGGGGATCTAGTGGGTGTTTTCTTGTGCAATTCCTCTTTCTTTTTCTTACCTGCTCTAGTTACACTGCATTTGAATATCTTTAAAATCTTTCTCAAACACAGCCATAGTTCTAGAAATCATCTTAAATTTCCTGATTTAGGTTGCCAACTTGGAGAAGTGTGCTCTCTCCCCTCCTTTGATCTGAACTTGTATGGACCATCCGAGTCCTCCTACTCATTTCATCTTCACTTTGAAAAAGACTAAAGTGAACACGCAAGAAAACCAAATTAGCCCCACACTCAGCACTGCTCCTTTGTTTCTCATCATGCAAAAGTGCTAATAGCAACTGGCATCTCCAAAATTTTTCCTCAATGTGTTTTTCTAATCTTAGGGACTCCCTGATCAAGTGGTAATATGTGTGTGTTAAAAGGCATTGCTGGGCTTCTCTTCCAGGAAGGACTCTGCCTCTTTTTAAGCCCGTGTAAACTTGTTTTATCCATGATATCTCATGACACGTAGTATTTAACCATGCCATGTGCAGGAAGTGCTCCTCTTTATTTCAGACCTACTAGCTGATAATTTCTTTGGGTGACAAGTAGTTCTTGCCTTACAACAAACATTGAACAATACTCTTTTTTCCAAACCTTCTGCTGTTTTATAGATCTGTCAGATGCCCCCTCAGATCTGTTTTGCAGTCAAAGAATTCCAGACTATCTAATTGTTTCTTAGAAAGAAACTATTCAATATCTTTGATCTCCTTGCTTTTCTTCTTAGGCACTTTGTCTAGTTTTATTGTACCTGTATCTGTTCTCATGCTTGCTACTCTAGCTGTGCATCAGAGGTTGATTGGACATTGCAGAATGAGGAAGTTGTCTCTGTAGTAATTGGCAATAAGTTTTCAGGCTGTCTGACCACTTTTGCTGTACAGTCTGAGGCACAGTGTTTCACCTGTGCTGCATCCAGACTTCAGTCCTGTAATTCATCTAGACAAAGAGTCATTTGCATTTCTGCTGCATTAATAACTGTAGTTTGGTGTTTCCTATCATCTTACTCCTTCACCTGGATCTGTTGTTTTTGCTTGACTTTGGAATGTCCTGGTGTATTCTGCTGTATGCTTTTAAACATTAGCTCATTAGTTCAGACCATAAGTTTGCCAGTAATTGGCAATTTGGATTAATAAAAAAAGAAGTCCTAAGCTGCTGTTTCTTTGGGAAAAGATTTTTAGAAAAGTGAGATAACAACTGGGGTTTTTGTTGTCCTTTTCTTTGTTGTTGTAGGGGACATTGGGATGCTGGATGTGTGGCACTTATACTTCCTCCTTTTGAGTGCCCCTTTCAGGCATTTCCAGAATTCTGGCCACAGACAACTCCTTGACTCCTTAGTGTGAATAGCTATAGCCTCATCTGTGCTGTCTACACAGGTAAAGGCTTCCTTAGGGTCTGTTAAAGCCCCAGCTTTTAGGCTTCATGCCTTGGTCTCACTGATCCCAGCTGTCCTGTGCTCATCCTCACAGCCTGCCTCTCATCTTAAACACCTGTTAGTTCTCAAGTCAATGAGGAGGGGAAGATCCCTTACTTGCCACATTCCAACCTGAATGACAGATGGGAGGAGGATGTGTGATAATGTGCTGTCCCAACAGTTTTCTCTAGCGATAGGTTTTTATTATATCTCTGAAACTCCCTGTGCTTATATGGCCAGGTGTGGAGATACCCTTTGCCTGCCATCAGGGAGTAGCATGAAGGTGATAGTGTGTTGTGTGGAGTTCAAAGTTAAGGAAGAAAGACTGAATATGCTGTGATGGTACCAGCAAATCCTATGCCTTGTTTAGTGAGGGGGTAGGATTCCTTTTCTTTTAATTTTTTGGCAGATGGCGACCAGGCTGAAGTAATCATAGAGTGATAGAATGGTTTGGATTTGAAGGGACCTTAGAGATTATGTAGTTTCAGCCCCCCGTGATGGACAGGGACACCTTCCAGTAGACCAGGTAATTGAAAGCCTCATCCAACCTGGCCTTGAACACTTGCAGGGATAGGGCATCCACAGCTGCTCTGGACAACCTGCTCCAGTGTCTCACCATACTCACAGTAAAGAATTTCTAATATCTAACCTAAAAATACTTTTTCATAGCATGAAAAGTGACTGACGTTAAAAGCCATTGTTTTTGTCACAGATGCTGGGCAGTAAGAGATGGGGATGGATGAGCCAGCTCTGTGCACAGAGCTCCAGGTGCTGAGGGGTCTTTGCTGCACCTCAGGTATTGTGCTTGTCTCTGTTCTCCATCTTCAGTATGGGCTCTGCAAACTGTCATGTATGCCCTTGTACTCTCCTTCTTTTATCGCACTTATAAATGTTTTGGGAAATGAATATCTCTTCCAGAGTGTTGTGCACAAAAGTTCCTGGCATGGGCACTAATACATGGGGTGTCTCTGGGCTGCATCCAAAAGCTTGTTAGATACGTACACAACATCACTCAAATTGACCTAAAGCTCATTGGGTAAGTGGCAGAAATTCAGGGTTTCCTTCATGTAAGCTCTGGCTTTTGTGCTATTCAGCCTTTCATTGGCTGGTGGTAACTCAGTGAAATGGTAATTCTTAGTATTAGACACTCAAAACAAAAGGCTCTTTTTAAAATAACCAAATCCAGCAATCACAAAGAATGTAGCTTTTGAAAAAACGTCTTGTTTCCTTGAATCACATTTTCCTGCTAGTCCTCAGCCCTTTATTGATGACAGATAGAAAAGGCTGTTGCTTGTGTTAGTTGTAAACTTCCCTTTGTCAGAGCCTTTTCCACCATCTGTCATTGCATAACTGTATGTTCCCAGGTTTGTAGCTCTAATATGTTTTTGCTGTTTTGTGTACAGTACGTTACAAGTTATAAAAGCTTGACTAAATAATTCATGTAAAAACCTTTGTAAATATTGTCAAACTGTGGAATAAATGATTTACTAAGAGGTCTCTTGGCTCAGCCTAGCAGCTTTATTACTGTAACTTGTTTTGTAAACAACCTCCTCCCCCCACCCTGTATTTTTTCCATCAAGTGTCTTTGTGTAAATTCTATTGCTAAGCTCCACTTAGATGCATTTCAATCACCATAAATAATTCAGTGTCAGTGCTTTAACCACCTGGAGACTCCATTCAGAAGTCAACCAAAGGTGTAGTTTGTGTGAGACCCTTCAGGGTACATATTTTCAATGCGTGTAGAACAGTGTATTTCCCACTGTTTTCATAGCTGATTGCATTTGCTGGAGATAGCTCCATCTTGGCTGGAAGGTGGATTTCTGGTAGACCTCAGGTTTCCAGAGATTTTGAACCTGTGCTTCATTTCATGTCCTGTGAATATTGTGCAAATTGTGTTGTGCCAAATAGATCAGGACCTAAGAGAGAGGCAGTCCTGAAAAACATCACTTTTTTTTCTAGCTTTTTAATAAAGTGTTGTCTGAATGGTCAGAGGAAATGTAATCAGAAACATTTGTTGTAAATGAATAATATGACTTTGCTTTGATGTATTCATGAGCCCCTTGTTAGCCTTCTGAAAACACAACTGAAAATGAAATGTTTCTTCAATAATACTGGAATGGGAAAATGTGTTACATCTGAGTCCTTATGGGCAGGCATAATTGTGTGGCTACAAGTTGTTCTGAGTTTGTCCTGTGAAATACAAGCACACTTGACAGATGTCAAACTCTTGGTGAACAACTGCAGGATCATGATCCTGGGAGCTGTGGACAATCCATGTCATCATATTGACTCAGAATTTGAGCTTAGGCTTGAGGCACTACGTCTCTGAATATTCATGTTGGTTACATGCTGTTTTTCCTCCTGACTCCTGGATGGAGTGTGCAATCATATTTTCCTGACAGGAAGAGACAGGCATTGCTGGAGAGAGCACATCACAGTGGACTTGTGTCACTGCAGGTAGGACAAACACAGGCTGTTGTGGGTGCCCTGGCTCTGCAGACTCCCCTGAGGAGAGCACGGCTCTTGGATGAGATGGACACAGCCCACTCGCCTTCTGCCCGAGGGACACAGACATGATCTGCAATTGTCCTGCCCAGGCACGTGGTGCAACAGTTGCAGAGTAAGGTTTGCAATTATGAGGGTGGTGGGCAACTGGAGGACATGGAGACAATTTTAAAGTGATCCCAGCAGCTGGTGGAGTCTCCAGGGAAGCAAAGCAAAGGGATTTTGATGGCCGCCCTGATGAGCTGCTTCCCTTGTCATGCCAACTCATCTCATCACCACTCATCTCTCTTCACTTGGCTCTCAAGTTCCTTGAAAATGGACTATTCACTAAAAAGCCCGGAGATCACCTGTTTGTGTCTCTTGGCCATTTTTCTGTGCAGAAGTGCAATCCAGCTTAAACCCCAATAATTGCTCAAACATATCAGCTCAACAACACACGTCTTCAAGCTCTCCTCTTATGGAAATTATCTTTTCAGAGTCAACTGCTTTGAAGTGACTTTGTGCCAGACTGGTCTGAGCAGCTTTTGATAGGCACTTGCAAATATTTCTGACTCTGAGAATGGTGGAAATCATTCATTAGCTTCACAATATTATGTCTGATATCAAAGCTATCCAGAAATGATGAACACTTTGTGACTGTAGAGATGGAATTTTTAACCTGTTTTAGGTAAGGAGTTGATCATCTTTTGATGACTTATCTGGGTTCAGGCTCCAAGAAACAGAGCAGGCGAAGCTTTCTCTGGCTTAAGAACTAAGAGTGGACTTCAGGAAAGAAATCTCTCGGAGAAGTTTGCAATAGATTTTGTATATTTCTGTGTGTCTGTTGTAATGAGGAAGCAACCTCTTCCCTCTGGTTTTTTAACTCTTACACAAAGAGAACTGTAGTGTCCCAGTGATGAAGGTAACACAGTGCATGAAAAAGGAGCAGCTGATAATGACAACCTTTGATGATGTTGGGCTGATGAAAGAAGACATAATGGTGTACTCTTTACAAGTTATTGCTGGTAGTTTCCATCAAAGTTAAGTAAATGAAGTCTGAGGCTCAATTAAACAACATCTTGTCTGTCTTGTGTGCCCAGGACAATACATTGTTTGCTGTGAATAGACCACCCGAAGGCTGGTCATGTGTTTTGGTAAAAATCATAGTTTTGTCAAACAAAGCAGAAGGCGTAATTATAGCCTTTTTATATTAAAACCCCACCCTATTTTAATTATTATTGTGCATTTCCAATTAGAAGTGTGTTAAACTGTTGCCATTCAAACTTTAAAAGCATGAAAACAGCAAAAGGCCAGAGACAAGACAAGAGACAAATCCTAAAAGTCACCCAGTCAGATATGGTCACAGAATAAAAAAATACTCTCGAAGGTGTAAATAGTTGCAGTGTGAAATACATGGTGCTTAACCATGTGCATTATTGGTGTTATGACGTCTACATTTCTTGGATATCTGAAGCCTAGATAGTGTAATGTTTAATACCTGTGAGATATAAAATGCATGCAGATTGAGAAGAGAGTATATGCAGTCTCTAGGGAGTCAAAGTCTCTTTGAAAGATCATTTTGTGGCCTCAATAAGCCCACATATACAACCCCTTAAAATTTCTTTTTACAGTGTATATGCACAGCTATCAGTTGTTGTTTTCACATACAAAATTATTGTAATCAAAGGTTTTGTTTGGGATGCTCTGTTTAAAACTTGTTTACCTTTTGTTAGTTAGTTACTTTAAAGCCTATTCTGGTGGTGCTTTTCCTGTTAAACTTTTATGTGTCCCTAATGGAAAGGGACTTGTTGGCACCTGTGCAACTCTGACGACATCAGGAAATACAACCCTTCTTAGTACAGTGACCTAGGCACCCTGAGCTTTGATTGGGATGCTTTTTATATCTCCTTGCTGTGAAATAGAAATCAGTTCTGTATGAACTAGGAGAGACAGCTCTTTCTGTGCTCCTGCTTCTGTTGTGGGTTGTTGAAACACAAATCTGTTGGCTGCCACAGCACGTCTATAACTGGTGTTCCCATGAGGAGGAAAATACAGAGAAAACTCCATTACTTTGGATGAAAGATGATTTCTGTGCCTACTAATTATGCAGACTGAGGCATTGCATCATTTGGATGCAGTTCTCACTTCATAGCACTGTCCTGTTTAGGACTTGCATTTCTTCTCAAACTGCCTTGTTTTATATTATTGTAGCATCAAAAGTCTCAGGCAAGGTCCAGCAACCAAGCATGAGAAGGGCAGTACACGGAGTAATAAGCGCTCTCTAATCCCGAGCATATACAATCCAAGTGCTAGAAAAGAGGTGATAGATAGGTAAGAACAAGAAAACACATGGAAAACAAATCCACACAGTAGGTATGGTACATCAGTAACCCAGTCTGGGGACTAGATCTCTAGCATGCATTGCAGCAATGCAAGTTTTAGTGATATACTATTGATATTTATTACTTTAAAAATTATTTATTATTATTATTATTACTACTACTGCTGCTTTTCTGGATTGTACCTGATGTGTGCTTGGCCGTTGCAATCTTCATCTTTAAGATGATGGACTATCTTTTTTTTCTGATTGGTGAAAAAGGACATTTAAACTTAGGGAAATACAGGAGTAATCTGTGTCTGTATTTCAATTTTGAAATATTTATCTCGATCAAATAGGACCCTTGCATTTTGAACAGATGACTTTATCAGAGAAGAACTGTAAGTGAGCTGATTGAAGCAGACTTCCTTGCATAGTTAAAATCCTCAGGGCAAGGCCTGTCTCCACAAACACCTTTATCTCCTCCCCTGCATTGGGGAACAGAGTTGCAGTGACAGACCTTCAGCTGCAAACTTACAAAAGGTCAGTGAAATATAAAGACAGTCTAGAGCACCTACATGGTGTGCAGTATCAGCTGGTGCTGGCAGTGGACTGTGGCAGAAAGCCAAAGCTGTTTCTCTGGCACATCTCCCCCCATCTGGATAGTCAGAAGGAAAGAGCCAGTGGGGACTGAACATCCTTTGCTGGGCCTATAGGGTGCTACAGGACAGTGCATTACAATGGGGTTGTGTTCCAACAACCAGGTTGTTGAACACCATAAAATATAACAAGGTCTGTATGTAATAGCTGGTGTTCTGTAACCCCAGTGACTCACTGTGTCTTTCCTAAGGAGAGAAAGTCACTGGAGCCACCTTCTGTGGCTGCCTGAAAGGCACACCTTTGCAGGTCACACCTGCTGCTCCTCACTTAGCACTCAATAAAATCTCCTCTCTTTCTCCTCTCTCCACTAACCATGTGCCAAGAAACATCCTTCTCTCACTGCTGGTCCCATGTGCCAGGTGAATGGACATTGCAGGAGGTTTTCATCATGCTGCTTATCAGCTACTTCTACATCATGACGCAACTATCTTCTCACTGTCAAACCCTCTGGGAGAAATTACCTTTAATTAGTTCATTCTGTTGTAGGCTATCCAGATATGCTCTTCGATAGCAGTGCTATCACATTTATTTCCCAAGTAGCAGTAATTATTATTGAAGAGTAAAAATTAAAAAAATATTTTAGACCCCATATTTAGACCCAGTTTCGTACTCTTTTAGGCTTAGGATGGTGGCTTAACACTGCTTTCTTTATCAGGTTGTTTGTCTGGCTGACTTCTGGAGAAGAGCATCGTGTCCCATGGAGGAGCAGGAGAGGTTCCTATTGCTGACGGATTTGCTCTGGCACCTGATGTGCGTGCCAGCAGCCATCTCATCGGGGGATGTGGACGTCACTGTCACCATAGAGACAGCAAGGAGGATTCGGTTTCAAAAGGTGAAGAGAAGCTGGGAAGTAGGAAGGTAAGGCTGGGTCTGTGTCTCAACTCATGAAGGATTTTAAAGTGATGCTGTATTTAAAAGGATGCCACAGTAGAGGAGGACTCTACTGAATATTTATACACGTGTGTGGAAATGTGTATCAAAGTATTGCCTCCTATGCATATATTTACATGGGCTTTCTTGAATAGACTTGGGTGCAAAAGAACCCAATGTGGGTTTTTCAGAGCCTGCTAGTGTTCAGTTTGTGCTCCTCCAATTAATTCTTCTTTTGCAAGCGGTGTAAAAAAAGGCTTGATTTCTGTTTAAGTTTTATTTTGAGAAGTCATAAAATATCCACTGCCTCAAGATTTTCTGTTTCACACAGGAGCTGAGTGAGCTGTGGTGTGTTCTAAATTAATGTTGCTCACTTCTACCCCTTTTTGTGGTCTTCAGTTGTGCTGTAGCAATGGAATGGATGTAAATCAGTGGTGAGTGTTGACAGGCAAGGTAGGGATCAGCCATGAATCATTGTTTAGCCGCATGAGACTCTTAAATCCTGAGTCTATACTGGCCTGGGACAGTTTGCAGATCTCTCTCTGTCCACTCTTATATCAGCAGATAAATCACCCTTCCTGAGGGCTTACCCCATCCCTTGAAGATACTACTTCAGTGATGCATGGACTTGTTTAAAGCTTAAGTTTGCATGCTTATAATCCCCAGCAGGGTGCTGACCCCAAAAGGATGTTTCTTGTACTTTGGAGCAAAAGGTAATTCACAGGTATGGCTCTGAGGGGAGTGGTGGTAAAGAGTGCATCCAGCAGAGCAACAGATGAACTCTTGAGTAATGCCATTTAAGCATTACAACAAAAAGGGTGGTAGAAGGCTTATAGGGACTGATAAAAGACCTTGTCTGCAGTGCCATGCAGTTCTGGATGCCACTGGAGAGGATGGCGCGGGGTGCGTGTTTCTGATCTTGGGCCAGAGATGCTAGAGCTCTTGAGCTCCTCTTGTCTTTGCCCAGCCTGCCACAGCTCCAGCAGGAAATAGCCAGAGCACAGCAGGTTTTTTAACCATGACACACTTGTCTTGACAGCTGGAAGAAGCCTAGCGTGGTTGCCAAATCTCCTGGCTTTGTGTCAACTCTGGGGTATCTTTCCTGTTTTGGGAATTCCCCGCTGGGGAGGTACCACTGCTGTTTGGAGCAGAGCTCAGATCTCAGCCCCTGGGGCTGTCCACTCTGGGAGATGTTTTTGGCAAGGATAAGTACTTTTTGCTATTTCTGGGTCTCTTTGACTTTATAAATAGCTAAGTGACAAGTAAAATTTTGGTATTCACCCTATGGCTGAATTTTCTGCAGGGATGTTTGCATGTGTGCGTAATGCCATTTGTATTTATTATTCCTGCTGCTGTCGTCACTCACACGTTTTCTGCAAACAGAACAAAAGGCTCCCTTTGCAGTCAGCTCATGGTCCAACTGCTTTGCAAAGACAGTGGAGGGCACAGAGAGCGCCTGGGGGGCACAAGGAATCCTTGAGATAACATTGCTTGGGCTGCTGTTGTCAGACCTCCACAAACCATGATAATACATGTAGGCTTCATGCTAATGAGAGGCAGCCAGGGTGTATGTGAAGAACTGAACTATTTACATGCAGCTGGGGTTTGCATTTTTGGGGGTACTGCTGTTGGGACACGTAGGGAGCAGGCTGACTTCCGTAACAAACTGCATTTTTAACTGATTTTATCTGATGGCTGCTGCAGGATCTTGTCTACCCAGATTTTAGTCATTCACCTTGACTTCTGTTTTGGGAACCTTCTGATCAAATTGATCATAGGTGGTATCGATATGAAAACTTGTGCTGGTGAACTTTCAGGTTTGTCTCACTTTCTGGGATCAGCCTGTGTCTCAGTTATGGTTCACTCTCATCATTAATCATATGATCATGCTTTTTTGAGAGAATAGAAACTGTGATTATGTTGGACTCAGAGTTCATCCAGTTCACTTCCCAGTCTCCCATGGTGGTGGTCTCCAGCTGCTTCAGTGAAAAGAAAAAGAAATCCTGCATTAGGCAGGAAGGAGATAAGCTCTCTAAGCTGTAATAGAAACTTCGCTTTCTTCAACAGGCAAACCATTCTCTGAGAACTTGATTACCAATTAAGATTACTACAAAGCCAGATGTTAGGAGAGGAGTTAGATACTAACATTATCTAGCAGATCTGATCTGAAAGGTTTTACTGATGCAGAAGCCACTTCTGAGTGACAGCAAAAGCAGGAGGACTGGGCATAAAGATGGGCTTGAACTCCAGCCTAGAGCCCTGAACTCGGCACACTCAATCAGTTACTCCTCGACTAGAGGGGCTAATTAGCCACTCCTCTGGTTGCTCATCCCCTGCAATCTGCTCTTGCTACAGCTTGTGTGTGTTTTATCTGCTGGGGAAGAATTGGGAACCGTACCTATTCTAAGAAACACCACCCTTTTCCCCCTCTTGTTAGTGCTGTGGGTAATATAATTCCTCTGCTATATATAATACCTCTCCTGTAATGCTTCTCACTTGACAGCATGTATGAAGTGGTGAAGACCTGGATCTGGAAATTATGCAGTAACAATATCTTTTTTCTTCCTGCCTACAGCAGGAATATTTATATATACCAGATTTATGCCATGGTCTTGTGAGGTGGTACAAGAAGTAAAGCCACAGCAGCTATCTTGCTTGTGGTGTTATTGTGTGATATTGTCATGTCTTCATAAGATTTTCTGAGGTTTTCTTTGGCTCAGGCTGCAGTTGTGTTTTTGCTTTGAGAATAAGGGACTACATCTCTGCCATCATGCTATTGAGTTTGTTGGCATGTAGCTAATTTACCAATTTGTGTTGAAAAGGTAGGCAAAAGAAAACGTGAAACTGATGCTGGGCATGGTTTCAGAACATAGAGATGTTTACTCACTGTCAACATCTGTGGTGATCATTGTGATCATTGCCCAAAATTAGATATTGCTTTCTTTCTACACACTTTCATACACTGGGTTAGATGCTTGGATTTTTCAATTGCCTCTGAATTCAATCCTTCAAGTGTCACTTAAGATACAAGACTGTTTATTTTTACCTATGCTCATTCTGTAGGAGGATGAAAGAAGCAAAATAACTGTTCTGAGCGCTCAGTGTTTTTATGGGGGTATACAATCCCTTTCCATGAATCAGTGCACTTTGGAGAGGGCTTCCAAGTGTGTCTAAATCCTGCTGTGCTGTTGGCCTTTTGCTCAGATTGGGCTCCAGCCAGCAAGGATAAATTTTCAGGCAATCCAGCCAGGATTTTTCCATGTGATAAAGGGAATGATGAGGAACTCTAAGCTCTGAACAGATGACTCAGTGCCTCTGGTGCTGAGTTAGACCTATCACTGTACTTATTGCAGAGGCACGCAGTCCACACCCAATTTCATCCTCTGCCCACACACAAATGTGTCATCTATATGTGCATGACTGAAGTTCTCATATCAGACATGTTTACCTGGAAAAATTGTGGGAATTGTCCTAAAAGGTTATTATATGCTTCCAATTTCTTTCCTCTTTGATCATTCTGTCCCCTCTTTGGATCTCTTGCATCTTTTAGGGGGTCCACTTGTGCAAGTAGGTCTTTATGGGAGAACTGCATTTGCAGGGCCATTTGTGAGTTGTATCAGTCTAAGAAAACGTAGTGAGAGGGACTCAGTGAGATAAAACAACGTATGGAATAGAAACATATCACTTAGCTTATTTTGGTTATAAATATTGTATCTTAATGCCTAGTATTCTATGCAAAGATCAGTTTGGCTTAGTGGAATTGATAAAAGCATATGCTCTTTGTTTTTGTGAATAGCAGAGGATTAAAATATGGCTGTATCTGGCATCATGTGAGATTCAGTTCAATTCTATGGAATTTAATGCTATGAAATTCATTCACCTTCACCACACTGTGTAAGAGAGACTGTGATATCATTCAACTAACAGGAAAAAGTGGCTTTCTAGGCCAAAGGAATGTGAACAGGTGTATCTTATAGTTTTATATTAAATTTACAAATGTATAAGAGATGCAGCCTTCCATGGCCTTGATCAGAGCTTTAATGTATGCTTGTGTGTATGTCTGAGATTAGGAATGCTAAGCAAGGCTCTCTAGCTTTTGTGAAAGATGGCCTCAAGCCATCTTTCAGAGCACAGGACATCCTTAGGCAAAGAATAATGAAGGTTTGTCTCAAAGCAAAGGTGGAAGCTGAGGCCTGGTTCATGAGAAGGTGGTTTCCAAGCCACCCTCACTAGAAGGGAAAGAGGAGATGTGATCTTCTGTCTGGGAGGAGTTGTTCTAGGTGCTGCTGACAGAACAGTTGCTTTCTAATGTTAAACAGCCTAGAGCTGGAGGAAGGGAGATTTCTTCTGTGGAACTGGGAAAATAAGGGAATAGAAACAGAGGGAATATCAGTTTTCCTAATCTCCTTTACCTCTCAGAGGACTACAGGATCATTGCCTTCTGAGGAAGGGATACACGGAGACTCTGTAGAAGACTAAGGTTTAGAGTATCTATAATTGAATTTCTCTTGGTTCATTTTCCTTTTCCTGCCAGTCCCAAGAATTCCCAAAGTAAACTGAAACCAGAAGATTTCAGAGCCCTACTTCTGAACCCAGTCATAGCTGAGTCACATCCTGCCTTACCTGACATTGCACAAACGACCCAGAGAAAACGGCGTGATGTGACTCCTCTGTGGTAACTTAAATGAGAAGGATGGCTGTTGGCATGTGTTTCTCAATGTGTGGTACAGCAAAACACTTTTTTGCAGAACTGTCAGCAAAGGCCGTTGCAGAACAAAGGAGGTACAGGCATTAATCTGGGATAATGATGGACAAGAGGTGGCAGGAGGATCTGAGAAGATGTGAGTCTCTTAAAGTGTGACAGTTTTTACTGGAAAGCCAGGAGCACAGGTTTGACTAGTTTCCAAACGAGTCTAAATTTTTTGGCTAGTATTTAAGAAACAACTTACAGTATTAATGGCAGCAATACAAAGGAAAGAGAAAGATCTTTATCAGCCATTTTCACTTTGGTTTTAGTTAACTTATATATATAAAAATATCCAAATATAACTGTGTAAGCATACATCACACTGTGTTGTTAGCCTCTGAGTTGAAATATTGTTACATAGGAATGGGAACAAGTAGGAGCAAAGCATTTAATTCCACAACATCTGCAAGTGACTAGAGGTGTTGGGGCCGTCATTGTTGGCAATTGTTAAACATCTTTGTTGGTGATTGGACAGTGGGATTGAGGTCAGCCTTAGTGAGTGTGCCAGTGACATCAAACCATGTAGTGCAGGGGACATGCTGGAAGGAGGGGATGCCATCCAGGTGGACCTTGACTTGAGAAGCTTGAGAAATGGGACTGTGTGAACCTCGTAAAGCTCAAGGCTGAGTACAAAGTCTTGAACCTGGGTGGGGACAATCCCAAGCACAAATAGGCTTTGGTGGAGTATGGATTGAGAGTAGCCCTGAGGAGAAGGGCTTGGGAGTATTTTTGGCAAGAAACTCAACATGACCTGACAATGTGTTTTTGCAGTCTAGAAGGCCAACAGTGTCCTGGTCTGCATCAAAAGAAGTGTGATGAGGTCAAGGGAGGTAATTCTGCCCCTCTACTCTGCTCTGTCAACCCAACCTGGTTACTGTATCCAGTTCTAGGCCCCCAATGTATAAGAAGGGACCTGTTAGAACGAGTCCAGATAAGGGCTGCGAAGATGATCAGAGGGCTGGAGAACCTCTCCTATGAAGTCAGGCTGAGAGAGTTGAAGTTGTTCAGCTTGGAAAAAGAGAAGGCTCTAAAGTAAACCTTAGAACAGCCTTCCAGATTCTGAGGGAGACTCACAAGAGAGCTGGAAGGTGTTTTTAACGAAGGGCTGTAGTGATAGGACAAAAGGTTATGGCTTTAAACTGAAAGAGGGTTGGTTTAGACTAGATATTGGAAAGAAATTCTTTACTGATGTTAAGGTGAAGCACTGGAACAGACTGCCCAGAGAAGCTGTGGATGCCCCATCCCTGGAAGCGTTCAAGGCCTGATTGGATGGGCCTATTGGTCTACTGAAAGGTGTTCCTGCCCGTGGTGGAGGGGTTGGAACTGGATGATCTTTAAGGCCCCTTCCAACCCAAACCGGTCTATGACTCTTTGAAATGCAAACAGAGGTAGAACTCAACACAGTGTTGTAGATTTGCACAACACTGCAGCCTCCAGTGTTCAGGATTTGAAGCACACTCACTTCTTGAGTGTAACAATTGCTGGGAGAAACTGCATTACAAGAAAATCAAAAAGTTTTCCCCATAAGTCAGGGTCTTATCCTCTGGTATGGGTATAGGATGAGGTAGCTCTACTAAAAAAACGTGAGTAGCAGCCCATGGAGGCTGAAGTCCTGGCACAAAATCCCTGTTAACATCCACTGTTTTTCCTCCTATCACCTAAAACTGTTTCATGTATGAACAGGCAAATTTACTGCTGATATGAAGCCCTATCTGATTAGGTTTCATATGGCTTCCTTCTCCTATATCCATGATCATGCAACAGGTTTTACACCCACGCATGGTTTCTCAATTTCCTTCACTGCCTCTTTCAAGTATCATTATGTTATATGAAGCAGCTGCTTGTGTTTAGTAACTTTCTGCACCTGTGGTGCTTTTGGTCTAGGACGCTGCAGTAGAATTTCCTCACTTGGCCATGTTGAGATGCAAACTGTACCCCTGGGCGCAGTGCTGGAAAGTATTCAGTATATTCAGTAGCACCATTTGCAGATGGTGTGAAAGAAGCTGCTCTCAAGGCATCTCGTCAGCGTCAAGGATGAACGTTCATGGTCCAACCTGAAGCAAATTCTTTGACACCCTGATATGAAACCAGCTTGTTCCTGTTGCCTGTGTGCCAAAGGAAGCTGTTTCCTAGTTGATGAATAGGTGTGAGGTGTAAACTTCACATCGAGACTCATGTAATTGCCTTGCATGTTGCAGGAGAAGGGAGATTGTGTATTCCTGGTCAGCTTGCATCCACATGGCAGCTTAGAGGTTGAGATTTTTTTGAAGGATGCCAAACGGGCTTGTTCTTCATTGTAACTGAAGCAAGGGTTTTACCTTACTGGTTACTTTCCTTCTCACCCCAAATCTAATTTCTAAAAATGCATTTCCTCCGTTACAGGAAACCAATGACCCCAGTTGCTGTGCTCAGGTACAGCCAAGGCTGAGCGTGTGGAACAACTCAGCTCCTGGCCAGGCTGATTTTCCTGGGGCAGAGCTTTCTTTTCTTTACTGCATCTTTTCCTGCACTGTCAAAGTAGGTTCTGCTCCAGGGAATGACTTTCCTGCCAGGATGTATTCCCAGTGGCTATTCCAAAATCTAGTTTCTGATTCAGGCATGACAGACTCTAGGGGTTTGAAACAGGTACCCCAGTCTGGATAGCTTTCCCAACTTATATACCCATGCTGTCCATCAATCTTAGCAGTTAAGCTTGGAGACATGTCCAAAATTACACAGTGAACCTGAGTCAAAGCCAAGAACTGGATCTAAGTGTTTTGGTTTGAGTAGAATATCTTGGTTCCTGAAACTTGCCTCCTACCTGTGATTTTTCTCCTTGGGGGAGGGAGGGCAGGAAAAACAAAAAGTTAGTGCTTTTAACATATTAAATATCTGCATATGCTTTGTTGTGGGATCTATGGGATAGTGAATCCAAATCCATCTTTTTGTTAAGGTGAACCCATCTTTGAACTCATTATTAAAGACTACAAAGTGGTTGTAACTCTTGTAAGAGGACAAAACAACTCTTTTGAAAAATATTATGTCTATTGTTTTTGCTGGTGGGATGACCAACAAGACTCTTGGTTCTGATCTGTCCTGTTGCTTTTCTGTACTATTGTTGTTGTTAATGTTCGTTGGAAAAAAGGAGTCAATACAGTGAAGCATCATTGTTTGCTTCATGAAACCACAGCCTTAAATACTTTATTTACATGCAAAAAGAAATACTTCCCTTCCATACAGAACTATGGACTTCAGAATCTCTAGCCAAATACCATAGATAAGTCTACTTTATTGGCATGAAACAGTGTATTTAGGGCAGAATAAAGTGCTAGGAAGCTTACAGTACGCTGCTGGGGGCCAGTGCTAATATGGTATTTATTGTTCTATGAGATAAGTTGTCATGGTTTAGTACAAGGCAAAGAAAGAAGCCCTCAAGGTCACAGGCAAGCTTTAATGTCCAGTTTTCCTTATATGCTGGCTTTGGTTTGGGTAAAGTTGATTTTCTTCACAGTGGCTGGTATGGGGCTGTTTTGGATTTGTGCTGAACACAGGGTTGATAATCTAGAGAAGTTTTTGTTATTGCTGAGCAGGGCTTGCACAGAGTCAAGGCCTTTTCTGCTTCTCATAATGCCACGCTATTGAGGAGACTGGGGATGAATGTGAGGCTGGGAGGAGACACAGCCAGGACAGCTGACCCCAAGTGACCAAAGGGATATTCCAGACTTTATAGCATCAAACTCAGCATGTAAAATTGGGGAGAAGGAGAAAAGTGGGGCATGTTTGGAGTGATGACATTTGTCTTCCTAAGTAGCCATTACATGTGATGGGGCCCTGCCCTCCTGGGGATGGCTGAACACCTGCCTGCCCATGGCAAGCAGTGAATTAATTCCTGGTTTTGCTTTGCTGGTGTGAGCCAGTTTTTATTTCCCTGTTAAGTTGCCTTTATATCAACCCATGGGTTTTCTACCTTTTATCCTTCCCATTCTCTCCCTGATCCTACTGGTGGGGGAGTGAGCAGCAAGTGGCTGTGTGGGACTTGGTTGTTGGTTGGGATTAAACTACAAGATCTTATTATTCATATAAAGTGACAATGAGAATCCATTCATCTGATGCAATTAAGTGGCTGAAGGAATTGCATGTAGCCAGGCAGTTAGAGGATGGGCTCCATGTTAAATTCAGCCCATAGTCCTGCAGTCATGCTATTGCAGAGGACCTTTGGGATCTCACAGAGTCCTGCTGGATTTCGCTTGAGGAGTGGCTTGCCCACACATAGCTCATTGCAGCATAAACTCCTATGATCATCTTTGTTTGTTTTCTTTGGTCTTTATTAGCTGAAACACCCAATAATCAGTTGCAAGAATGCATGTGAGAGATCCAGCAGCTTCACTCATTCAACAGGTGAAGATAGTTCCTAGTCCAGCCTTCCACTGCTCCTGAAGCATCTACAAAATCTCCTGAAAGAGCAGATTCTTAATTCAGATATTAAAAAGATGGGGGCAGGAAGGGGAGAAAGAGGAAACCAATGAAAAAAAAAGGGGTTTTTAAAGGCATTTTTTATGAAACTTAAGGAAGAACAGAGCAGACCCCTTGCTTTTTCACGTTAAAGATTACCTTCACCAAAGTGTAAAGCGTAAGAAGTAACTATCCAAAGGCTTAAACTTAACCTGTGGGAATATTGATAACTTTGAACTGAAATGTGATTAATTTGTCATTCATAAGTCAGAAATGGAGAAGAATTAATCCACTCATTCTGAGACAAAGAGCCACATACAGTTCCCACAGTTGCAATACATTTTCCACTTGAAACATGAAAAGTCTTAAATAGCAAGACCACATCAGTGAGCCAGGACCTGAAAGGGGCATTTTGAGCACTATGTTCTGCATTTTACTACTACTGCCTTTCTATACTTTTTGTCAAGTACAGAGAAAAACATGGGTTTGGTTCAGATGGAACAAAATGGAAGATCTGCTGAAAGTTTCTTCCAAGTCCTGGTGTAAGGAGGCCTGGTGGCATGGTGCAGAATCACCCACTCATTTTATGTAGATCAGGGCTGTGTTAGCCCTTTCAATAATCTCTTGAAGTCTGAGGGAGAGATTGAATCTACAAGAGTTTAACATGACTTTATGCAAATTCTCATTTAGTGTTGGTGGTGAATTGATTTAAAGGGAAGGAAGTAAACCAGTGATGTCAGTTTTAATGTTTTCAGCTGCTGTGGGAAAAACCCGCAAGAAAATATCACCTGGAATAAACATGCTATATAAATAATTCTTGTCAATTACGGTCCAACCTGTGATGTATCTCTGTGAATATTAGTACTTCACAAAGGTCACTTCTGCTGTTTCTTCCAGCTTCTATGGATTTCCTGAGGTTTCTAGTTGTCCCTATTTTGAATCGGACTTGTGTAGTATATTGACAGCATGCTCTCAAGTTTTCCAGACCCAGTGGTTGTCTCCTCATTGATTCCAGTGGGCTCCATGCCTAATTTGACTTCTGCACAGAACCATGTAGGCTGTGGTGGGACAGTCTGCAGTGACAAAATTAGTGTGGTCTCAAAAGTTGCTGCTCATTAACAGCTGAAAGTTTCTACTGCTCCACTGAGCAATCTGTGGCCCCCATTCTGGGTAGGTAGTAAACCAGGCCAGCACAGGTTTCACTTGAAGCAAAAGCAATAGTAAATGACAACTGGTAAGGATTTTTAATTTTTAATTTTTTAATTAAATTTTAATTTTAATTTTTTTGATTCTGTTAAATAGTTAACCCCCGGCCAATAAATGAATAGGAATGAATTAGGGTGACAAGAAACTGTGTACAATCTCATGTTATAGCAGCACCCTTTTTAACTCTGTATTGTCTGCTGTTAACATTTGCATGAGAAAACTCTCAGTTTGTTAGGGTATGAAAAAAACATGTTGAAATTTCAGGTGAAAAAGAGCTTAGTATTTGGGCTATCTTATGTCTGCCTCAATGGTTTTAGTTTTTAGAGTATGACTGATCAGCAGTAAGCATCTGAAACTATTTTCACCAAATGAGGAATAGTTCTCTCAAATCACTGAAATTATATCAGCATGAAACCACTGAAAAGATGTTAGAATGAGTTCCTTAAGTCCTTAATTTGGTATTGGAGGGAGGGAGGAAGGATGGATGGGGGGCAGAAAAAAATGAAGTGTAATCATGTCTTTCCAGTTGTGTAGAAATTTTCACACATTCTCTAACTACAAATGTTCTCAGTTGGGAGTGAGGTTATACATTAGTCTGCTGCATTCAATAAAGTAATTCATGCAAAGAGAAAGTCTGCACATAAATGTTTTTCAGGATTGAGACCTATAAATTACAGACTTCCTCCTCATTTAATGTCTTCCACTCAATATGAAAGATGCTTTTGAATTCTACTAGTTGTCCAAACCAAACCCTAANACCCAATAATCAGTTGCAAGAATGCATGTGAGAGATCCAGCAGCTTCACTCATTCAACAGGTGAAGATAGTTCCTAGTCCAGCCTTCCACTGCTCCTGAAGCATCTACAAAATCTCCTGAAAGAGCAGATTCTTAATTCAGATATTAAAAAGATGGGGGCAGGAAGGGGAGAAAGAGGAAACCAATGAAAAAAAAAGGGGTTTTTAAAGGCATTTTTTATGAAACTTAAGGAAGAACAGAGCAGACCCCTTGCTTTTTCACGTTAAAGATTACCTTCACCAAAGTGTAAAGCGTAAGAAGTAACTATCCAAAGGCTTAAACTTAACCTGTGGGAATATTGATAACTTTGAACTGAAATGTGATTAATTTGTCATTCATAAGTCAGAAATGGAGAAGAATTAATCCACTCATTCTGAGACAAAGAGCCACATACAGTTCCCACAGTTGCAATACATTTTCCACTTGAAACATGAAAAGTCTTAAATAGCAAGACCACATCAGTGAGCCAGGACCTGAAAGGGGCATTTTGAGCACTATGTTCTGCATTTTACTACTACTGCCTTTCTATACTTTTTGTCAAGTACAGAGAAAAACATGGGTTTGGTTCAGATGGAACAAAATGGAAGATCTGCTGAAAGTTTCTTCCAAGTCCTGGTGTAAGGAGGCCTGGTGGCATGGTGCAGAATCACCCACTCATTTTATGTAGATCAGGGCTGTGTTAGCCCTTTCAATAATCTCTTGAAGTCTGAGGGAGAGATTGAATCTACAAGAGTTTAACATGACTTTATGCAAATTCTCATTTAGTGTTGGTGGTGAATTGATTTAAAGGGAAGGAAGTAAACCAGTGATGTCAGTTTTAATGTTTTCAGCTGCTGTGGGAAAAACCCGCAAGAAAATATCACCTGGAATAAACATGCTATATAAATAATTCTTGTCAATTACGGTCCAACCTGTGATGTATCTCTGTGAATATTAGTACTTCACAAAGGTCACTTCTGCTGTTTCTTCCAGCTTCTATGGATTTCCTGAGGTTTCTAGTTGTCCCTATTTTGAATCGGACTTGTGTAGTATATTGACAGCATGCTCTCAAGTTTTCCAGACCCAGTGGTTGTCTCCTCATTGATTCCAGTGGGCTCCATGCCTAATTTGACTTCTGCACAGAACCATGTAGGCTGTGGTGGGACAGTCTGCAGTGACAAAATTAGTGTGGTCTCAAAAGTTGCTGCTCATTAACAGCTGAAAGTTTCTACTGCTCCACTGAGCAATCTGTGGCCCCCATTCTGGGTAGGTAGTAAACCAGGCCAGCACAGGTTTCACTTGAAGCAAAAGCAATAGTAAATGACAACTGGTAAGGATTTTTAATTTTTAATTTTTTAATTAAATTTTAATTTTAATTTTTTTGATTCTGTTAAATAGTTAACCCCCGGCCAATAAATGAATAGGAATGAATTAGGGTGACAAGAAACTGTGTACAATCTCATGTTATAGCAGCACCCTTTTTAACTCTGTATTGTCTGCTGTTAACATTTGCATGAGAAAACTCTCAGTTTGTTAGGGTATGAAAAAAACATGTTGAAATTTCAGGTGAAAAAGAGCTTAGTATTTGGGCTATCTTATGTCTGCCTCAATGGTTTTAGTTTTTAGAGTATGACTGATCAGCAGTAAGCATCTGAAACTATTTTCACCAAATGAGGAATAGTTCTCTCAAATCACTGAAATTATATCAGCATGAAACCACTGAAAAGATGTTAGAATGAGTTCCTTAAGTCCTTAATTTGGTATTGGAGGGAGGGAGGAAGGATGGATGGGGGGCAGAAAAAAATGAAGTGTAATCATGTCTTTCCAGTTGTGTAGAAATTTTCACACATTCTCTAACTACAAATGTTCTCAGTTGGGAGTGAGGTTATACATTAGTCTGCTGCATTCAATAAAGTAATTCATGCAAAGAGAAAGTCTGCACATAAATGTTTTTCAGGATTGAGACCTATAAATTACAGACTTCCTCCTCATTTAATGTCTTCCACTCAATATGAAAGATGCTTTTGAATTCTACTAGTTGTCCAAACCAAACCCTAACTAGGCAATCAATGAACCTATAGACTGTAGTGTCTTAAATGAGTAAATGACACGCTTTGTACCATTGCTCTTCGAACCCTTTTCTGAAGCACTGAAAAATGCAATATTGAGGTCTTTCAGATTGGGTATGACCCAAGATAGCAAAAGCCAAGAAATCCAAACCTCACTTATTCTCCTAACATGGCAAGTGATGCTCAGAAAACAACTGCTTCTGGCTCAATTTACCCACTTGTCAAGTGAAACTGTCTCTTCCCAGGCAGGTCAAAATGTTAGGATGCCATTAAACTTCAAAAAACTTCACTGATCTGTAAGCCTTTTGATGACCCTGTGTGGAAAGGCAAATTCACTGCTTTTTTACTGCCAGACTGCACCAATCCAAAACTGGAGAGCTAGGTATGGGACATCAAGTTGTACCCAAATGGGTGAGAAGGAAACAGGGCTGCCCTACTCTTCTCCAAGGCAGTAGACAGGTGGGAAGACACACAGTATGTGGGCATCCTCTCTGGATGTGTGCTGGATTGCTGCACATGGTAGTACATCTCCTTCCTGGTCTAAACCTCAAATCGTTGCTGGATGCTACATTAAAGTTTCTGTTAGTTTTTTTTGTTTGTTTTGTTGTTTGTTTGTTAGGGGTTTTTTGTTGTTGTTTTAATTAGCCATAATTAGTGCAATATGGAATTAGTAGTAAATTCTATTCTAAGTCCCACAGTATCCATCAGTGTAGTTTTTCACTTTGTTCTTCTGGTGAAGGAACATAAATATTTTCAGATTCTTAGTTTATGTGGCTGGCAGTAAACTTTAATGTTGTTGTGGGGGTCTAGTTTCAGCATATGTTTTCTCTGATGGGAAAGCTCACTTAAGAATAATCTTTTTCCTTGATGGAGTTTGTTATGCCCTGGCTGTAGTGGCACAACCATATGCAGGACTAGTGAAATGGTTCAAGGTAAATAATTTAAAAAAAGAGTTGTTTTGGGGACAAGTATTTTTAACCTGGCTTAGATCTACAGTAATATCAGCCCAGTGAGACTTCAGTGAGCTGCTTTCCAAGGACAGGAATGAATGGCTGGAGAGAAGAAGGGGGCAGAGAGCAGGAATTTATTAAGCTGCTGCATCACCAAGGAGAATGTGTCATGGGATTGCTGCTGACTCCTCTGCTCTATCAGAGGGAGTCATGCAGAGGGCATATCAGTTTTGCAACTTCTCCATTGGTTAGAAAACAGCTTTGGGCCTATTGGACTTGTCATCTATCCCAAAATGCAGGAATTAGGAAGCAGTCATGTTTGTCTATTCTTTGCTTGTTCAAGGTCCTGAGGTAGCTGTTTTTCACATGTAATAAATGAAACATCACTAGAATTTATTTCAAAGGGAGATCTGGTCCAAGAATTCAAATCTTGGAGTCAGAATTTTAGTTGCTGATTTCCTGGCTGGGACAAAGAAACTTTGCACCTAGCTGTGCTGGCTGAAGATACCCTGTTTAAAACATGCCAGGCACAATTTTCCTATTATTGATTGAAAGCTGATGGAAATCGCTACAGACTTCGAACTGTGTGTGTCTGGGTCTTGTCAGCTAACTGGGTCTTAAAAAAACCAAGCTACAACTCTGCCTATTAGTCAAAATACGTCTTTATATGCAGCCATTTCTAATTAGTGGTATGGAAATTAGAAATGAATACCTAATCCCTAATTCCCTGTCTACTTTTTGCCACTTTCTTAGTTATAGATGCCACTGCCTCAGTTTCCCTTCACTTGTACTTTGTGGTTATGTCTCATTAACAAGTGCCTGACAGAGGAGTGCACTCATTGGGTTGGATATATTGATATATATGTATAGTCAGTGTCAGCTGGCATACAGGCTGATATAGAGAGGACTAATGGGAATGTATGAACAAGTAGCCCATGTTGTTTCATGTTGACATATATGTGACACTAATCCGGAAACTCCTGCCAGAGGCAAGTGAAATATGTTTTGAACAACTAGAGGTATTCCTTCTGGAATTCTTATACAGTATGATTTCTGTCTCTTTGAAAGAAAACTCTCCTGATCTATTAGCAACAGTATTGATATCTGAAGTGATGTATGTAACAAGTGCAACTTTTGCAAGATGCATTTTCCTGTATTTTCCAATGTGTCTTTGTTTATACTCTTGCTTAATTCAGAGACAAAACCCTTTAATATTACACTTTCATATATACATATTTGAAATTTTGATCTGTGAATTTTTCCTAGTGCAGACTGTGCTATTTGCAGCAAAAAGTTTTGGAAAACAATGCTCCAATCATTGTAGGCTGATTCCCTAAACTGCAGGGTGCATAAAAATAATTTCTGATTGGTTTGCTTTTCTTTGTAGTAGTCGTGCTAACCCGAAAATGAAAAGTAGACATTCGCAAGGAAGTACTAAAATCTATGGCAAATACAAAATAAAGTCACAAAATTAACTACTTGTTCCCTTAAAATAAATTAGGGAGGAAACACTGAAACACTTTTAAAAAGAAGTTGTGACTCTTGTCACAAATGTGGACTGATAATAAGTATTTATACTTAGATTTTTTTAATTTACCTTTGCATATGATGTCTCCTTAGAGTTTACAGTGCTGTTTTTGCACAAGCAAAATCATTCACTGGTTTTGTCTCTAAAGCATATATTTTTTTTCAGGATTTCATGTGCAGCTCAGTACTTCTAACATTCTTTTGTAATGTGAAGGCCATGTTATTTAAGTATTACAAGTCACAAAACTTTCTGTAATGAAAAGAATCTTTTCTTTTTTCTTTTTGCTGGTGAAGAGCTGGGATGTGGGTGGGAAGGGAAAATTAAGGACAGTGGCAGTGCTGAGGTTTCTGGTACCATGATATTGCATCCAGAGGGGTGTGCAGAAATTCACCATGGCTGGTAGGATCACAGACGTAACAAGGAGAGTTGCTGTTCCTCTTTTACTGGAGGAAAAAGAGTTTTTGGCTTGACCATGACCATGAGGAGCATGACTTTCTTACTGTACTCGATCCCTCAATCCTGCTGCCTGCTACTATCTTAATCTGAACTGTCTCCAAGCATTGCAAGCATTGCAGTGGTCAGCTCTGGAAAAAAAAAAAGAAAAAAAAAGAGCCTGGCAAGAAAGGCTGGGAGCTTGTCATCCCATTCTGGAAAGCATTTTGTCCAGGCTGGGGCTGGTTTTATTCTCCCCTCGATAGTGACTGTCAGGTGATGATCACTAAAACTTTCAGTAGTCTCAAACATGAGCCCTGGGACTTCATCAGGAGAAGTTCATCCATAAGCCAAGCTCTGAAGCAGCATGGTCAGTGTTCATGTGTGGTGCTTTCCATTTGGTGGGAAATGGGAACGTTGGAATGGTGGCACTAAACTTGAAATTTGGTATTTGCAGCTTCCACAGGAATTGCTGATTTTGGCTGAGATTAAATTTTGTCGTAATAATTTGTGTGGGGTTGTGTCTTGGGTTTTTTCTAGCAGTGTTGATAACACAGGGATGTTTTACCTATTGGTGAACAGTGCTTACAGAGTGTCAAAACCTCTTCTGTTTCTCACACCACCCCATCAGTGAGTGGACTGGGGCTATGCAAGAGGTTGGGAGGGGAAGAAGTTGGGACAGCTGACCCCATTTGACCAAAGGGATATTCCATAACATATGATGTCATGTCCAGCAATAAAACTGAGTGTGAGGGGAGTGGGTGAAAGGTGGCTGGGGACTGGCTGGACATCAGTCAGTTGGTGGTGAGCAATTGTTTTCTTTTGCATCACTGTTTACTTGTGGTTCCCTCCCTCTTCCTTTTTCTTTTTTTCCCCTCCTTTAGGAAAAATAAATTCTGGCAGCCCAGAAAACCAGCTGTGTCCTTGGCTGCATCAAAAGCAGCATGGCCAGAGGTGTGAGGGAAGTGATTCTACCTCTTTATTCTGCTCTGGTGAGATTCCACCTGGTGCCGCAACCAGCTCTGGAGCCCCAAGCACAGGAATGACATGGACCTGTTGGAGCGAGTCCAGAGCAGGGCCACCAAGATGATCAGAGGGATGGAGCACCTTTCCTATGAGGAAAGGCTAAGGCAACTGGGATTGTTCGGCCTGGAAAAGGGAAGGCTTCAGGGTTTCCTAATCATGACCTTTCAGTACCTGAAGGGAGCCTACAAGAATGATGGAGAAAGACCTTTTACAAGAGCACATAGTGACAGGACAAAAGGGAGTGGCTTCAAATTGAAACATATTAAGTTTCGATTAGATATTAGGGAGAAATTATTTGCTGGAGGGTGATGAGGCACCAGTTGCCCAGAAAGGATGTAGATGCTGCATCCCTGGAAGTGCTCAAGGCCAGACTGGATGGGGCTTTGAGCAGCCTGGTCTAGTGAAAGGTATTCCTGCCCATAGCAGGGGGTTGGAACTGGTTGATCTTTAAGGTCCCTTCCAACACAAATCAGTCCATGGTTCTAAATTGTCCGTATCTGAAGCCATGAGTTTTTACACTTTTACATTTCTGATTCTCTCCTCTATTCTACTGAAAGAGGGGGAGTGAGTGGCTGAGAGGTGCTTAACTGCCTGCTGACATTTATCAATAGAAAAATCATGTATCTATCCATCTTTTCAGGAACGTAGTAAAAGGCTAGGAACATCACAACCTATCAAGTGAAGGAATTGAATGTGAGCTTAATTTTGAGTGTGTAAATGATCTTTATAAAGACATATTGCAGTAAGCTCCTTCCTTTATAAATTTAGGAAAAAAGAAAAATTAAAAAGAAAAATATAGCATGGATCTGAGATTGCTTTGAAGGTCCTGCTCCCAAAATTGATGATTAAAGGAGGATAAGCACAGTGCTTTTGGCTTCAAAGGTCAGTCCTGCTGAATTTAAGTAACTGATGGATTCTCTTCACTGGAGGTGTAATTTTCCCCTGAAGAAATATTTCTTAAAGACCAAGGCTGGCTACCTGGTATTTACGAGGGAGTCCGAAGGGAATTACAAGCAGGGTTGTTAGGGTTATCATTTACTCAGTGGTTTCTGCTGATATTGTGGCACAGAGACCCCACAGCACTGCTTCTTAGCATGTGATAAATGGCACCCCGGGTGAAGGCAAGGAAGGAGCGAGGACAGCCCCCGCAATGACAAACTGTTGCTTTGCTGCTCCTGCTATGAACCTTCCATTTCTCCTCCAGCCATCCCCAACACCTCAACTGTGCCCAACATGGCTCTCCTTGGCCACTGATAATGTGTATGTACTTTGGGTGCACAGCTATGAGCAGGAGGGTTCTTTCCTTCTGCGTGCCAGCGTGGTGAAAACTGTGCATTTTATGGCTACATTTGCAAGAGCCTTGTCGTACACTGGTCCAAGTGATTTCTAGTGGCTGATACAGAATAAAATATCAACTCTTGTGAGAAATATGCATTTGAGCACGACTCCGTGGAAAGGTGTGTTGTTTTGATCTCTCCCAGACTTGTAGCTAGTGATGGGACACTGTTCACACAGTTGTAGTGCTTAAAGAGTATTTTTTGCATCTCTCTAATTCCTCCATTTTTGCATTAAAAATAGATTACTTTCACTACAGAAAGTTATTAATATATTTTGCATATTTAATCTAGCATCCCTATTTTTTCCTCTTGTGGGGAAAAAAAAAGCACAGTTGGGTGAAAAATTAGAAAAAAAGGTGAAATATCCAGTGTAAGAACTTCTAAGTAATTGTTTTGCTTTGCCACTTTACTACAAATGTACTTAAAAGTAACCAAAGTCCATCCCTAATTCATGCAAAATGCATCAGCTGGACATGAAATAAAATACCTGGTGGGATCTCAAATACCTTTTATGTTGTGTTTTGATTATTGAAAAGATCATGTACTCTGTTTTTGCTGTATTCTTTCAGGACTGCGAGCTAGTTTGGTGCTAATGATTCAGCTGTTATCCAGCTAAAGAAAATAAGCTGATGAGGTCAACTAAGGCCACTGTCAGCATTAGTTGATGCAGTGTTAAATATGTTGTGTGTTTGGTATTATAAAAAAAAAGGAAAAGCAATGTCTAACAGTTTAATTTAAAAACACAATAAAGTGCCCCCCACCAAAGCAAGCAAACAAAAAATTTCCTGGAAAATCCAAATAATAGGAAGTTCTCGAACCCTAGGAAAATCACTGTTCAGGCACTACTGTTATTATTGTCTCCTCTGAACTCATTGTTTATCTATCTTTGCCTTTGCTGTCCTTATTTCATTAATCATGTTTTTTAAGATCAAACTCCAAGTCTTCCCATTTATGTTTAGATTCCTGGACTGTTGTAGTTTTGAAAGTCCTTATTGCTGCATCTTTGGCTCTTCTACAATGAACAGATGTTGACCTGGAAGAAAATGTTGAATTCACAGTTTATGTCTAGAACAGTTCTCTTCTGCTGGCAGCTTCTCACTTTTCTACTTTGAAGAGGAAAGGACGCCTTTCAAGCTTTTGTTGCTTTTGGTTCACACAGGTGGTCCTTTTTGGCCGTTCCTCTTTGAGTTGTAACTAACAATATGCCATGCCATTGGGCTTGAAGCCTGTTGCATTCAGTGGATGTACAGTTCCAGTAGCTGCAAAAGAAATGCAAGTACTATCTTATCCTGTAAACTCATCCCAGCTTTTGGAATTGGGACTGGGGTTGTTTTCCGAGATATTCAATGACCAGATACATGATTTGAGCCTATCTGCGGGGTCTTGCTGGGGCTTTACTTTCAATATTGCATAGTGTCATGGAGCAGAGAGCTTTGCAACTGCTGTGGGCTGTGGTGCAGGGGGTGATTGGGCAGGGATGGCTCTGGGGAGGAGCAGGAGCTGCTGGAATCACAGCCCTCCGGCATCGCTTCGATGGCCTTGGCACCCCAAGAAGGGCACTGAAATCAAGGAGTGATGGCAAAGGTCAGCAGGCTCTCAGCATCAGCAAAGCCTGGGCAAAAGCTCAGCCCTTCATTCATTAGTGAGCAACTGAAGCGACAATGCAGCCTTTTTCCGTGGAGCATTTGTGGCCCCAGCCACTGTCCATTGTATTGATTTCAATGAAGTCTAAGCACATACTCAGAATTAGGCACTTCTTTGCCTGGTGCCCTCAGGAGAGAGAGTTTCCTCAAGTGGGGCCAAACATGTACTTTGGATGGGACATCTTCTGACCCAGAAGGTCACCTAAGGCTTCTAAGGGACTCTGAAGGGATATTTTTAATTGTTCAAAGTCTTGTTTTGTTTTCAGGCTCCTCAAAATAACCTGAAAGTGTGTCTGTGTAAATGTGCAAGGGAAAATCTGCCCAAGGAAGAAGCTTGTTATTCATTGTGGGTCAGGTCCTGCAACTGTGGAGTCAGACTGAGTTTTACCATTGATTTCAGTGAGCACAGGGGCAACCTGTTTAGTCATTTTGAGTGAATAAATTTTATTCCCACATAGGGACAAAAGTAGCTGGTATAAAATTGAGGCCTTTTTGCTGACATGATACATAACTTGTGAAGTTATTGTGTGTTTGCTTATTATAGCCTCAAAGTAGAGCAGAATTTTCATCCTTTCAATGGAAATCCTGGAATAGGGAATGAGGCACAAATGAGGCACGAAAATGCCAGATTACAGAAGCATTGCTGTGTTTGGCAGCTTTGGTACTGTAGTCTTCAAGTAAAGTGTAGTCCACAGCAAACTCTGCATCATTTTAGTAGTTACTCTCTGGTGGTAGGAATTATCCTTCTGGACTGCTTCCACTTTAAACCATGTTTTTGTTGGCATTTCTTCATCTGATCTTAAATTATGTTTTTTTTGTTTATGTTTGTTGGCAATTATTTTTTATGATCTGATGCAAATTTGTTTTCTAAAAGAAATGAAGGGGCAGCACTACGTCATCCCTTTGCTTTTTGACAAGGTCAGAGCAGGGATGGCATCAGGAAAGGCTCCCCACACCCCAGAAGGTTTATGGGCTAGTGCTCTGCAAGTCTCTGTGTTAAACCTAGTGATATGAATAACTGTGCAGACTGAAAATTCAGATACACTGCCTTTCCTTTGTTGCAGGAGGAAACATTTTTTGCTCCAGGTCTGAGAAAGGGCAGGCTGGCATGGAGAAAGAGGTAAGTGAAGAAAAAGCCATGATTTCAAAGAGAAAAGTTAAAGGGACAATTCCTAGCATTGCTATTTCATAATATTATTTGTAGTGTGATGGGAGGGAAGTCAGCAGACGCATAGGCTCCTTTATAGCATTGACAAGTCAAGGAGATGATTAACGAGAGTACCAGACAATGTAATGGTAGGAGAAGGCCCACAGAAGTTAAACAAAAGTGCCTTCAGAATTTAGAGAATTCCCATGATCCATAGTAGGACCTCATTGTGCTTGTCTACTGTTTCTATTTTTGATTAGATTTATAAACACAGCACCACATATTTTCATGTGGCTCATAGCCCCAGGGCAGAGTGAGATTGACTGCGCTGAAACCGTGAGGCTTGTGAATTTCAGGCAAGGGATGGAGTGAAATAAGTAGTGTAATTGTTTTTGTGGAGTGACCGTGGGACCTCTTCTGTTCTGAATTACACATGGTTCAACCCTTTGACCCAACCAACCTCGGCAATGCCTGGTAGATCTCCTAAAGCTGTGCTGAAAGGTCCTATCAGTGACATGTTGGAACATTATCTGTCATGTGAGATGTGTGCCAACAACCTTATTAAACTACATTAATTACTAGTGAGGCCATGTTTGTGACAATCTCTACTTCATTTAACCCATAATCATGTTAGTTATTGTTTAAACAGGAAGTACAAGTGGGGACAATTTATGAAATCAAAATGCAGCACCAATGTTTTGTTTAATAAATTGTACGTTTTGCTTTGTTTTATTTCCCTTCTAGTTTTTTTTTTCTTCCCCTGGCATTTTTGTTCTTGTCATCAGCTCTGTAGCTTGAGTTTTTTGAAGGCTTTTCTATTTTAAGAGCAAGCAATAAAAAGACTACTTCTTAGTAACTGAACTAATGCACCAGTGAGATTGTTGTTTCTTTCAGCACAGCTGTAAATGAAAGTTGACTGAAAGCACCACACTGGTTTTCTAGCAAGAAGGAAGCGTGCTGAGATAGTTTGTGTAAGGCTGAAAGATCACACGTGGGTTGCTCACTTGTTGTGCATCCTCACTGCTTTACACTCCAGCTGGTGGGGCTCTGTACAGCCACACTTGCACCTCTGAGCATACACATGAGTGGAGCGTCCATTTATTTTTAATCGTATGAAAACAATTTTCTTGTGGGTGTGGCCCTCTAGGTAGAAAAGCTTTCTGTGTGTCCAGAAAAGCCAGCACAGTATATAGAAATTTGGAAGGATTCTTTGCACATGTTTGTTTTCTGAAGTATTTCTGTGTTTTATAGGGGAAGAGGCAAAAAGCTCTCCCACGTGCTTCTGCGTGGGCAGTGTGCAGGTTCACTCATGCCTAGCTGTGCCTGGTATTCTATTAGACTAGACACATGGGGTTACATCTTCCACCTACACACTGAGCTGCTCTTTTACGACAAGCCTTTTCCTTTGGCCTCATTGTCTAGCTAGAATAAACAAAGAGTGGGGTTATTTATTTGTTTAGTTTTGTTTATTTTTAATTGCTGCAGAGTCAGCTAAAAACATCTTTGACCCTACTTAGTGCCATTCTCTTTAGCAATGAAGAGTTTGTTCCCTGCAAAATCTAACGTGGAGTGCTTACAGCAGACAGGTGCAAATAACAAGCTGTTATTTCTCTTTGGCTGCCATCCCTTAAATAGACAAAGTAATAGGCTAGGAGAAAGCAAAAGGTTCCCGTTCCAGCTGCATAAAGGAAAGCCTTAACTCAGGGACTTAGCAGCTGGTTGCAAGAATTAAATGCTGTAAATACCAACTAATGCATGTGTGAGTGTGTTCACAGAGGAATATGTGCTTAGTGAGGCTCCATCCCTGTTTATATGAGAGGATCATTCTTTGAAAACTGTGCTCTGCTTTTTTTGAAAGGCTAATGATCTCACTGAAGTGAATGAGACCAGAAGCCAACATACCTGTTTCTGTTTACCATCGTTACACTCCTTAAAGCATTTCAGGAATTATTAGGTTTTTGGAGCCCGGCCAGGTTGACAATATTTTCAGCTACTTCTCTTTTGGCTGTATTCAAACAAGGCCCCAAAGGAAAAAATAGAAAAAAAAAATCCCAACAACTAACAACAAGACAACCAACACACAAACAAAACCATGGATGAATCTGCTGAGCTAGTTTGCTGATGTTAGAAACAGTTGTTCATATTAGGAACACCTAATTTAATTTCATGAAAGAGACATAACATGCCAGTATGTGTATGAATCTAAGGTATGCATTTCCTAAAAGGAACTAAAACTCTGTCATTCCAAAGTTGCTCTTCTTTTTGACTTCCAGCTTGCATGGGGACTGCTGTCTGGAAGCAGTAACTTTAACTTTAACTCTAAGGCTGCTGATGAGGTCTGTCTGTGTGATCTTCGTAAGCAGATAAGGGTAGGGAGACAGCTCAGAGCAGAGCTTGTTTACAGCAGGACAGAAGAAAACAGCTAGACATAAATGAGGGCTGACGGTTTCATGAAGCACAATTGGTTGATCACAGATTCAATATGACTGCCCTGAACTGAGCGATGATCCGTACAGTATGCAAAATTCACTTTCTTGCTGGTCTGTGCCCACCAGCCTTCCAGCAGCTTTCCCAGAGCCCCTCAGCCACGGCTTTGAGTGGAACCAGAGCTGAACGCAGCATTGTTGTACCCAATTCCTTTTGACAACAATCACATTCTTTTAAAAACTTCATAGGTTTTAGTTGTCACTGGTTATAAATGAGGGTTTTTTCCCTCGCCATTGCTGCTGCTGCTGCTGCTGTTGTTGCGGTGCTCTCTGCTCTCCTGCAGATGTGAGTGCTGCAGGTTCTGGTGCTCCCGGTTTTCCTTTGTTCCCGTTGGTATCAGAAAGCAGGCGGTGCGTTCTAATGACGACGGCATGCAAAAAAGCTTTTAAAGGTTTAGGTCACTTTTTGAGTGACATGGTGATTAGTCTGCGCTGTGCCCAGACACTTCTAACTCTCCTTGTCTTTGCTATAATGCAGCACACTCAGGGTAAAAAAAACATTAAAAAAAAAAAGTTAAAAGGCAAGACATTTTGTTTTTCAGCAACAGTAGTAGAGATTTGAGATAGGATGAATTTCTACCTGCAGCAAGATCACCCTTTAAACTTGACTTTGCAGGCAAAGGACATCCCCTTTCTGTGTGCTTGTTGTGGATGGACAGATTTGATGTGTTTGGTTTGTGGATACAAATTGTACCCCCGTCACCGCAGGTGTAAACCAACACAGCCTTTGCATCACTTGAGGCTCTGGCTTCAGGTTGTGCAAGACTTCTTTCTTTTATTTTCTTTTTTTTTTTTTTTTTTTAATGCTTTTTAATGTTTATTTTGGGATAATGTTCTGTAATCAGAGTGGAGGCTTTCTGTGTGGATGTGTGTTCACGTGCATTTGTCTCGGTATGCTCACACAACTGGACTTAGCCTGCAAACATAGCGTGGTCACTGAAAGAATTTATTTAATTTGCTGTTGAAAACCTAAGTTTTTCAGGTATGTGTGAACTGATTAAAGAACATTTGCTTTAGACATAAATTTGCATAAATACATACATTAACTAGTAGTGACTAATGATAAAATGCATATAAAATGCCACTGGATAATTTCCTGCCTATTCTCTGATGAGAAGGCAAAGTATTGTAAGGGTAGGGGGGCTGGGAAAGGAAACCTAAAATAAAAAACAGGGGGAAATAGTGTTATTTACACTACTTAAAATTGCTCATGTGTAAAAGAGAGAAGGATGAGGAAATTGGCTGGAAATAGGTATGAAAGGAAAATGTCTTCTAATTTCCTGTCAAGCACAAAGTGACAAGAACATGTGTTGATTACATAAAGGCCACCACTGAAATACTCTGTTATTCAGTTAGGTTGAGAAGCAACACTGGAAGAATTCAACTCTGCTGTTGAAAACCAAGTATTGCTTTCATTCTTAAAAATAGGAACTCATGCAAAACATATTTTCAAAACTTGATCACATTAAGGGACAAGGGCATCATCTCTTTGTAGTAAGTAGGGATCACAAGCCTGTTAAATTACCTAAAAATACTAGTTTGTATTTGACTGAAGTACCAAATAATGTAGTCATTTGTGTCACTGAAAAATTCAAAATTTGGTGTTAACTGTATTGAATACTTAAAAAAAAAACAACTCAAAAATCCAACACCCTCCCCAAAACAAACAACCCCTCCCCAAAATCCCAAACAATAAAAACACCAAAACACACACATACACAAACCCACTCCAAAACCTGCTCCAGTACACATCTTTATTATATATGGGGAAGGAAGAATACCTTTTTTTCTTCTTTGTGCTGTGAAAAGAGCTTGTGCATTTTCCAGACTATAACAGTTGAAAGTTGACTATGGCCAATACAGTGAGCACTTAGCTTTGCTAGGGAACTCTGACATGCAGGAGGAATACACAGATTCTAATGCAGATCATCTTAATTCCATCAAGGTTACAGATGTATACTGATTTATGCCACTTGAAAATTTGCCCCAGAATTTTTGGCTTGATATTGTTTTTTTTCAGCTGTTCGCATGAAGTTTAAGGCTTTGTGTGGTGATTATACACAGCATAGTATGAATAATTGTTACACAGCAGTGTTACAAATACTCTGGAATCTTTAAAAGTGACTCAGTTAAAATTTTATGGCATGCAGGAACACAGCAATTCTTTAATATTGCAAAGCAGACATAATTCTAAAGATACTAATCAAATGAATGTGTATTTTTGAAAAAATCAGAAGCAGTAGGGCGAATTTCTGAACCTATTGAACTCCTGTCAAAATTATCATCAACTTCAGTTGTGCTGCATGTGGCTTGCAGGAATTTTTTCTCGTATTTGTTTATTGTAGCTTTCAGAATGTGTCTGGTCATTTTTACATATTTGATTTTTAGTAGGATATTAGTCTTAATTTAGAGGAAGTCCACTGTTTTCAGAATAGCGTGTATGTGTGCGCATATATAAATGTATAAATATGAAGATATTAATATCTATATTAACCTGTCAGTGGTATGGTTCAGTTATTTTTGACAGATTTATTGATTGTGTCTGCTGCAAGTGCTGTTTTTTTACTGGAAATTGACACCCACAATCAAACGGGAAAGATGGATGCTGTAAAAACTGCAATTTTTCAATGATTCTTGTAATTAATCCTTTTGTATTGACAGTTTCCAGGAGCTATGTTGCCAGGAGTGGTCTTTATCACTGGACAATTAAGCAACTGGCTTGAAAAAATAATGCTGTTTTTGGAAGCTGCCATGTGACGTTCTAAAATAAATGGGTCTGAACTGTTTTCTTACTTGGGTTTTGGCTCTGATTAATATTCCCAGATGTGCTTTGTTTTAGGTAATCTTTGCCTGTTTTGACTGTCAGCATCTGAAATAGAGTCTGTAGCCATGTACCAGACCACGTGTGATTCTTGCCCAGTGCTGCTTGAGGTATTACACAAAGACAGGGTTTAGCACTTGGACCTTCCTTAGTTCAATGTGACCACATAATTTTTGAGCCTTACTTCCCCATGGGAATTACTGTGGAACTTGTCAGAGTTAAGCTTCCTCAAGATCTCTGGCTGTTTGATTTCACTATAACCATTGTTGGCATCTCTCTACTATCAAATGAACTTTTCGTTGTTGTAATGAGTCCTGCTTCCTCTCTCACCTGGACCGTGATCTCTCTTTTGTGATACCTCATTTAAAATTGTTTTGGTTTTCTTTTCATTCTATTGCGTTGTACAAAAGGGTAGAGCACATTCATTTTTAGCTGCTCTGTGATGAACAGATACACTGATTATGTAAGTGGACTTAGAAAATAGGAGGATGGGGATGTCAGGGAAGTCTGTCTATAAATATGCTACATAACCAAACTTTTCTAAATGAAGCACTGCCATTCTGCAAGTGAAATAAAGCAGTTGCTGTTGAATGCATACTGAGAGACAAGTCTTATAATGTTCTTCATTTGTTGAGGTTTCTTTGCATTAATTAAAATTGGGGAAAAACAAAGTATTTTAATGTGACCTTCATTTGGCATTTGTTTTAACTTTTCTTCTATTTTATTTAATTCTTCCACTTCTGTTGTTCAATTAGTGTTTGACCCCTTTAGCAGAGATTTAAATTAAATGACATTTCAATGCCATCCCATATTTAAAATACTGTGTTAGTTGTGGATCATAAAGGATGATCTTCGTTCTTTAGCTAATTTATTCATTTAACAATTTCCCTCCAGAAGTTCCAGCAGAAGGCTCTGAAGCAAACTAAGCAGAAGAAATCCAAGTCGGCTGAATTTCTGATGGGTGAGCCTTGCTTGATGAGTTATTGCTCATAATTTGTGTAAGGATTAATTAACTAATTACAGACAAATGGCTGTGGGCGAAATTTTGCTCTTGCTTGTCAGGGTGCAATTTGTAATTATTTTAATCATTTATTNATTTTAACCTAATTCTGTTTTGGCGACATTTGAGGACGATACACTTGAGTCTTTCAGCAAAGGAATTACTAGAAGGAATTTTCTGCTTGTCATTGAAATACACTTTGCTATAACGTGCTCTTCTGACCTCCTTGTTTTCTATAGTAAAAGAAGAGAGAGCAGCAACAACAGAAGGCATTGAAAATCCAGCTTTTAACATCAGCAGCACAGATCTTTCAGCATATCAGCCTTCAGAAGAGAAAGTTATTAGACATGACAAGCCAGATAGCACCCTTGCAGCTCACCAACAAAAACTCGGGCTGCAAGCCCATGCTGAACCAAGAGGTGAGACATCAAACCTGATTAACCTCAAACACAGCAGCAGTGGTTGTGTTCCCCATCCAACCTGCACGCTCAGCAGCCTGTGCTGGGCGTTGCCATCCTGGCGTGTCCAAGCAGGCACCCCTGCAAACCCTGGGTAGGAAATCCAACACGCTGCCAAAAAACACGGGCTGTCTAAATATTTAGAGACCTGGGCTTTGTCTCCATGCTCAAGTGACTCCCTGTGACGGGGTACAGGTTGTGTGGGGCTCTCTGCCAGTGGGAGGGAGTGCGGGGAGCTGGTGCTCATGGCAGTGCTTCCCCCTAATTTGGATTGAGCTGGGTTTTGGATGTGCTGCAGCCAGCCTGAGCTCACAGATGCTGCTCCCTCGCTGGCTCCCCTGCATTGGGTAGTTTTAAACAGCTTACAGATCCATGATTGATTGTTGTCCTTAGGTCTCCCATATGCCCTCAGTCAATCGGCATCTTGCCTCTGCTTCATCTTTCATTATTTTTTTCAGCCAGTGTTGCTCAGATGCTTGGAGCAGAGTCCTGTTCGCCCAGCTTGTCCAGGGGAGCGATCCTGGCTTTTCAGCTCAGTTTTGATGCAGCACCCAAAAGAATTGCTGCCTTGGGAAGCAATTTCTGTTTATTGTTTTGGTGTATCTGAACTATAGGGAGCTTCACTTGATGTCAGTTTTCCTTTTTCAGAGGTTTGATCTCTTTTAATCTAATATTTAATTACTCCATTTTGGATTATTATTAATCCTGGATGTTATGGAAAATGGTTATCTTAGTAATCCAGTGAGGAAGAAGGTGACAAAAGGAATTTAAAGGTATCTTGCGAGCTATTCGAGTAAAATCTTGGGCCAAGATTTGGCGTAAAAGCACAAATTCCTAAATTCAGACTAAAAATCTTCCCCAAATAAAAATGAAAAAATTTACCTTATTGGACTATGTGGTCGCATTAACTTCAAGTGGACTGAGTACATCTATAAATATGCAAATGTGCATCCAAGGGCTGGGACCTGCCAAGGTTCCAAAGTAACTGGTGTGGCTTTGAACAGTCCTGATCACCCAGCGTTTCCCATCAAACTCACAAGTGGAGGTGCTGCTTGCTAAGTGCCCTTGCACACTGCTAGCCCAGGTATTTAAATGGGTAAGTGCAGGCTGGTGAGCAGACCTTCAGGCAGTCGTTTTTAAAACATTGGACCTTGTTGTGTTAAGATTTTATCCTTGTGGGACTGGAGAGCCCACAGCTCCTAATGGCTTCTTGCAAAATTAGTTTTGGCTTTCCATTTAGCCTTCATGTGACTCTGTGCAGCGCCACATGGAGCAGGGATTCTTCGTCTTTCCTTTGCAGACTGTCAGAACAGTGATTAAGCAGACAAAGGGATTGATTGTTTTTTAATGAAATAGTCTATCTGGCAAAAATGAAGTCGGGCTCGCTGGAGACTATCCATGCTTTCAGTCGCCTCTTCAGAAAATCATGAATAGTTCCCTCAAGAAATCAACACATTTTTTTAAAAGCTTGAAATGCCTTTTTAAACATTTTGATTTTTCATCCTAAGTAGCATTTTGTTCAAAAAAACCTTAGCTGAATATAATCTTTGTGAAAAGAGTAGAAATTGTTCCATTTTGCCTGGAATGCAATGCCTTGAGACAATGCTAAGTGTTTCTGTAATGGGAGAGGAAAGCTTGCCGAGAGTTGGAAAATTTTGTTTCTCAACAATGTGTCTCCCTTCTTGACCTTCTGTTCATCCAGTTAACCAAAAGATCAGTTATTCACATAGCTCTGCCTCTGAGTCAAGCAGCTATTAAAAAGTAATCATCCATTTATACCATAATAAAAAATCTAGATTGGAAAATATCTCTAGAGATCATCTGGTCCAACCTTGCATTAAATTATTCTTAGTCTAACTTGTGTCAGCACTTGTTTGGCAATCACAGGGACCAGTTAAAATTTATCAAGGGCTGCTAGTAAGGCAACATCTTCAAGCCTGAAACCCAGGAAAAAATCTTCAGGTACCTCATGATCTAATTTTTCCCACTTCCAAGTGAAACTATTCTTCATTAAAGAGGGAAAGAGAAAAGCCCCATGCACAGGTAAACGCAGTATCAGATTAATGTAGCAGTGTATAAACGATCATATTTCACAGTCCTCAGTGATGACTAGGTGTACATGTAGTTTATGCCTTCATGCATCAGTCTGTTGAGGTCTGGGCCCTCTGGAACCCGAGGGATCAGTTCTTCAAGCCTACCTTCCTTTGCTCCATGTTCATAGATGCTTTGCATAGCTGGCTCCATTTCAGCTCACAGGAAAACCAGACATGGTGTTGAGCACTATTGCCATCTTCTATCACAGAGGAAACATTTCCATAGCATCCTCTCCTGCTCCCCAGTTCTCAGGAGCCACTATGCAGTTAACAAGAGATGTCTTAGCACAGAATTCTCTCTTTTTTTCCACTGGGATGCAAGACTTGCACCCCATGCTGGAAGCTATTTCTCTAGGAGAGTGTGCCCACACACCAAGCACAACAGTATAGCCCATGTAAAATAAAATGTTTTAGGCTCTACACTGCTCCCTTTCCCTTTTCCTCTTCCCCAGAAGATGATAAAATACTTGTTCTGTTGGAGTTACCTCCCTTCACAACTGTTGGCTGCACTTCCAGCTCTCAGCCCCCAGGCTTAGGTTCAGTAGCTTACTCAATGGGGAATGGCATTTGTCAATTCTAATGCTTGGTGTTAAACTGTGCAACTTAAAACCAGTTATAACCTTGAGCAAAATTATTTAATCACAGGATTTAGCAGATTACAGGTTAAGAACACTATATAAACATCAGGCTGGGTTTTCAGGCTAAGCACTTGTAGGCAAGGCAGCGAGATGGCATTACCTTTCCATTATCTTTCCACCTATCAACCATGTTGTTAATGGCAGCAAATAATAGCCACAGGGGTTGCTATCATTTCCTCCACCTGGCAACAGTGTCACAGGCTGTTCCTCTGTCAGCAACTGCCCGAGGGAAGTGTTCTCTAGAAAAACCTCCACCTACTTTGAGATGTCTTCTTGCACACCTCCATACTACATACAGTGGGAAGTAGAGTGAGTAGTCAGCTGCGTGTTCAAGACAGCCTTAGAACCTGTTCTTGGATTTTGGGTATTTGTCTGCACAGTGGACTCCTCTACAGAACACCCACTGCTTGGAGATTAAATAGCACGTGGAAAGGCCCATGACATTATAAATTGTCCGCATCTGCCCCCAAAGACCTTAATTCACATGTATGTTTATGCTTTTTCATATTTTTTTCTCCCATAAAAGAATATCTTCTAGAAAGAAGATTTTGCAAACTGGTTCTTGTTTGCAAGAAGTTTATCAAAACTTTGTGGTATTTTTGTTCAGAGAATTTTCACTTTTCAAATTAGATTGGTGGGGGCTATTTAAAGTGCAAGGCTCCTGCATTCTTTGCTTGTGGGGAGACAGGGGCAGACCATGAAACCTTCTCTGCTGTCACCATGCAGACCATGGACAGAAATAAAAGCTCTGATCCTTAGTCCATTACTCTTTTCATTAGGGCATTCCATATCTTTCACTGTTCTATTTTCCATGATGGACAAAATTCCAGCTTTTATCATCATTGGTAGCCTGTTGTTCAGGGCTAGGCCACTGAGTAACTCTTTCTGCTCTTTGCTATTCATCATCACTGAAGTCCTGGTACTGTTGTTCAATGTTATAACAACACAGGGGAACTGCCTGGCTATTTACTTAGATTAATCTCCTGATTTTTCAGCCAACTAATTGGTTTCTATCCTATTTTGTCTTCTGGATTCTATGCTGACTTTTTGCTGATTGCTGCCATCGCCTTCATTTCTTTCACATATTGCTTGTGAAATTAAGTTCATCTAGGAACAGCCTTGAACTTGCCAAACTCGGCAATTTTTTTTATTTCTTAAAATACTCAGTTTCCTTGTGGCTAAATCCAAACAACCCTTCTGCCTTTCTTCTCCTCATCAAACATTGAATTTGTAGAGATTTTCATGATGGCCATCCCAGTGGATGGTCTAATAGACAAATTTTCTGGGGAAAAACATTTGGGGTTACATCACCCAAATCTGCAAGAACCTGTGTCCATCAGTTCCTCAGTTGTCAGACACCTGATCTCAAGATGAGCCAATATCAGTTTTTCTCTTTTCTCCAGAGGGGCTTAAACCTGAAATACTTCGCAGAATGTCCTAAAGTTCAGGCTGGCTTGGTAAAGTCCCAGCAAAGAGCTGCCAGCAAACTGTGATGACAGGAGTACCAAACCTCCAGGAATTATTCCATCTTTGTCTGACAGCTGAAGACAAGGGCAATTGCTCAACTTCAGATGGATGATGTATGTCACAAGCAATCTATGAACACAGGACTACTGTACTTAGCATTTTATTGTAGGCCTGTAAAGCAGATGTTATTGTATTTTAGCATTCAAAACATTTTGTCCTCAGCTGCTCTTACCAGAAAAAGTCCAAGTGCCTTATACCAGTTTGTGCTTTTTAGTGTTCATCACAGATTTGTTCTAGCTAGTGCTGAGAAGAGCCCTGTGGGATGGCATTGTTCACATTGCCACAAGATAGGTAAAATTTCCAGTCCAACCATACAGGGAGAATATATGTCAGATCAAATTAGAATGTGATCTTTCTGTGGTGTAAACTGCACATGCAAGCTGTGGAATCCAGAGATGGGGCTTTTTGAGCACACTCCCACTGCATGGCCTACCTTGTAGCTGGTGGCTGCATAGACACCTTTGGAGATGGTGATACTCTTCAGCTTTTGCAAGGAAGATAAGAGAAAGGCTGATTGTGTTCTCCTGTATGCTGTGCACTTGTAAAAGGCTTCAGGCAGTCTGACCCTAAATATTGATGATTCAAGTTAAAATTGTCTCCAGATGACAAGAAGCATTCATTTTCCCCCTTATTATCCCCAATACACAAATCTTTTTTCAAAACTAGATTATCTCTTAAAATCAAAAGCTCTAATTAATTCTACCATTTTATCTGCAACAGGCACTGTTAACATCTCATATCATGCTCCACTAAATTTGCCCACAGAGATTAACAACATCTGAGGGGAGGAAGAAAAGGAAAAAAAAAAAAAGGAGAGAAAGAAAGCTTTTTCAGTGAAGACTAGGAACTATTTTTCTAATTAGCCCAGGTACAGAATGGCATTAGTATGGCTATACTGCTTCTGGGAGCAAATTAGTGTCTATGAGGATCTCTGCTGCATCATCTCCAAGCTGCAGAGCTAGGCTGGGTGTACCTAACACAGTGCTGCCTATGTCCTACAGGGAAAATCCCACTGCAAAACAGAGCATCTCTGCTCCTTATCAAAAGCTAAAGTAGGGAGAAGCCTTTGCTAAGGAGCAGTTACTGCCAAAGGTTGTTCAAATGTGTCAGGACAATATAAGCCCTTCCTTGCTCAAGAATGTAACCAGGCAAGGACCTTGATGTAGGAATATACAGACATAAAACCTTGATGTAGGAATATACAGACGTAAAAAGAGCTTTGTGAAGGAGCCATGTGGGATATCAGATTTGTTGAAAGTATCAGCAATTGCATTGAGTTCAGTCTGTTTACAGAGAATTGGAGGCTGACACATTTTGAACAGGGTCTAAAGAAGGTCTAATGAAAGAAGTGGTAGGTACCCACTGGAGAGACAGCAAACACAGGTGAAGAAATAGGCATCCACTGTAAATTCATGTTTGTGCTGCATGTGAAGGAAATGGGAGCTTGCAACACTGTTGATTTGTGTTGGACAAAGTGATTTGCATAAAGGATGGGACCAGAAATATGAATCAAAACCATACACTTTTTTTCCTTAAACAATGGCAAAGTTTATATCTAATAATTCAAGTTCTATGTATGTGGTTCCATGCTTTCTGATTCCAACAGGGACTTTGAAATGGAAATGCCAAACTCAGTATGCAGGGCATGATGGATCACCATGTATGCATAGGAATAAAAGGGTTGTCATTGGAAGTAATTTTGCGTTGAATTACACAATGTGTAATCCAATTGAAATCAGCAGAACGTCACAAGGTGTAATGTAGTGTGCAAAACGTGATCCATTGTATGCAATTTTAACAACAGGGATACCGTACCACTCATCTAAGTAATGTGATAAAATTGAATTTGTGAAAGGTAGGGGGAGAAGAATTGTGAAGAATGGATGCCTTTTATAATTGGGAAAAAACTTTTTCAGAAAGTGACTGAATATATATTTTTAAGGCTAATTTATTACACTTGGAAATTGTTTGCTTTGTAATAGTGCTGTCAGATCCTCAAAATTTAGCAAGTTCCCTAGCTGGCATAGAGTGGCACCAGCCAAGCCTATCAGCCTGGGAGAGCTCAGTATCCATTTTCCCCATTGATAGGTGTCACATTATCTAATAGTGCTCCTGAATGAACTCCATCATCATCAGTAAATCTTCTTCTCACACCCTCGACCAACAGCATTTCCTCAGGAAAAGTAGCAGGTCTCACACAGGCATCCCTTGGCACAGTGCCCTCTGTTGCGTGCAGAAAAAAAAGAAGGGAAAAAGAACTAATTCCCATGCTGTACCTTTGCTTAAACAGCAGAGAAGCTGGTAAGTCTTGCAGGAGTGTAGCGAGGGGTAAAGAATTGTGGGCGCTATGAGTGCCACGTGGTGTTCTTCAGGGGTCGGGGCAGGCACAGCACGATCTGCACTGCTCAGGCTCAGGAACAGCCCCTGTGCCAGTGTCCTGTCAAAGCTGTCAAGTGAGTTTATTCAAAGCTTGCAATATAAACATAAGACACAGTTATCTGATTTCCTTATTACCTACGGTATCTGCTGAGGATAAGAATGACATATGATACCTTTAAAACATTTTTTTAAAAACTGGGAAGTCGCCTGGTGCTGGTTGTGTTTAACAAGCTGTGTTTTCAAGATAAAATCTACTGTCCAGTCACTGGCATAATGCTCTTCAGTATAAGGGTGCCATTAACATGTAATTTTTCACTGAATACTGCTTGGTATCCATGAAAATTTGAAGCTCTGCATAAAAATCTCTACCACTCTTCCTTATATTTGATACTCTGGAATAAAGTTGCACTCCCCAGGAATCTTGTTTTAGATCTATATAGAAAATATTTATCTATACATATAATATGGAAAATAATGTGTGTATATCAAATGGACATGAGCTGAGCTCAATGTCACTGATATCGTGGGTCAGTAATAATAATTAAGAACTCAAACTGAAAGTATAGCTTCTGACTAACCCACATTAATTTTTTTTTTCCTTGAAAAAATGAGAATAGAATTGCATTTTTGGATTACATATTAATTCACTATGTTCTACAAGACTACAGTTTTATTTTTAGCATCTTCATAACATTTGGATATGAGTAGTTCTAGCAACACAGAATTTGGGAATAAAAACTCAACATTTTTTCTTGTGAATGTTTCAAACTTTCCTACATTATTCTCCACTTTTAAATCATTGCTTATATGAAGAAAGAAGTTATAAATTCATTGGAAACCCATTCAGTTTTTCACTGTGCAGGAACTCCTACTGTTTATGCAGTTTTCATTGATGATTTTTCTTTACTTCTGCATTTTGTGAGATCCTTCTTAAGGTAAAAGGCTTCTTTCTCTTCTCTTATTCTTAAATCTTTTGAATGATTTTTTTTTAGGGTCCTTTATAGAGTTTTTTTCAAAGTACAAAGTAGAATCAAAGGCTCAGATAAGCAACTTGTAGATATTGAACTTTATCACTGTAGGTACTGTATCATGACAACAGGTTGGTGGGACTACTACTCACATAACCTGTCATGACTTGGGGGAGGTTAAGTGAGGTAGTTGGAAATGCAGGACATGGAACCCTTGCCTTCTTTTCCTTCTAATCCCAAGTCTTGGTTCTTTCTGGCCAAGTTGAGGTGGTCACTTTTCTTTGAGGATACTCAAGTCTGACCCCAGGACACTGCTTTGGGTCTCAAAAAGAAATGGGGAAATATGTTTTCACAGAGCCTTCAGTCCGGGCTGCCCAAAGGGCCATGTCTGCTAAGTAAAATGAAAAGCATTCCCAGGCAAATAAGTCCAGTTCTGTTGAATGGAGAAAGTGAGTATTTGCTATGATGTTCCCTAATAGGAATTGCAGCTGAAATCAATGCTTTAAGTCAGGTGTGGGAAAGGAGGACTACTCTTTTCAATCCCAACTGCATCATTGTATTTCAAAGGCACTTTGGGTCAAAATGCTGTCTCAGACTGGAATTTCATCTCTCCAAAATGTCTGTCTTATTCTACCTGATGCAAAAGGCTTCTATGAGTTGCCTTAGTAATGCCCAGTAATGTTCTCCCAAGTCATTGGTAGACACGTGTTGACCACGCTGCTGTCTGAAAAGAGACTTGTTGCTTATCAAGGCAAGTTTGTGCACACCATAATCTGCATATTGTCTTCTAAAGAAAGATGGATCATGCCAAAATTTTTTTTTCTTTTACCCTGAAGACCCAGCATCACTCTGAAAATAAACACCAGTAATTGTTTATTCAAGCTTTAAGTGATCAGTCATCTGGCTATTGCTAATTCCTTAATTTATACATTGGTTGTGAGTTACTTAACAAATCCAACAGAATGTTGTCTATTCTTTCATTAAACTAAAAATCTAGGTCAGTAATACAACATAGTAGAGTAATTGCTGTTATCCAAATTCCATGCTATACCTTTCATGTGTAATTGATATGGACTACCTGACTTCTCTGAGGAGTAGAGGACAATGCAGAAATTCAGCTTAGTCATGCTTTTCCTGTGTGGTATTCTCAGGACATAGACTGCATAATTGACTACAGACATCTTAGTTTAAAAGCCATCTTTTAGGTTTCATCCAGTCCTAGTAATTCGTGTACAGTCCCATGGGCTGCATCCAAGGATTATGCTAATTTTATTAGCAACTCCTCTTGCTTTAATTAAATTGTATAAATTCCCATCTGGTCACTGTTGTGCTAACACCCTTCTTTCCATTTTTATTTTAATTTATAGATAATCTACAGTTTTGCACTTCAATTCTGATTTCCTGATTGATGCATCGTGTTTTCCACATGAAATAACACAGTTCTGAGGGTTGAAGGGGACTTGAAATTGAGTTAAGGGTTTGAGGGGACCTCTGGATCAAAGCAAAGACCCAAGTTTCTAAAGTTGGCTGGGTCTTTTTGGGAGCAAGTAGTCAAAGTAACTTGCTCTGATGTAAGCACCAAGCTACATGGTGCTGTTCAAAATACCTACAAGCAAGATCTGTATTAACATTTACTGTGTTTATACCACAAAGCAGAGCGATGTGAATTCCTTAGTGGACTGTTAATTTACATGTTATACGCTTTCAAATATTTCCGAAAGCGAATGTGAAATTATTAGTAATCTGTTCACGTGCTCACAAAATGTTATTAGCAAAATGCCTTGGGCAGTGTGTTATGTTGACTAAAATTGATAATTGTATATTTTAAAACTAAAGCAACTCCCACTGCCCCTGACAAATTTTAGGACCTACCCAGAACCCAGACCTGGCCATGCCACTTCTCAAGGTGTGTGTTGAGCTGAAGGGGAAAAGTATCAAGAATCCCACAAACAGCAACGTCCTCTGCCCAGAGCAGTGACCTAAGGTTTGAGTGATTCCGCTCTTCTGAAGGCCTCAATAAAAGTCTTCTGTGGAGTCCCGCAGTTTAAAATGGCTTGTTATCTATAAAATCACCGTGAGAAGGTGATTCTGGTGTTTACCATTTGTTCTGCTTATGTAAGTTTTAAAGTGTTTATATTGCTCTGAAGAAACCGAGGCTGATGGTTCTTTTTCCTTCTGCATAACTGTCTGTTGCCACCTGTGTGTGGTTCCGACAGAGCCAAAGCCCTGGACAAAACATCTCATACTCCTCAAAGTGTTGAGGTTGGTCTTTTTTTTAAAGAGGACCAGAGAGCAGCAAGCTATTTAATGCTATTTGTCAACGTATATCTTTTTTTTGAATAATGGTTTCCATGCCTTGCAGACTCAAATATAATGTGACACTTCCTCCTAAATGCCAATTATTCTGTCCAGAAGACTTGCCCAAAAGTCTACTCCTCAAAGTTTCCCACCAGATTCACATAGGATATTAAAATTCGATAAAAGCTGTTGTGATAATAAGATTGTGCAAAAAGCCTCTGCAAGAGCCAAATATTGTTTGTAGGGGTGCAACATACATTCCAGCGATTTACATTTACAGCTATGAAGTAATTGAATAAAGAAATGCATCATCATTTTGTTTTTTAGCTCGTAGGTGAATTATTTTAGCAACATGTGAAGGGGTGTTCATATAACATCATAGTGCTTTGTGCTAGAGAAAAACAATTACAGTGAATAAGGTAGAATGGCTCTGTTATTGCAGTACATAAGACTTTGATTACATACTGCCAAGATTCATACCAGCCTAGTAGTTGTTGACAGATAAAGTAACAAAAATGAAACTCATTTATTTTTTCTTTATTGAGACCTCAAGGTAAAGCAAATTTTCAGTTCTTGTACTTACTACATTGAAGGAACAGAGACTGACAGTCAAAATGTGCCAGTCCAGAAATATAAATTAAACCTAGTTTCATATCAAAGTTTCATTTAGTCTCTGAAAAGGAGCTGCTGCTTGGATTATTTTTGATCCTAAAACAAATACACTGCAGACAACTGTAGTGTATCTTGGATGAATTAAACCCCTCATACATTTAGCTTTTATGTATTTTCCAGGATATAAATCCATGTCTATTCAAGCAATTAAAAAATTTGTTTTGGACTTAATTATTTTGCTTTGTTTTTCCCTGTTAAATAATAATTTACAGTGTTTGAAAGCCCAGTGAACCTGTGGATGGTTTTAATAGAGTGTAGCACTTTTGCTGAAGAAAAGACATATTTTGAGGATAAAACCTGCCCTCCTTCCTTGTGTAAGGAAAATTCTCCTGGCTTTTACCATAAGTTCTTCTAGACAGCTAGATACTGTATTATTTAATGATAAATCTAACAAATGATTATTGTGTAAATTTGTTTATTTTCTAAAGAGCAGATAAAAGTAGCTGTTAAAATAGTCAAGCGCTAAAACAAGTGGGTTTATCCCATCAAAATCTTGGGTTAGTTACCTAGTCCAACTGAACATAATTGCTGTTCAGATTAATGAGGCAGTATCCTAGTATCTCCTCTGTAATTAAACACTTCTCTGGTTCAATACAGTATTAAGGATGCACCAGACGTTGAAACCTCAGTGGTGAAATTTAAAACTGTTGAAATTGGAGAGGTCAGCTGTGAAACGCAAGCTCCTTTGCAGTATGGAAAACTCACTTGTATGGTGTGTTTCAAGAATAATTTGTCTTATATATGGAGGATGCTGTAGTTTTGAAAATTTTTCTTATCTTTCTGCCATCTAAATTTGTGAATTTTTTCTCATTAGTTCCTGAGAAAAAGTAACATAAAGTGCACTTGTTTCCAGAATTACCATTTCTGACCTTTCACAAGATGATAATTGCAGTACCAGTAGGCTTAGAGGACTTGTTAAAAAAATTAAGCTTGTAAAGTAGCAAAAAATGCCCCTTTGCTTGCTGGTGTCGATTTCAAAATTAACATTTTAGTTCATGTGCTTCTAATAATCGCTGACCCTTACTTCATGTGCTTTCCACAGGAAATGAATACAGCAGAAATTACTTTGACCTGTTGATGGATGAGGAAATAAACCCAAGGCAGTGTGGGATGGAGGTCAGTGAGGAAGGTGAGGCAGAATTAAGTATGTAATTTTGGTGTCAGAATATTCTTTTCCATTCATGAAAATGAGGTGTCAGGGATCACATATGCAGTTCTATTTAAATATTGAGGTTTACAATTTAAATTCTAAGCCTTAACTGCTCTGAACAGATAGGCAGTATACATAGACTTTGATCAAGGACACTGAGTTAATGGGCGGGTAAAAATGAGGCTGTGCTGTATTCACTCTGCTACTGTAGCAAAATGAAGCACGGACCGAGAGCATTGTCTACACCATGTTCTTTTTAATTAATGAAGTTACTCCAGAACTGAACGCTAAGCTGTAGCTTTTCCACAATCCGGCTCCCAAAGTCCTCCTTGGAGAGCAGTTTTATTACGGAGTTGAAGGTGTGTTTGCCTAACAGAAGGAAACCCCAGAGTGCGTAGAAGTGCATGAGGACGATTTTTTTTGGTTTTCTTTTCTGCCAGTTTAGCCGAGATATTTAGCTTTGCTTTCTGTGGGCGATAGCAACTAGTGGGAGGGTGTGACTGCAGAGCTGGAAGAACAGAAGTTATGCATAGGTATGAGAGAGATTAACCAGGAGGTATTGTCTAGCAGAGGAAATTCTCCTCTGCTGTCATGGCTTTTAGATAAAAAAGGGTGGGAACGGGCCTGCCCGAATTTGCATGGACTTAGGTAAGAACATCATCGTGGTAATGAAGTGCTTAGCTATGCACTGAGTGCTTTGGCCCGGCTCCTGTTGCTAAGCGCTAACAAGGCGATAGCACGCAAGAGCCAGCCGTCCTGTGTTACCTTGCTAGCCCTTTGCTTTTCTGAAGCCTGTGCTTATTTGTACTGCAGAGACTCTCTAGACGCACAGCTGTAGTTAGATCTAAAAAAAGTTATCTACTGTAAAGGGTCGCAAAGTAGTTCACTTCTGAAAGTCATGAGAAACTTTGAGCACGCATGCAGGGTTTTAAACTTTTGAGGCAAAAACTTTTGTGACTGAAAAAAGCAGGGTCTATTGCATATAACTAACTTGAATTTCTGTGTTCTGGTGAAGAAGAAATCAAGGTTGATCAAGGCTGAATTATATTTAATCCCAATAATTTCCCCATTCATTGTGTAGGAGAGTAGTGTAATACCTTGGAAATCAACTTCTGGCTCAGAGTTTTTAAAGGAAAGACTTTTTTCCTGTTGGTCCTGCCTTGGTTCATCTTATGAAAAAGCTTTATGAGTCATGATCTGCCTCATAACCAGAGAATGAAAAGCAAATTAGATTTATGTATCTGTGCATGTATGCCTAAAATCATGTATGGACAGAATGGTGACATAAGGGATATACGGAAATACAGTTCTCATTGGGAGGAAATGTTCTCTTGACTGTGTTGAAGAGGCTGAGTGATAAACTTAACCATAAATGCTGATTTTGTGTTGTGTGGTGGGGGTGTTATGTATTTATTTATTTTAGAATTTGGAACAGGCTCTTAGTCCATTGACTTCCAGGGTTTGGAGTGGAGAGGTGGTTTTAACCAATTGCATATCATGCTAAGCCTGAGATCCATGTGTGAAGAGCTGTGTTTTCATGGTCCTCCTTTTGCTCCCTGGAAAAAATGTTACTCAAAGGCTGGGATAATGCTTGGTTATTAAAAGTCAGTTAGCAACAGTACCAGCCTCAGGCTGGCTGTCTGGACCTCTGTAGAGCAGTTATAATGCTGTATTTACCAACACCTCTGCCAAGATCAGATCTTTTACCTTGGAGATATTCAAAATGTGCCTGGACATGGTCCTGAGCAACTTGGCTCTGTTTGAGCAGGGGGAACTAGGCTAGATGGACACCAGAGGTGCCTTCTTACATTAAGCAGTCTGATTTGTCAATACTTACAAACCAGGCCTGCTATCTTCCTTGCAGAAGTGTTAAATTAGTGGAAGTACATTTGTATGTAGTGGATGGAATGAAAAGAGACAGTCAGAACTAAAGCTTCGTCCTGTATGGTCATCCCCTGATTGGAAACCATACTGGTTTACCTCTTCTTTCCAGCTAGCAGCTTGTCATGAGCAAGAGTCAAAACCAGAAAAACATGAAGAAATCAGGGCACACTTTGAAGTTACACTCTTCTTAGAACTTTGAAAAGCCATTCTCAATGCCCAAAGAGAATAGCTAGTGAAAAGGAAATATTCAGCCACTAACTATTCTTTAATGGCATGTTCTGTGAAAATGAAGATATTGGCACTCATATTTTCTATATTTGATAAATTAAATTTGTTCTGGAAATTTGTATGAGTTCATAATGCCCTGAGAGCAAACAGCATCCCACTATGGATTCAAGCAAATCCATAGTGAACAAGTGACTAATTTTATTCTGAGCTATGAAACTAACACTGTAAAAACTATCTTCAAGTGTCAAAGGACTTCCTAACTTTTGTATTTTTATATCTTTACTTTTAATTTAAAATCGTATTTCCTGAAATACTACTGGAAGAAACTTTAGTTGTTTCACTGTTGTCTTTTTAAGATCCTCTGAAATTTGATGAGCAAATCCTGTACTCTAAACTGATGAAGCTCCTAGATGAAGAAAACAAGATGCTGGACTTCCAAGGTAAATAACAAAGTCAATTGCATAAAGAAAAATAAAACTCATTTGAGTCTGCATGTGAAGGGAAGAGTGGGTAATCCATCCCCTTGAACTCAGAAGTCAAAGGGAAGATGATTTTAATGAAAGCCTGTAAAGTCTTTTTCTCCAAATGTTTTTGTTTTGTGTCATGTTTATGTGGTTTTAAGTGTAACTTAAGTGGCATGTGTTCTCTAGATTGCTTCACTGCATGTTGAATTCCACATTTATGAAAGAAGACTGGAAATACCATTGCTTATGTGCTCAAATCTAGGAATTTAAATTCTTATTTAAGCTGGTAAATGAGTAGGCAATTTGTCGGATGCACTGATCACGTGACACTGTTTCAGGTTATCTATACAAGGATTTACACAAACAGATGAGTAAGAAAATGTTTTCTGTGGCTTTGTTAGAAAATAGAAATTGATGATCTATCTACAGTAAAAACAATGAAGTATATGAGAAGAGATTTCTTCACCTCAAGCCAACAGCCTTACTTTGGTTTCACTTATTTTTACAGGCATTACTTAGAATCTGGTTGATTCACAAGACCTTTACTGTCACAGCCTCTACACAAGGCCCATGTTTGCTTCTCTCCTCTGGTTCATCCTAGAAGTGACATTTGTACAAGGCCCAGCTCAGAGCTGCCCTTGCATTTTTTGCCTATCCTCCCTTCTCCTTCTTCAGCAGATGTCTTCTGTGCAGAAGTATTTTCTGTCCTTTGTATCCATATGAGGCTTCCTGTTGTATTTCAGCAATACATGGGCCTATTCTGTCAGAGAGCGCACTGGAGCTCCAGGAACTGCAACTTGTTTTATGACTATTTAGTTTATAAGTAACTTTGTTCTAGAAGAGGCAAAGGTTTTCATATGCCTAGGGTTGCAAAATCTGTTAAACTGGAACTGGTCATATCAGTAACATCTTTGAAAGCCATTTTTATCTCGTTTTAAATGCAAGGGGAAAAAAGCGCAATCATCACAACTAAATTCATGCAGGTAGTTAAAGAAAAACCTTCAACAAGTTATTAGTAATATCTCAATTGTTCTATGTTAATGTCAATTCTGGGGCAAGCAAAGGCATCAGCACGTGTCTCACACTCCATGTGCACATCACAGCCCCTTGTGTAGGTGTGAGGGCAACAAATGGGGGACACACTGCAGGCCACTGCTGTTGTGTGTCTCAAGCTGTGCCTCGGTGCTTCTATTTCTTAAAAGTGCCTTGATGGATATCAGAGCTAGTCCTGTGGGTGGAGCTGCCTACCATTCTAGCTGAATTTATTACTATTCTTTGCTTGGGTGGAGAAAATCCAGAAGAGAGAGGGATCTTCCTGGGGAGGTGACGCTTGTGCAGTTTCCACCTCTGTCCATATATCAGGGTGTATTTATTTCTGCCTGTGTTTTTCCCTCCCAGTATTTGAACTTGTTGTTTGCTTCTAAACCTTTATTCTTAACAGGGAGCAAGTCTCACAGGTATGACTTCCCTACCAGTTTTATGGAAGTGGGCAGTTGAGCAGAGCAGACAAGCATTATTAATGTCTCCATCGAGGGAAAAGCTAATACGGGAGTTTGACCCTTATTAGGCATCAGGAAAACCATAGAAAACTAGGTTTCATTTGGTTCCACTCTTACAGAACTGCTTAATTTCTTCATTTGACCACTGAGCTGAAAAATCATGTAGTCATACAGTCCTAATTAATAGATGATCCCCAAAGGAAAGGAAAGAACGTGGCTCAGAATTTATATAATTGTATATTTAAAGCATTTTGTCGCTGAGTAACCTGTTGGTCACTCTTGTGGTACGTGTTATTTCATATTGTAAGGCAACTTAAAAGGCAACATTGGTTGTTTGTTTTTAAAGATATAGACTATATATTTTTACCTTGCATTTTTGTTGATGTAAGATCCATACACATTTTAAATGATGATATGTGAGTGCCATAAAAAAATAAATTCTATTATATTGTTCTTTGACAAGAACCAAAAAATTGAAGTGCCAAGTTTTGCAGAATTTTAGTTGTCTGAAACTGGCGCATGAACTTTTGGCACTGAACTTTTTAGATAAAATTTGTGCACTGTTTTCTAGGACCAGGTAGCCAAAATTATTTTTCCATATGGAGTTTGTTGCAGCTTTTTGCATTCAAACCCATGCTGAGGTGTAGTCTGCTGCTGAATATACCCTTTAAATTATCATCTCAGTATATAAACTGCTGCTATTTGATGGACAAATACAGAAGTAAAAGAAGTCACAAGCAGCCAAGATAATACCAGAGAGCCTGTTTTAATTACAGCCCAGCATCTGCAAATACAGCCTGTCCTGAAGTGGTTTAAGCTACAAGGAAAGCATGACTTGCAGGGTTAGGTACATGCAAGGCAATGAAAACTTCTGATACCCATGTTAATGACTTCAAGCAGTGAGTTTTTAATTAGTTTACCAACCCATTAATGAATTTTCAGCCATTTCATCCTCTGCGTACAAAGAATTTTTAATGCTGGCTACTTTTTTACAGCGAGGATTTGGTTGCTTTGTTCTGGTCAAGTATTGTTCTGGGGCTTCGCCTCAATCCTCCTACCTGTGCATCAGTTCAAGCAAGGGCCAACCTGATGCTGACCGAGTTTGAGAAGTGTCTTTGCAAAGCCACTGTGGAAGAAATAGATCAGTTGACCTAACCCTGTTCTCTCCTTGTTTCCAACTCAGGAAAATGAACAACTGTGCTTAAATGAGCATATGTATCTTTTAATCAAATATTCTTCAAATCTAAATTGTAATTTATCTTTGTATTTTTCACAATTGCTTCCCTCAAAAAGGCTTTTGAAAATGTTCTCTTTCTTCTTTTGCTCTTTTTTGACAAAACTTGTGCTAATGAGTCTCATGTCTTCCACCAAAACTAAGTTCATTTGATATGATTCCTCACAAAAATAAGAAACACTAAAAAGAAAAAGTATATTTTGATGAATTACTTCGTGATCATCTTTCTCAACCAAATGGTTTTATTCCCTTTTTGACTATTGCTCTGCCCTGAGACTGAAATCTACTGACTTCCCAGGATGTAAACTTGCAGTGCTCCTGTGAAAGCAGTAAAGCAGCTGATTTATATCAGCTGAGCATATGGCCCGTTGTGTACAGCACAGCATCTAGGGGAACAAGCCATGCTCCATCTTCTGCTTTTGGCAATGTTTCTTTTTCCTGTGCTTCCTGTGTTTTCTCTCTCCTAGCCAAACCCTTAATGTTACAGTAAATTTAAATGTAAATATTGTTTTGTTTTTGCAGTTAATAGTTGTAGGTCAAATCACTTTTCATTAGGCTTGTAAAGTGCTACATGAAGAGATGTGTACCCTAAGGTAATGGTTTGAGTTGTTTATATTTACTGTACATTTCCCCCAACATGATTTTGAATTGTATCCTGTTGTAATTAAATAGAAAACCCACCCTACTTCCTGTGTGTTGGTGGCACTGAGGTGATTTAAGTACTCGGGAGGCTCAACAATTAAAGTCATTAAACAATGAGCAGTGAGCAAAACTGGAAATGTTAATAGCCTTAGTTTTATCTTTCCTTTTCTGGTCTTCATTAGAGAATGAAAGACTTCAAAGGAGAGTGAGAAAAAAAACCCCTCTTTTAACTGCTTTCATGTCTTAGGATGGACAAAGAGAAGCAAATAACTAGATATGGCAATTTCTTTAAGAGATAGGCACAGAGAACTATAAAATCTTACACACAGAAATTGAAGCAAGAAAGAATCAGATGTGGGCAATCTGATATGTGTTACTTTTTAGTGATCCTAACATGGAGACAGGAGCAAAAATAGTTGTCATTATTCATGACCCAAACTAGCATTAGTACTGTAGCAGATATCAATGTGAAGATCTATTTTTTCTTTTAAACATAGCTTGATCAATTAAACTGAAAAATTGAAAGTTTCACTTTAGGGTTGACTTTATGAATGGGATTTATTTTTATTAATGTGTGGCATGTACCCTTTGGTTCTGCATAGGTCACTGCAGTGAAACCAGGGGAATGGTGTGGGTGAGAGCAGAAGTGGACCCAATTAATTAGGCAGGAGCTGCACACATACACCTGGGGGAAGGTATCCAATCATTTGGGGTGAGTTGAAAGGACAATTAAATGCTTGATGTTGTTCCACCTAAAACTCCCATTCAGTTGTAGTTATTACTCCCCTTCCTCAGGAAGGAATGCCAAAGTTGCTCCAGATCCAAGTCCCTTTAAGATTTACAGGTGAGCAAAGTGCCCGTGGAAAAAATACCTAAGGATCAAGCTGCACGTGCTAAGTTTGTACCTGAATTCAGATGTTGCGCTTGAGGACGGTTTTCCTTGCACTGGTACTTGGCACCTGTCAGTTGTGTTACTGGTGCTGTTTCGTACTTAAGGTGTTGGTGGGCCAAATGTATTAACTGAGAAGGTAGTAGCCAGTGAATGAACTCCCATTTGCTGAGAGATAATCTGCCACTTTTGTTTCAAGCAGCCCGTGTCGTCAGTGAAGATTTTCCGGATGCTGTAATGCCTGTCAGCTCCAGTAAGGCATGTGACCTTCACAGGGAGCTTGAAGATGAAGAGATTCCTTCATATATCGAACAGTTTGAGAGAGATGTTCAGGATGACATAATTCTGCTTGGCAGCTTTTCACTGGAACAGGTCAGAGTTAAGAACTATAAGACAATTTTATCGCTTGCTTCATAACATGATGCTGGCTTGTTAACCTTGTACACCCCAATTCTATTTCTCTGCCTGGTGATACGTATATTGAAAGAGGAAAGGATAACCATTGTCATTGGCATGCTTTATGTGACTGGCACTCGCTAAGCTAACAGCAGGACCTTTATCTTTGTCTCCATTTCAATGTGAATAAAAATAGATTGCCTTCATTGCTTCTTTCCTAAATAGTGGAGGATCTCTGACTGCAATGTAGTAATATTGCAATTGAGTTTAAATCAAGAGACTAAGTCTAGGACATCTCTCTCTGCCACATTTAACAGAGGCTTATTCATCAGTGAGCAAGTTCGGATTGGAGCTCAGGGAGGATTTATGTAGCAGAGTTCATTGTGCAGGGGATAAGATTATTTCCCCATTATAAATATGTTATGTTTGTCAGGGTGGCAAAGCTTTCTAAGGTTTTCTTTTAGTCATTTAGAGCATAAAGAGGTAGGTTCTGGTTCATGTTGATGAAGGCACAAGTTTGCAGGGCTGAAATGATACTTGTGGACACCTAATGACCATTTGTCCCTTTGAAAAATCTCATACTAAGACTAGAGGACAGGAAGAGAGATTAATTGATGAATCTATCATTTTTAATTAGCAACACGAGAACAGCGCACTGGCTCTGATGGGCTTAAAATAGGTTATCCAGTGACTGATGGTGATCTAAGCTTTCTTTTATTTTCAGGGGAAGTTTTTAGATTTTTTTTTTCCACTACAGGACTAAGCCTTATCATTGCATGATGGTGAAGGACACAATTCTCTTCCTTACTGCTTTCCTCTAAATCCTGTAGCTATATTTCATTCCTTCTGACTTTTTTATAGCTGCATGCATCATGCATGGAAGGTGGTATGGGTAATACTGTTCAGAGAATGTGAAATGGAAGAGAAACGTGAGGGAAAAGGACTCAGATGGTACTAAGAACCTCATCTGCCTCAAGGGACTGATGGAGTGTGAACAGGAATAGGTGAACAGAAAGTGCTGCACCTTTCCAGAAGGTTATAATGGGTTGAGAGTTCACAGTCTAACTATGTTTGGGCTATTCAGGTGCCCCCAAAGCTTCATGGGGCTCTGTGACAACTGAAGGAACACAATAGATGTATCAAAACTTTGTTTACCCTCCCTCTAAACATGGTCACATGGCTGATCATCTTACTTGGAATCTTTTTGGAGGTGTTCAGCACAGTTTGTTTCCCAGACAGAATCAATCTATCTGGTCACCCCAAAACTACATTCTGCTTTTTACTGACAACTACGTATGTGTGAATTTACATGTAATACAATACAATATTTGCTTTTTTCCTTATATCAGTCCAAAAGAAAGGAAGTCACATTTAATGTGATTGATTGAGCTGGTCTACCATGAGTTTTCAGAGGGACTCATTCTTTACTTTGCAACAAAGGGGTCTTGAGAGCCTGTGTTTTCTGTCCATTCCTCTCACACATCTCTAACTTCAGTTTTTCATGCCCTTCTAAGGAATTTAGTCCCACTGACATGGTATTAGCTGTCACATCTACATTCTGCAATACAGAGAATTAAGAAGAGGATCAGTGTAAAATCTGTGTTGTCTTCTAGATCAGTGATCTATTCATTCATCCCTTCCCTGAAAGCCGACAGAAATGGTGTATTCAGCCCCTTTGAACAGAAAATGGAAGAGCTGACACTGGCAGTAGACGCTGCAAACATCGTGTCCTTGTATTGGGTTTGTGTGGACAGGTTTTGGTAGTGGTGGTGGGGGCTGCAGGAGTGGCTTCTGTGAGAGGCTGCCAGAAGCTTCCCCCATGTTTAGTGGAGCCATTCCCTGGCTTCAAATGGACCCAACACTGGCCAAGGCTGGGCCAATTGGAAATGGTGGCAACACCCCTGTGATAACACATATTTAAAAAGAAAAAAAAAAAAAAAAAAAGAAAAGGCCAGCTATTGCACAGTTGTAATTGTGGCCAGGGAAAAGCAGAGTGAGAATGTGTGAGAGGAAGAGCCCTGCAGACACCGACCAAGGCCAGTGGAGAAGGAGGGAGAAGAGCTGCTCCCAGTGCTGGAGCAGAGATTCCTCTGCAGCCTTCACCCATGGTGAAGCAGCTGTGCCCCTTCCGCCCATGGAGGACCCGGGGATGCAGAGATCCACCCACAGTCCATGGAGGAGCCCACACCAGAGCAGGTGTATGTCTGAAAGGAGACCGTGATCCTGTGGGAGGCCCATACTGGGACAAGGTCCTGGCAGGGGCCTGCAGATTCATGGAGAGGAACCCATGCTGGAGCAGGTTTCCTGGTAGGGTTTACAATCCTGCTGGGGTCTCACACTGGAGTAGCTTGTCCTTGAAGGACTGTATCATGTGAAAGAGTGACACTTGAGCAGTTTGTGGAGAACTGTTGCCATGGGGTGGACTCACAGTGAAGAAGTTCATGGAGAACTATCACCTGTGAGAGGGACCCCATACTCTGGAGCAGGGGAAGGACTCCTCTCCCTGAGCAGTGGCAAGAACAACTTGTGATGGTCTGACAGTAACTCCCATTCCCAGTCTCCCTGGGCTGGTATGGGGGGGAGGTAGAGCTAGGAAGGAGGGAGGGTTGGAAGGGAAAGTGTTTTTAAGGCCTTATTTAATTTCTCATTATCCTGCTCTGATTTTGTTAGTAATGAATTCAATTAACACTTCAAATTCTAGCCTGTTTTGCCAGTGATGGTCTCCCAGCCTGTATCTCAACCCATGAACCCTTCATTACATTTTCCCTCCCTTGTCCTTCTGCAGAGGAGAGTGAGAGTGGCCTTTGGTGGGTACCTGGCGTCCAGCCATGGTCAACCCACTACAGTTGTATTGGTATTCAAAGACTTCTGTCAATAATGTGAACATACTAATTCTTGTTTAATTGATCTTCTTTATTCTTTAATGGACATCTTTACTCTTTGATCTGTGGGTATACCCCTGCAGCATTGCAGTGTTGATGCTTTTCCACAACAGCTACATGTTCATTGTAAGACTGCTTCCATGGTCCTCAGAATCTGCTACTGCCAACTTTGGGATGCTTCCAGCTTTTGTTGCTTGAACGTATGTTTGTTGGTTTGTAAAAGTCTTTAATTTTGTACATGGCATTTGCTTCTTATTCAGTAGCAAAAACTCTTCCTTTCTCTCTGTAGGTTTAGTGAGTAGCAGATGTACTTTAGCCAGCATAATTTATGATTAGTTAATTTAATCTGCCATAATGACATAAAGTGAGCCTGAAACAAGCTTCTATCAATTTTGCCATTAGAGGTAGCATAATATTTTCAGATGTCTACAAAACTGAGTAATTAACCCTTGGGCTGAGTAAAGGAATCTAACAGACATCTCTCTCACATTCCTTTGTTTTGACAAAATGAAAAAAAAACCATGGGAGCCCAAGGGTTAAAAATACCAGGTGGGAGTTTACAGTACATGAGCCTAGTTTTGTAAGTGAGGCTCAGAAACACATTTGAGTTGCGGCTGTTTCTTTTTGGGTGCCAAAAATTCTCTCCAATGAGGCACCTGATTTACACTGGAGTGTTGCTGGAAGCATTGGCATGAAAAGGATAGCTGTGTATCAACTATCTATCCCTTAGTTCGTTGTTTTTCTTTGCTTTGTAGCATTACAAAAAATGGGTGGCTTCTGTTTAAACAGCAGCTCAGTGTGTGAGATGACCATGATTCAAAGCTTTCGAAAGGGCAGAGGCATTTTGCAAAATAATATTTTTTGGAGAAAGGGTTTATGTTAGATTTTAGCTCTGGAACTTTAAGCTGTATTTTTTCTTACTTTGTGTCCTGTTTTGTAAATGCAAAAACTGAGAGCTGAGATTGGCAAGAAATGCATAGGGGAAGATCTGGTAGATTCTTGTAAAGAAAGCATTAAGCAGATGTCAATGTTCTGTTAACAAATACATAAAAGAATATTAAATTTGGAAAACAGTGCTGTTTTGTGTGACCTGCCATGTAGACCCAAGGATTTCAAAGGCCCCAACAACATTTGCTTTCAATAAAGAAAAATAAACTCCATTGCAAGATAATCATAACTTGGGACTGTGTTGTGGTAGAAACTGAGCAGGTATGACCAAGGCTGGATATTCAAAATGCCACAGTAAACCATTTGTCATGAGACAATGCCGGGACCCGTGCTTATGGGTGGAACATGATCTTAACAGGGCAGAGAAATATGCAAGGAAATACCTGAAATAATGCTGACTTACAGTGTTTGCTTAAAGATCAGGTGCTCTCAAAACATGACAGACTGCTGAAGATGGAGCAAACAGTGGTGGCTGGGGTGGGATTTCACTTGATGGGCTTTTGGCAACATAATCTTGCTATACATTAATTTAAATGCCATGGAAAAATACCAACTCTAGGATTTTCAGCTGTTTCTGAACTGAGACAATAAAAGTGACTACTCAGTTATATGTAGGTTCTCTCAGAAAAAAAAAAATAAAATTAATAATGGAATGACAGAAAGGTTTAGTACTGCCCCACAAGCCAAGAACATATTTCATGTTTGGCCACTCTTCACCTGCAATTTGGTCAGTATTCTTTATCAGGGTAATTTTTTCACAGCCTTCATCTCTCTCTATCAGTTTCAGCTGCTACATTTACCCCTCTGTGCAAGGCATAGCACCTTGCAGGACTTGATCATCATCACTATATAATCAGGTTTGATCCATGACCTCAATGTGAATTACTCAAGAGCCTCTGAAAGTAAAGTGCAAGTTTTTCTCTTCAGTACCAGCAGTTGAGTTATAGTAGTAAGAAATGAGCTATTTGTTGCAGGTGGATAGTAATAAAATGTTGTCTTTCATCAAAAGATTTATCTTTTGGTTAAACAAAGGTTAATGCCTCAGGGTATTAGATCTAATACTCTTACAGGGTCATTATCATCGCTGCTCTGACTCCTTGCCAAGTCACAGAGATCAATTTGTATGATGATGGAGAGATCAGTTTTCCTTTCATTAATAGTGGATAGAACATGGGTAAAATTTGGTACTATGTAAGATGGTAAATTTACTCTCCAATCATGAATTTAACCAGAGGGATCAGACTTCAGTGACATAAAACACCAACACACATTTGCTTGCCTGTTCTACCCCACTGGATAATACTGTCAGAGTCATGTCATAGAATGGTTTGGGTTGGAAGGGTCCTGAAAGGTTGTTGATGTCCTGATGGTACCTGCAGACCTCTCCTCATCAAAGCTTTCACCTACTAAGCATTGTACAGTCCTTTCTGAGTATAACCCTTGTGGGAATATATGCACCTAAGAGAAATGCAGAGTTGAAGGTGACTTTTCCTCAGCAGAAACTTACTTTTTGACATTTACCAAGACTTTAAATGAGTGTCATGTGCAAATGAGTTGAGGTGGGGATTTTTTCCTTGTTTGTTTGTTTTCTTTCTTTTTCTTTTTTCTTTTTTTTTTCTTCCTGAGAATTACAGGTCAAGAATACAGAAGCTGGCAATGTTTAATTTTCACCATGTCTTAAAAGTGGGTGACTTCATTTTAGGCAAGTTACCTATATGCTGCACTCATTATTTGACTTTCAAACTATTTTCTGGGGTCAGTTAGTATAATGGTTTCCATTTCTTTTGCATGATATGGTAGGAATTATGGGTATCTTCTTTAGCACATAATTTTCTTTTGAAATCTGTCATTAGGCTGAGCTCATTGAATTCATTATATTTCTACCAGGTAGCCTGCTGTTGGACTTGTGAAAAAAAAATCATGAAAATCTATATTTGGGGGCAAAAAACAAAAGGTGAACTTCCTAATGGTTGGGATATTGGGCTTCTGTCCCTTGGACCTCTGATTTCCTGCTTAGTGAGAGTCTGTGGCCCTCAGATGTGTGTCAGCACCCACTGAGCAGACCCATTGTCTGATGCAGAATATGTGGCTAGGGGACTTCTCCACCCTGTAGGTGAGCAATCTGAGATTTCTAAATACCTTTATTCTATTAGGCTTACTGCTGTATCCTTGGTTGGAAGCCTGGGAACCTTCCATATTTCTAAGGTTCCTACCTCATTGCTTCTGAGCACTCAGATACATTTTTTTTTTTTAAGGAGTGGGGGGATTGAGGGGGGAGCATGGAAATTAACATAAACATAAGCAAAATAGTGGAAAAGATGTTCTATATGTTTGTAAGTAGTCTGTTGCTGTGCTGTCACAATACCCACAATATTGCTATAGCTGCTCTTTTAAATTGTAACACTTTTTTGATTGCTCTGTCCAGGGATTATATGAGTTTCATTTAAGTAAATATTTAAATGGGAGTAATTAAATTCTTCCATATTTCCTATGTTTCTCACTGAAAATAAATTCACTTAGTTTTTTACTGTGTTCTTTCACACTTTAAGATCAGAGGGGCAATTAAAGAGCTGAAGTAATTCTTGATATTCTACTGAGCTGGAACAATGATTCCTACAGCTGCTGTAAATGATGATACTGCTTTTGCTGCTGCGTAAGGTAATCTGACTGGTCAGCTCTCTGGCTCATTATCCTACTATAAACTCCAGTAAGGAAGTCCATTTCTATGGTTCAATAAACAGAGGCAATTGGAAAGATCCTTCAAAGAGAATTAGTGATTGCCAAGTCCTGATGAAGTTTAAGAGACATCAAGTACTGACCACTTGTTAAAAGAAGCAAAGAGTCAGCATTACTGATGAATGGAGACACACACCTGCAAAAAATAAGTATAATATAACCAAATTTTTAATTGCTCATGTATTCTCCAGAATGATTTTTCCTCCCAGAGTTGTTTTATTTGTATTTTTAATACATTTGGAGCCAAACTGTAGTCATAAGTGTAGCTAAGTCTACCTTTCGTTAGCTTTTATGACAAGGGGACTCCTTAGCAGTATTAATAGGCTACACAGATTTTGAGCTGCAGATAAAGGAATTGCTCTAAATGCTGGAACATTTTGCTTCTGCAGTCTTACAGTAGAGCTGAATTTGTTGAGTGGAACCTATGCTATATGGTACCTCTGACCTTCACTTCACAGAACAGATTAATTCAAGTGGAGAAGAACCAGACCTCGGGAGCCTGTCTAGTCCAAGCTCCTGCTCTTGAGGTGTATTGGGTTTTTCATCTGTAACCTGATTTTTAAGGGCTTTGGGGTTCACATCAGCTAGTTAGTGGGAAATATAACCAGGTAGTCTGTAAGCTGAGAGATGCTGAAATACTATGAGAGTCCAGTTGCATTACATGCTTGCTTATTTATTTAGTACAAAGCTGAAAAATCATCACTGTTGTTCAGCCCGCTGGCAACCTGTTAGCACAGTTGGTTTCTCTCATTACTATGCCAGACCCTCAGACAAGATGCAGTTTTCAGGATGAGGTGGCTATGATGAGAATATATATTAAAGTTAACATGTTCACTAAAGATATGTCAGCATATTAGCTCATATCAGCATTCAAATCAGAGAAGAATCTTGGCAGAATATCTTTCCTTTCGGCAGAGACTTGGAGCAGGATGTGGGCTTGCAGAACGCCTGTTCTTTACAGAGAAAAATCATTAGGCATGGCAACTCATCATTGCCACTGCTGTATTTAAGACAATCATACAGTAAACTGTACTTAAAGTGTTTTCTCCCTTTCTGTAATTCTCATAAACTAATTGTAAGTGAACCTCTCTCTTAATTATAAAATGTTCAAATCTATCTGCACACTTGAAATAGAAGATGATGTGAAAACAAGTGCAAATGGAAGTTATTGGATAAAGTTAAAGTCTATAGTTTTTGATTACAGTTTTAATGGAGGTAGATTTGTGAGGCAATGCTTTACTGACAGTCAGGAAAAAGAATGGGGACTCAGAAAGATGAAACAGACTGTAACCTCTGACCTGAACATGATTTTCTTGGGCAGCTGTAACAAGCAAATTTGTTGCCATGACTCAAGTTTTCCCTATCTGCAAAACAGACCTAAAATTAGGTACCTGCTTTGTGGGACAGTAAGAGGATTAAAGGAGTAAAGTTTCATGAAGGACTTTGAAAAGGCTTTACAAATAATAAAAACATTCTGTGCTGAAATTGACAAACATTTTTAAATTGAAGAAGAATGGGGGAAAACCACAAAAAAAATGTTTCAGTGTTTCCAATCGGTATTTCCTTTCAGTTTCCTTTCGGTTGTTTGTGTCCCAATTTGCTGTCAGTATCCAGAGAGCAGAAAAAGGTTGTAAAATGCTGAAGTTCTTTACGTGGCTTATGAACACTTTTTCATTGTTAATGTAAACTATTCATTTTAGGTCTATAGATTGGCATAGTTCACTTTGGTTTTCACTGGCCCTGCTCATGCTACTGGAGGGAATGTGTTCCCTAATAAAATGTGATAGGTGTCTTCCGCCATATCTTGGTAGCGTATTACATTGTGTCTTACTGTTTAGGGTAAATGTGCCTGAATCTTCTCTGTAGCTGGTGATTTCTAGGCTAATCTGGAGACACCTGAACTTGTGGAACTTTGACAGGCTAAGATGTTTCTGCTTAAGGTCTCTTAATCAGTGGAAAATGGCAAATTTCAACATTACATATTTTCAGTGCTGGGCTATGGTAGTCAGACTTTCTCATAAATGGCCTTGCATTCACTTACAACACTCTGTAGATTTTGATGAGGGTACCAAAGGTTTATGACCTTGAAGCTACATCTTCTCAACTGTGAAATAGGAAGCATCTGAGGGAGCACCTGGTGGTTCTGAAGAAGCTACAGGTGATCTCTCTGTGAACAGCAGGACAGAAATGAGAAGAGTGAGTTCTCTGTTTTGAGGCTGGAGAGGCAAAAGCTTTGTTTTGTAGAAGCTGAGTAGCTCTGCAGCAGACATCCTTCCAGAGTTTTCTCAATGCATCTTAAGCAAAGTCATTCAAGTTCTTTCAATTTGTTAGTCCTATATTCTTGGGTCAAAATCCTGAGTGAAGACATCTCTGACTTTACCTCTGTTGACTGATGGCTCAGTCCTTGCTGCATTGTTAGAGATAATGCAGTGCTTTACAGATTTAGCAAAATGATCAGCCTATAATCATCAATTTAATTGTCACTAAATGTATCTGTATTACTCAGTGTAATAAGGCTGTAGCACGACTAAAGTAAATCTCACTTTGTGTTCTGCAGTATCAGTTTTAAAAGAGAGTTTGAGTTCTGTTACAAAACACTCAGTTGTCTAAGTTTTTAATTTGATTCTCATGAACAGTAAATTAAATTTCTGTTTGAAAGGAAAGTCAGGGAGGATTTGCTTTGTTGCTTTTTCTCTTTCTCTTTAAAAAACATCTAAGAGTTTGTGGCACATTTTTTGGCTGAGTACACCATCAATAATATGATCATGTGTCCAGGGTTTGGCACAACTTTACTTTCTGGTTTGTGGTCATCTCCTTGATAAGGTCACTCAAATTCCAACAGGTAATGGGTAATGCAATTTTCAGAGCAGGTCTTATCCAGCTACTGGAGTATTTTCTTTCAGTGAAGGGCACTCATTTAACTTACCTCTCCACACCTCCCTTCCTTGTCATCTCTCTATAGTTAACATGGAGCAGATAACCCTGTCAGAATTTCAATTTGCCTGAAAAGAATGTTAACTTTTCTTGCAATACTTTTTTCATTCATCTCAAATGTTTCTTCACTTTTTACTTATTTTGTGAGGTACAGTGCATTACATATTGAAGTCACTGGGAATGAATCTCCACATAGCAGCCAGACTGTGAAGGAGGAGAGCTAGGTGACACCAATGGGACCAGAGATCTGGGTTTTGTTTCTGGTTTTGCTAACATTTTTCTCAGTGAACTCTCCCTTCTCCCATCCACAAAAATAGAGTGGGCAGGATTTCCATCACTGAAAACCATTTTAGGATGCAGAGATGGAAATTCTATGTAAAAGCTTTTATTTGGACATCTGTTAACACTTTAAAAAAGCCAGCACTGCCTGCAGTGTGATGAACCAATGTGATATCTCAAGCACTGGAATGAAGTGGAAGCACCAGCTCTGCATGTGGGATCACTGTGGGCAGTGAGAGGCTGCTGGACACCCCACAGATTGTGTCTCCATGCTGCCTCTGCTGCACCCTGACCTGGTGAGGAAGACATGCAGGAAGGTGGACCCTTACAAAACTCCTTGCATGGAGTATAAATTTCACCAAGGCCAGTGCTCCACTGGCTGTTTTAAATTGCCTCACCGGAAGGCTGTAACACCACTGCTAGGACTGGCCAAAAAGGGTGTGCACATGTGTAAATGTTTTCCCTAAATGCTCCATTTTTGCTGAACAATAAAAGCCAAATCGATTTTGCTTCAAAGCTCTGCTGAATTTTGTGGGCTTGCTTTCAAGAAGAAAGGATGTGTTTGGGTGGGATTTTGTTCAATTTTTTTCCAAATTGAAAAGTACTGTACAGTCAGGTCCTGCCATTTGTGAAGTAGTTTGATGCTGAAAATAACCAGTCAGCACTGATTAGCAGTGTTGAGTCAGGTTCTTGTCTTTACAGAAACAATGTGCACTATTGTGCGTGTCTAGGCTGAGCCCAGACTGAAAGACCTTTTCAAGTCCTGGTCTTGACCACGAGCTCTGAAATCAGGAGATAGGCCATTTGTGTAATCAGACCTCAAGACAGCCAATGAAGAAACCGAGAAAGACATGAAGGAGCTGGCTCATGGCTAAAGCAGAGCCTGGTATCAGGATGGGGAGCAGGACAGAGTGGTGCTGTCATTGAGCCCTTCTGCCTTCAGACAACTCCTGGCTTTTCCCAGCACCTCCCAGACCAGCAGTTCACAGATTTCAGCCACTTATTTTCTGAAGGGGCCTGTGATGTCCATACAGAGTTGAAGCTAAACCACATTTCATGCCTTCTCGTTGGGAACGCCCGTTGTCAACAATGGGTCGTTGTTACAGTCTAGACAATGCTGGTGTCATGATGAGAAACAAGCGCCTCACTATGTGTGCCATGGTATATGCCACCGAGAAAAAGCACTTGGTTTATTCCGGTAAAGCCCTGATTTAAGGGATATTGNAAAACTTACACATTTTTTTCCTCTATTAAATTGCTTCCTGGTGATGGAAATGTCTGGGATTTTTTTTTTTTCTACTGCATCTACTTTCCTTTAGCTTGCACACCCCTGAGGTAATTAGTGTAGGTTAAAATTTACATAACTGACTTTGGGGTTTTGCAAATAGGAAAGATGGAAATTTATTCAAGGTGGTGAATAATTCATTTTAAAGCAAGTTTCCTGTTTTTTTAATCATGTAGAAGATGTATTACAGACTCATAGAGGTTTTCTGAATAGAACCTTAAGCACTGTATTTTTGATATATTTTTTTTTCTTAGTATAGGTAAAGAAATATTAACCATGACTCACTGCACTTTTCCTGTTCAATAAGATTTGAATAAACTTAACAAATTTATTAGGTAGGTGATAGAGCTTTTTAAAAATTATCATGACACACTGTGACAAATATTTTACTAGGATCCAGAAGAAATAGTTTTAAATCATATTCCCATTGCCACTTCAGAGGCAGAGATGGAAAACAGTGCAGTTCATACAGAGAAGCCTGATTCATATTTTCTTTTGAATATTCATTATTTAATTAAGATTAGGAAGATAAACAAGGGGATTGGACAGCTGTGGGAGTCTGGTAATAAAATCAATTTTTTTTAAAGAAAACTTCTTTACTACTGGCTCAGTGTAAGCCTGGAGTGGTAATGTCTGAATGTTGTTACAATGTTATGGCTACTTGATATTTTACATGAAGTAAGTTTACTATTTCATCTTATTTCTTAATCAAAGTGCTCACCTCTAAAATAGCTTTCACAGACATCACCAACAGCTGTGTCTGGGAGAAAAAATGTGAACCAAACATGACTCCAAGTTTCTGAACTTTAGCTTTAACTGCTTCAGCCCAAAACTTGAAACCTCTTGACAAGTTCCCTGGTGACTGCAGCCCGTTGGACTGTGGGAAGTGTCACAAGGCTGGTCTGACAGTCCTAACCAGATAGCTGCCAGCTCTCTGGAGCAGAACTCCAGAGCAGAGCCAGCTTCCAGCCCTTCCTGGGGAAGTGGTGTAGGTGGTGATTTACCAGCCTGGGGAAAGAAAATCAGTGCCAGTAGGGATGGGAGGGAAATGGGTTGTGCTCTAGAGAATCCTAGCTTTAGCCAAAAGCTGTCCAGGAGCAGGAGGGCTTGATTCTCACCAGTGAAGGAGCAGTGGTGAAGGAAGCATTGCCTGTGACACAATTGCGATATGGAAAGCTGGAAGGTCTCATTTTGTGCTAGTTTGATCATGTCACCTTTGTAATTGTTTACATGTGATGCTTGACCTGGAGGATTTATTGCATCCATCAGAGGATATCTGCTGGGACTTCCAACACATCACACTGTTCTTTAAGGCAACCATGTTGTCTCTGCTTTAATTTTACAGGGTTAAAAAAGTTACTTTGAAAGCTACATGCACAGGCTTTTGTTGGTTTTGTCTGTTTGCACTCTGACAATTTTCTTTTTGGTAGTAAGGAGGATGCTTTGCCTTAGTCTTCAATAGACATTTCCAAGCTTCCTTGAAAACAGTCAGAAGTTTGTCAAAAAATTTAGAGATTTGAAAGAAAGGAGAGAGATTAACAGCTAGATATGGAGTCCCCAATGGGGAAATTTTCTCCATTGACTATTGCATTGTCTCCCTGCCAAAATGATTTTTTGCCTTTGAGGCTTGATGAGAGTAGAAGTGGAGCATGATTTCACACTGTTTAAATGACAGTATAGGGTGCACAGTAGGATGCCTTCTTCTGGATTGGCAGTACTGTATTCACATGTTATGTCGGTCTCAGGGACACCAGTAGAAGATCCAGACATGAGAAATGCACTTGAATATTCAGCACGATCTCTGAACAGTACAGGTCAGGGGGAAGAATTTTGTTTTTGTGAGTGTACAGCCCTCAGCAGTTATTGTTATGAGTTTTTGCACAGAGAACACAGCCTAATAGATGCTGATGCTAGCTTTTAGATGGAAAGACTTTTTCAGCTTACTGTGCAAGTGAAAAATAACTTCAAGCCCTCCAGCTTTATCCTGGGGAGCTGCTGAACTGTCGGGGGAGAGGACTGCTCAGGTGAGTTAGCCTTCCACACACTGTAACCTCCAAAAATGCCAATCCCTCTCACCAAACGTTTAAAAACACTTATGGTGAGACAAGAAAGACATCAAGATTTGGAGCAGATTTAAAGCAAGGCTTTAAGATTTGAGCTGTCAGGTCTATGCCTAGCTGCTTTGTGTGCTCTTTTATTGTGTGTGTGCAAACACACTTGCACATACATAAATGTACTTAGCTTATTTATGACTGCGTGATCAGGTCTTGTAATAATAAGGACTGTAGGACACTACTGTGTACAAATATACATGGTACCAAAAAAGCTTTTAAAAAAAGATGAGAGCTCAGTTTCTCTTGGAAATAATGCAGTAAACATGGAAAAACACACAGAAAAATGTTATGGGGAAGAAAAATGAAATAAAATAATGGTGGCTAAAATTCCTCATTGCTTCTGAAAAGCTTCAACCAGAAAACCTAAGGCAAACCTTTGGAAAATTGCATATTTATGGCTTTTACTTCTATGCTATTTCTGTACTCTTGGAAATAAATTCTGATTTTTCTTTTTCTTCTTGGCATGTGGGACTCAAAGCACAAGGGAGCTTCTCACCACAAGAAACAAAAGTGGAGAGCCAGGATTCATGAACTCTTTCAAAGGTATGTCAGATAAGGGCTACTTTGTAATTCCATCTAGTGTACTTTCCTTCTAAAGGTCTTTCAGTTCTTTACAGATATTAATGAATGGAACTTCTCCCAAACAAAGGACGTCAGGCCTAGAAAAATTAAGCCTCTTCATTTGAAAGAGGTCTCTGTTTTGGATTACCTCTGTTTTCAGATACCCAGCTTGGACTGTAATTTTTAAGTGCTACACACAGTGCACTTCAAAAGGTGACCAAAGGACTTCTCCCAGCACCCTTCATCCTTGCCTCTGAATTAGTTTCAGAGAGTGAAGGAAATAGGAATTGGGGCAAAGTTTTTGTGATCAAGCTATACATGACCTTCAGATAAATACATGCATCAAATTACCTGTAAAGAAATGAATGGAAGAAATAACCTCGTGAATAGAGCAAAGGAAGCCATGTTCTGCTGTGACAGCTGATGAGCATGCTGCTGAGCACAAAAGAGGCCTAACTTCACTGAAAAAATTAGTCTTCAATCTAATACTCAACAAAAGGAGGGAAAGGAGAAAAATGGTCCAACTAAGAAAGAGATCAAATGTGGTTATTTAAATGTTTGATGTTCAGTAATGAAAACTGTTTACCTTCATAATTGTGTATTAGGAGCTAATAAAGGCAATAGATACAGTAGTTTAAAAGTAATAAAATCAACAACAAAGTGTATTTAATTTTAAATTGAATTGCAAGCAAATGGGTGTCCTAATGAACCCCTGTGTCAATGCTACTCTAACCAAATTAAGTGAAATAATTTCCATCATGAGAAGCTAAGTAAGTACAAAGTTCCGAACAACTTCTCTCCTTGAGAAGAATGCTTTAATTTCTCAGATGTTTCAGACCTATGAGTTAGTTAGAGCCATTCAAGAATCATCTTTTGTCACACTTCTGATTAGGACAGCTGGATCCAAATTATTGTTATTGAAGCTCAGGGATAAAACTTCAAAGATGGCTGACCCTGTGCTTCATGTATTCACTTCTTAGCACTTGAATCTTGTCCTTATTTCTCATCACTCCTGGCTTGGGCAAAATTTCCACGTACTTCATTGCTACTAGCGCCCATGCAGACCTTCCAACTGATTCAGTTATTGCTTAGGAATTTATGAGATACAATTCTACTGTAGAGGAATCTGGAAAATAGTTTAGCTGTGAACCAGTGGCAGTTTTACTGATGAAAATGTGTACATATTCAAAAGAAAAAGAAAATAGGCAAGGTCTGAATAGGAATTGATTTGTGGCAATGTCCCATGATCTTGGAGGCAGGAGCACCTGTTTCAGAAGAGAGGAATTTGAACTATGTGTTACCTAAGTAGCGTGTATGCATGACTCTGGGATGTTTAGCATGACTGCAGAGGCTTTGTAATTTTCTTAATAAAGAACCATGTTTATCTTCACAAATGTGGAGACATCTCATATAATCACCAAGCATCAAAGGAAGAAAATGGGAATGATAACACTGGGGTTGAATTTTTCAAAAGCAAGTTAGAAAATACTGAAGGAATGCTTCAGAAGTGCAGTCCAGAGAAATGTTGTAGGTTTTGAGTCTTGATTTTTTTAAGCATCATTTTTTGTGGCTGAAAACTTAACTGAGTGCATTGCTTGGCAACCTAAGACAGGCTGTTCTCTGATGCCTGTGTTGTAGACACCCAATCCAATCCTGCATTGCAATGGTACCTGATGCAGTGATTTTTCCTTGGCTCCTCTCAGTAAGCTGCAGGCAATTCCCTTGGCCTCCAGCGTGGCTTTGTGCTGGCCCTGAGCCATGAACAGCTTACTCAGCCTCCACCTTCTGAGAGCCACCATGTCTTTGTCTGTGTCTGCCCCAGCTCCACTGGCAAGTGTGGCTGGAGCATCGCCAGCACTGGTGTGAGTGACTGACCCTTCCTGGCCTCCTAAAGCACATTGTGGAAGCAAGAGCTGATGTGTTTCAAAGCCAGCAGAGCATCTACAGATTAGGGTCAATAATATTTAGATGCTGATGGCACTTAGGAACAGAAGAATTACTCATGGTTCTGTGTCTGTTGAAAGATGGGATGGGATTGCCAAAGCATGCAGCTTTATAGTGCTCATTGTAAAGGACTTAGTTTTGAATTTGCTCCTGCTGTGTTCTAGGAATGAGGTTTCCTCCATAGGGTACTGTGCCTTTTGTGTATTCTGTGCACTAAGCAGGGCAGCATTGGGTTATCCAGTGTTGGGCTGTTCTTGCAATATTTGCTGGTATTCTGTGTTGCTATAGTGACCTTACTTCAAAAACAAAAACCCAACAACTTTGAGTTGATATAATTACCCCCCAAATCACTTTAAATACAAAAGAAGTTAATATGTGAATAACAAGGAAGGTTCAGTGGTTCACATACACCTGAAAATTTGTGTATGTGCATGGATATAATTTATATATATAGCTCTTGTCCTATATACATTTCTGAAGACTTATAAATTATGTAAGATTTACCTATAAAATTACAAGATTTTTTGGCAAAAAAGCCTACAAAAACCCCCTAAAACCCCCCAAATTTTTTTTAAAAAAAACTAATTTACTTTAGAGCATCCTAGGCCAAAAAGAATCAGTGGTTTCCAAAAACCTGTCCAGGTTTATTGAAACAGTCAATCAGTCCTCAAAAGTGGTGACAAAGGCAATGGCTTCCTGCTGAAATATTCTTAACCTAGATCCTAAGCCCCAGTGCCAGACAGAGCTGATTACAGGCAGACAGTGAAAGCTGGGGTTCCTTATGTCGACCTGTGGCACAGACTGATAAATACTGGTCTCATTATTTTTTTTAATGCTGCTTTTTGAAGTCTGGTTATTTCTGTGCTTTAGCACACTGGTGTTTCTCCTTGATGCCCTGCAAATCTTAAGACGTGTTCAAGGAAAACCTCAAACTGCTGTATTTCCAACAGCAGGTGCTTTCTGTGTATGCATTGTAGTTAATTTCTTTTCCATTCTTCTCATGCTAACTTCTGCAGATTGCGTAGTCAGCTACTGAAAACAGAGGAGAGTGGAATTGAAGACGAAACAGTAGCCAGCTTTCGTAACGTTGCAGATGTGAATACTGGATTAAATGGAGCACCAGGACCTTGTGGGAAGGTGGGATTCTCCATGAGTGCTCTTTTCCCTGATGTGAACTGCTAAATCAGTGGATCACTTGCATTCCATTATTATTTCTCTTTTTTGTTTGGTTTGTTTTTTTCTCTTTTCATAGTTTAAGAGGATAGAATTTAGCAGGTTTCAAAATATGCTTTCCAGCAAAAGTAACTATATGCTTAAAGAGAATGTCTAAAGCTGTTAATGATGAATCATTTGGGCATGGCAAGAGTTCTTCAAAACAGTTTGTCAGCGCTGGCCAAGCAAAGTCTTTCAGCAGGAGATGAGACAGCTATGCCACCATGCAAATGAGACAGGCTTGAAATATGATGAATCTTCTATCTCCTTTTCCTACTCGACTGACACTCGCTTTGAGGAAGGTTGTAAATGCAAGAGAGATTGTGGTATAATTCCTCAGACTGGCGTTTCTGCCCCCCAGTCACTATTCGATTATCTTCCAAATTGCTGTGTTTCAGAGAGATAAAGATTTTTTATGGCTTGCTGACTTGAAACAACCAGAAGAGCCAGAAAAGAGATGGCTAACCGGCCATGCATAGTAATTCCATTGGTAAATGACAAAATCTTTGTTTGTATGACATTTCCAAAATTACTACAGAAGATGAATCTAAAATACAAAATGTCACATTTGGCATGCAAAACTATCACAATATATTTCAGTATAAAATTCATAGAGGCGTTTAATTTAGAATGTGTTTAATAACGAAGGCTGCCTGCATCAGTAATCCTGCCTTGAGGTTTAAAAAGATTGTCTTATTTATTCATATAATGTTAATTTTTTTTATATATGATTCAGAAACCAAAAATATTAAGGTTAAATCTTCATTGTTAATTAAGATTTTCTAATTAAGCTGAAAATAATTGTCATTCAGATTAGTTGTTAAGTATGGTTTGTGTTGAGAAACAAAAGAAGTTTAACAAATTCAACTGTTTATTTAACTGCTTAATTTAATTCCAGAAGCTTTCTATCTATATGGAAATATGCTGTCTCTTCCAAAATAAATCCAAGACAGGATTAAAGAAGAGATTATTAGCTACTGTAGGCTTAAACTGTGAGACCACTAAACTTAGTAGTCAAGGTAGCCATGTGATTCCTGAGTGAGGCATGGGTTCTGGTATCCAGTTGCATTAAAAGAAGACCTAGCACTAGTCTTTTCTCAAAATAATGGAAGAAGTTGTTTTCTTGGGGAAAAGAGAAACAACACTGCTGGTTTTAAGCACTATGTAATTAGTTGTGGCGGAAACAGTTTTATCCATTCAGATCTACACTGGAGCCTAACTGGGACTCCCTGTTGTGTGCCTGACCCTGCAGACTGTGCTTGGGCAGCACCAAAATACCTGCTGGTGCAGTGGGACAGACCCTACACCATTATTCAGGCAAAGTTGGGTAAAGATCATGCCATTGTGCCTGTTCCCCTCCACAAACCTCCATGCTGGGAAGTTGAGCATACAAGGAAAGCACCAGAAAAGCATTTCTGGTACGCAGCATTTATCCCATACTAAACATTCTGTAACTCAGACAACATCTTGTCAACAGCAAGCAGCAGATGTTTCCTTTTGTCTGGACTTGGAATAAAGGTGCCTGTAGGGAGTTGTTATTAAAACTCCACACGTGTTGCTTTGATTACTATTTTTAAGAGAATCTGATTATATGATAATCAGAAGGTGAAAGGATAGTCTGTGTGTTACACAGCACTAATAGCTTTGGCAAGGCTAATAATTAGTATAAAGACATGGCCTGCCCTGTCTTTCACTCTGTGCCTGCAGTCTGCTCATCACATCATGTATTGTGCCTGTCTTGCAAAGCACGCTGTATTTTTGAAGGTATTGTTTTCCAGTTAATTCTGCCTCATTATTGTAGGGTGGTGTCTTCTGGTGTCATACTTCACCAGCTCCACCTTCCCCCAAGGATGCCGAACATTTTATTAGTAGTATTTGTATTGTTTTTTCTTTTATCTGTCATCTCTATGACTTTTGACCTCCCTAATTGCAGATCCTTGGTGAGCAGTAGGTAATTGCAGGTTGAACAAGAAGCGTGTTGTCTGCTTTTCAGTAGTTATTTTCTGGAAGAAATTTGTCCTTGCTAATTGTACGGTGAAAGTCAGCCCAGCCCAGGTCAGTAACTCTGAGCCTTCTCCCTAGGTTGACTGCTCCGAGATGCCACAGCCATTAGAAATTCGTCTCAGATGCCTGAGGGGAGTCAAAGATAAGGTCCCTAAAGGCCTCTACACTCTCAAAGTTTCTGTTCTCAGCCGCTTAGGTGGTGCCTTGGTGGAGTGGCCTGAACTGGAGAAGCAGCCTCAGGCCAGGACGACGCAACCTGTTAGTCATGGTGGAAACTTCTACAATACTGAAATCCACTTTGGACAAAGTATCCAGACAGTAAGCAACACTTCATAAATATGCTGTCTTTGCTTTGAAAGTTAAAGCACATCCGCCCTTTCTGCTTCAGGCTTATATATTTAATGCATTCCCATAATGTTAATAATTTATTTAATAATTTAAGGTGCAATTTATGAAGGTGCAATTTTTTTCCCCCTAGGTTAACCCTCATCACTCACTTTAAAGGTGCCAAACATACGCTACATCATATAGTGTTGTCAGCTAATTTTAAATTTTACTTTTATTCTCCCTTATCTATGCAGCTTGTCAGCTATGTAATTTGATTTCTGTAAAGTAGCTTTGGAATAATAAATGAACGAGTGGGTGTATATAAACACATGAATGCCCAAATCCTTCTGTGAGTTTTTGGCTCCATTGACCCCCATTTGCCAAAAAAGCAGCATTTGGATTATTTTGGAAGGAGCCCAAACACTTGAGGCTCTATTCTGTCTTTTGCGACTGAGGCACACATATTTTCCTGCCTAAGCATGCTGTGCATGGCAGGATTGTTGTGTGTTAGTTGCTCGCTGTTGTAGCTAATGCCTAGTGCTGGTTGGAACATTTGTCTCAGATAAACTCCCTGGCACACAAAAGCTTCTTTACAGATTGAAAAAACAATCTTCACCTCTCTCAGTGTGGGTTTGTTGTTTTGGGTTGGTTTTTTTTTGGTGTGTGTTTTGATGCATTGGTAGAATGAGAAGCGTTTTCCATTTTCAGTCATTTATCTTGTGTCATGACCTGAATGGTCAGATTTCCTCCTCCATGTGTTCTGTTGTTCTCTTCAGAACAGATAGACAGCCCCTATCCCAAAGAGCTTTCAGATAAAGCAACTTCTGTGTATGGCACTGAGGCTTTCAGTTACTCGCAAATATATCATTGTAGATGTCGGCCTTGTTATGTGTAAAGTGCTGCTAGGTCACATTTTCTGCTTTTTAATTGTTTATCACCTGTAGTGATAAACTATCTGTAGATACAGCTATTGGTGCCAAAAGAATTGCATGTATAGAGAGGGAAACTGCGAATGGACTTTCACATGATAGTGAAACAAATCCATGCATCTGTCAGAGAAATCACTGAGCTGTGGTTCCTTCCTAGGCAGGAAGCACCCATCCGGGTTACTTGCCTTGAAGTGTTTTCTTGACAGGAGAAGACTGGACACTAGGACTAAATGACTCTAGCATGTCCTGCTTCTTACTTTCAGCGTCACATTTCTCCTAGGTCTTTGCAGGTTTTACCCTTTCAAGTTTGCTTCAAAGCTCTTTTGGAGCCTCAAAGAGGAAATTTAACTAGCATCTTCACCAAACTTCATTTTTAGTCTAGTGAATTGGAGTGCAGGAATTGGGGAAGTTCCCTTAAAATAGAGGAACAGGGGAAGCTGGATTCAATGACCTTCTGGTAATTCCCTGTCTTCATTACTGAGTAATGTACAGCAAAAGCTTAATGCCATAATTTTAGCGAACCCTCTCTGCTAGCTCATTTTGGAGACACAGAGTATATTGTACTCTGGATGACTCTGCCTTTCTGTTCTTCCACCTTGGTATTGGTGCACAACCTTAAGGTATCTTTGAAAAGAAACCCTTAGGGTGTGTGCTGAAATACGAGGCAAATTTTAGGCTTCAGATGGTTAGCATTTACCACAAAACTTAGGGTAAGTAGTGAGATCTTAGCGGTGAGCTTCACATGAGCATCTGGGTCTGAACAGAATCTTATACACAGCTCTGCTGCCCTGGGATATAGTATGGTGTGAGAAACAGAAGTGCTCACAAATGAAGAATATGCTTTTGTTTCCACTGGCCAGAATAATAATAGGAGTTCAGTGTAAACATGGTGAAAATGAAGACATGCATGCTTGATATTGAAGGAAAGCCTAATTTTAACTAATATATTAGAGAAATTGTTCCAGAACACTACATCCTTCCAAAAATAATAACCCTGTCATGTCGGCAAAGTTGGTGTCAGCGTGGGTTACCTGCTGCGTACAGAAAGTGCTGGTCATGTAAGTTAGATCTGCCTCAGGGCTAGTCTGACTTGCACACCCGACCTTTCAAAAATGTTTTTTGTTCATTAATCAATGTTCTTTGCTCCAGCTTGCCAGCTTCCCCTCTTTCTGCTCCTTCATTGTCCTCCTTTTTAGTTTGTCAACCCTCCTCCCCCAATAACCTCTGACTACATACTAGACAGAGGCTCCTAATAGCTCCAGTTGAATTTTATTTATCCTTCAGTAAGGCCAGACAGTCACACAAGTCATTTATTTTCCTTAAATTATGCTGAAGGAAACATGTATGAAAGCTTTGGATTGTGGTAAAACACGATTGCTGTTTCAAATGACTTTTTACAATTACAGGAATAGCAATGAACTGCGTGATCTGAAGGGGACTTGATTTAGACTCAGCATTTCTAGGATATTTTCATATATTTAGTTTATGCAAGTGTGCTTTAGGCTTTGGTAGATTAAGGCTGTATGGTTTAGGCAAAGTGAGAGCTATTTTGAAGTTTCACCTGCATTATAAAACAAACTCCATGTGAATTCGAGGTTTAAAAATTTCAGTATAGGTTAACTAGTGGTGAAGAAGCTTTGTCTTAAACTTTTAATATGTTTTTGCACTGCCAGGTTTTTGTCAGGTTTGGAATGAAAGCTGAGTAAGGAGAGGATAGGAAAGGAGATGAGATGCTTACTGTGCATCAAGTAAGGCAGTTATGCTACTAGGTTGTCCTTGGCAGCACCTGAACAGATGTGACTGCATCATCTTTACACTAGAACAAGGATTTTACAAGTATAACTTCCTTATTGCTGTCTCATGGTGGTTAAGATCCTACCATAGATAAGACCTAAGCAGTCAGTAAATATTTTTTGATCATGGTGTATTTAAAGCAGTGTTTTACTCCACAGGATAATGTCCCAGTAGTAGCAAGTCCAGATTACATTTTTCACCTTAATGGTGACTTGAAGAGCACAAATGAGTTGCAGCATGCAAAAGTTTCATTTCACTCAGAAAAAGAAAGTGCTTGGATTGGTTTTTGTTGGGTTTTTTTTGGCCAGCTTTTTTCAAGTTCAGTGGACATTAAAATAATTGTCTGAAACAATCACAATAATAAGAACAAATCCTCACCTTTCAGAATCAAAATATTCATTGGCTTCAATTGAATAAAAGTTGGAGTGTGGTAAAAATGCTTCTCTTCTTTTAAAAAACTATTTTCAGCTATAATTTCAATTATCAGGACCAAAATATTTTGATGAAAATTTCCAAATTTGCCTACAGCAAAGGAAACGTTAAAGAATATGTTCCTATTTCAAGTATTTGCAATTTCTGAAACACTTTTCTAGAAAAAAATATTGTCTGTTAGAAAGAGTTTTTGCTCGGAAAAGGAATTTCAGATAGGAAATTTTCAGTTATTGCAAAGGGCACTATAAGCCAATGAGGCTGCTTGCAAGTGACATTTGAAAAAACATTCATTACGCTGTCCAGTCACCTGGGAAGTCAGTCCAGCACTGCTGGACAGAAACAGGGACTATTGTGTCAGGGCTCAGATCCCCAAACTGTTTTTTAACCCCAGTCCTGCTGCATCCATTTGCCATCAATCCTTATTCTGTGAGAGCCTTTCAAAACCAGCACTTCAGCAAAAAGAGGTGTGAATTGCACAGGTGTGTATGCACTGGTGCTACACATTTTCACCAGTGTACCTGGAACTTGGGATAGTACTAAATCTGTTCATATGAATGAAAAGATACCATTGCTGACGGAACAGTTCACAGAACTGATGATTTTAAAAGAGTATATCAGCTGGTTAATATTTATGTATCAGTGTGGCAAGGTACTAGCTAGCAATATTGTAACAGTAGCTGGGTACCATTTTGTTTTACTTGAGGGAAATTCAATATGAATAAAACAGCAACTTTTCAAACATGACATTTAATCCACTCATGTAAATCATACCAGGAGATCTATTATTCATTATTAAAAGGGCACCATATTTTTATTATACTGAAAATGAAACACAAATGCTGTGAAAAATTTAGTGCCTTTTCCTGAAGTTTCAGGACACTTATCATGCAGTCATCTAGCAGGGGCTGACACTCATTTTAAAATACAGCTACAAAATTAATAAATTTGAACTCTTTTGCTTGGAAGAAGAGGATGTTGTGTTTCACTGAATGAGGGATTTATTATTTATTTAAGCCTTCCTAAATACTTCAGATTGCAAAGTACTTTGATAATGTTCACATTTGGAATTAGATATGTAACAAATAAAGTTCATATCTTGGTTGTTATTAGTCATTTCCAGCATTTTCTTCCCTGAAGTGCATTTTGAAAACTACATATATCAGAAACTGATTAGCATGACCTAAGGTACTAATTCTTAAAATATGATGAAACAAACAGTTTCAAGGACATTATTTTCTGTATGTCAGCAGCTGTCAAAGGACTGTGATGTTTTTAATAATTACAAAACAAGGTATCATTAGGAAAAGTAGACCACAAACTTCCCTCTCCCCCCTCCTCCTCCCCTCCTGGTTTATTTTATTCTTGAGTGAAATGCTGGCATAAATGAAGAACATCTAGCTCTAGGACACTTTATAGGACATAATGTAAGAGTTTGATGCAATATGAAAAAAGATAGTGCTTGGCAGTGCCAGAGGACTTTCAAAATGAGAACCACTTAAATTTTCTCTGGATGCAATTATTTGTAGTTGGGATGAAAAGGTGGTACGTGAACCTTTTGGTAAATTCAAGAGCTAAGCCTTTACAGACCCTTGTATTTATTTGAAGACTGCACTTCTGATGGATTTTTTTCCACTGAGAAGGAGTTCATACTTTTTACTGCTTTTATTTTGTTTATCTGAGTTTGTCTGGGAGTCTGGTCTCTGATTGTCTTTTGCTAGATGTCTCTGCAACAGCTCCTCAAAATGCATGTTCTCAGAGCAATTCTTACAAAGCTATTACATATTAGAATCTGTTGCATCTACCTTATTTAGCACTGTGCAATTTATATACACATCTAAAAGGTTACTACTTATCCCAAGGTTTGGTTTTAGGTGGTTAACTGGAGGTACTTTTCACATGTTGTCTGGTCATTGTGCTCCAGTGGAGGAGTTCTTGGAAACACCTGCTGGAATGTAGTGTGTGTGCTGGATCACCTTAGAGCAATGCATTCTGCCCAAAAACCTCAGAAATGTGAGCTATGTTATAATGCATCATATCTGACTGGAGGAAAGTATGTAGCCTGCTTTGGTAAATCTAGCAGACATATGTTAAACATCAAAAGTGTCTGGGGACAGCATTTTATTTTGGACCACTCCATGGTTTATTCCCTACATAATTGGAAATTATATCTGTAAGAGAGCTTGATGTGAGCCATAGGATACAATAGTTGTAAAAAAGTGATATATTATCGAGGGGAAACCAGCAGGAAGGCAGAATGCAACCTCTGCATGTACCCTTAGCTCCAAGTGAACCCCAAACAACAGAGAACACCAAGTACAAAAATAAATGCCAGCTCCAACAAAAATTTCTGTGATTGGAAAAAAAGAGCATTTCCATGACTCATCATAGCTGACAGTTTGGAACTGTGAAAAGTGACCTAAACTGTGTTTTGATCCAGATTTCCAAGTCACAGGAGCCAGCAAAACACCCTCAGAAAATGCTTTAATTTTTTTTGCCTTAACATACCTGGTTTTAAATGATTTCACATTTTAAATAATTATCTGTGAGCTCAGGATGAGCAGAGTAGTTGCAAAACTGTCCTACAGAAATGGGACTAGTGCTTTATGCAACCAAAGTGCAAAAAGTGATCCTGCTTAATCATGCAATTTTTAAACAGATCACACAAGGAAAAATTAGTTTGTTCTCAGAGGCTGGTTCTCCTCTCCTCTTCTGGAAAGAGAGCAGAGCCTAATGAAGTCTGGACTATCCAGGGAAGTGCTGAAGGAGCATGAACTCTGGATTGGCATTGCTTCCCTAGTGAAGTGAGTGCTGCTGCATCCCAGGCTGGACTGAAGCCTGTGGTTGAGCAGTTTGCTACCTGAGGTGTGATGTGGAATCCAGAACAGTATCAGGGAAGAGACGTGAGATGGAGCAGCTGCTGGAACAAGAAAGAGAGGGAAGCTGCCTGCTCCTCCTCTGGAGCCCGGGGCAGGCAGAGCGGCACTGCTGCGTGACTCAGCCCTGCATGCCGAGCGAGCCACGTCTCCGTGAGACTCCTTGGCTCCAAGTGGTTTCTGGGCAAAGTACGTGTCCTCTTGACACAAAAGAAATAAACTCTGCTGTATCGTGTCTGTAGTCCACATCATCCTGGGAAACTCATGCTCTGGCCGTGCTAAAATCGGTCTCAGGGATAAATAAGTGAAATGGGAGTGTCAGGAGAAGGAACTGGGGTTCCTGCTTTCCTCTCACAAAGACAGTTTCTCCCTCACAAGATGAGGTCAGAATCCACCCAGGCCAGTATATCACCAGAAGCACTCGGGGAGGCAGGAGCTGGATGTACCATACATTACTACGCCCTGCTGGTCCACGAGCAGAAAAGAATTAGCAGCAGATGTGCCAGGACAATTAGCAACAGATGCAGAGGCTAAAGCTCACAGAATGCAAACATTATTCCCCTATATTAGGGAAGATAAAAGGGCAGATTCTGGCCCTCTGGTGTAAGGTACTTGTGATGCATGCGATGCTGCTGGAGTTAACTATGGCCTGAGTTATCTCTCCTCGAGGAGAGGCAGGCAGTGGGGAATTGTCACTGCTCTGGTAGCATGGGGCAGGGCAGGTGTTTACATCGGGGCACTTGGTGTGGCCCTGAGGAGACACTGGGGTGATTTGGCGCAGAGTGCCAGGAGGAATCCTGCTCTCTGCCACCACTGAAAGTAGTGAACAAATTTCCTGCTTACAAATACTGCTGTCCTGTGCTCCTGGCTGTTCATGAGCCTGAGCTTTTGTGCTGTGGCGCAACAGCTTCTGGTTCATACTCTGCTGCTCTCAGGGAAGCTAGGTGCCAGGAAAGATAGTGGTACAGATTAAAAGCTTAAGGAGATCTGCAAGCTGCAGGGGAAGGAGTCAGGGAGTCATTTGACCTGTGCCAGGCTTGAAAGACCTATTCTCTCCTAGAACAGGGAAAAGAAAAAACATTGCGGGGAAGCGAGTGGTATTTCACTGTATGGTCCTTCTCTGATTTGTGTGTTATTTTGTATTCAGATACCTGTTTGAAGACAGGCAGTGATGGAAAGCTGGGGAAATAAGTTTTCAGCTATTCCAGAACATTCTGGTGATAGATAGGGACTTTTGGAAAAACCCTAATAACATGATATTTTATTTTTACTTCAGTCCATGTTTCTATTTCCTCCCCTCTGGCCTTTTATAAATTTCAGAGTTACACAAACACTTCCTAAGAATGCCCTTCTCTCTGCCTATGTGCTGGCCTTGCACATAAACAGGGAGAGCTTGAAATCTGGTTCTGAAAGCTCCCCTTTAATTGGGCAATAACAGCCTCATCTCCAGCACTATTCATTTTACATAGTAAAGTAATTTTTATTTAGTGGTTGTAAGTGTTTCTGGTTTAAAGGGTTTTCTACCTGTGTTTTACACCAGTGACATTCTTGTGCTGCAGTTTTCATAACCAGAAATGATGGGCTGTTAGTTTACGTGGCATTTTTCAAGATTCTTCTATATAAAAAGTAAATATTGAATTACCTTTGCATATTTTAATTCACTTTAATTTGTTTGAGTTGTATTTGTAGAATTTTTGTGTGATATGAATTAAGTAATGTGACTTTTGTCCTTTTTTTTTCTAAATTGAAAACATTTGAAGGTGCAAAGGATAGAAGCAAAAGTTTATTTTTTCTCTGATAAGGTTAAAACCCAAGAGTAAGTCAGACAGAAACCACCAAAAGCTCACTGGATATGTTTATTGAAATATTCAAATAGAATTCATTCTCTCTATAGAGTGAAACTGTGGTGGCATATGGGGAAGTAAGATATATTACAATAAAACTGATATAAAATATTTGAATTCAGATATAGTGGCAGAAGATAATTTTAGTTCATTTTGATTTAATTCAATTAAATGCAACACTGTTAACTGCTGACTAAGAAGCATTACTCGTGCCTGTGCAGACACACACAAGCATTATTTATTCTCTGCCACATCTCTCTTTGCAGAAGAAATTACACCAGTAAAAAGGGGGTGCTCGATGCTTTCATAGCACTGTAAAAGTCTCTGTACCTCACACACCTCTGAGCAAGAAGAATCATTGAGGTAAGATGTTGAAGAGTAGACTCATCAAAACCCAGGAAGCTGTCCTTAGGTAGTATATGCTCTTTGAATGTCAACACTGTTGGTGCAGGCATGTGGATTAATTTACCAGATAGTGCCTCAATTGAGGTTACTACCAGCAGGGAAAATATAACTGCCGATTTTATTTTTTTTTCTTCAGAAACAAAACAATCCATCAGAACAGACTGCTCAGTTTGAGCTGTCTGTGCAGTATCTATCCCAGGCACAGCTCTGACACTCTTGAAAGAGAGCAATTACTTATCCCCATCCTCCTCCTCTACTTACCTGAGCTGTTCCCTGGTCTGTACCTGAGCACAACATCTCAAACCCACAGAGGCACATGGGCATACAGGGACCGTGGATTTCAGTCTGAGCTGTCTGCCTAAATGCCTTTGTGCATCCATGCCTAAGGGCCATGCTGGCCGTGCCCCAAATCCCAAATCAGGCTCACAGCCTAGGAGGAGGCTAATGAAGGGCAGGTGGCACAAGATCAAGCTCTCTCCTCTCTCCCAGGGCTTTCTGACCCTGCGAGTGTGGGACAGTGAGCTGTGACAGAGACTGTGTTCATTGTGGCAATGGGAAAAGGTTTAGCATGGGCCCAAAGGCACCTGCATGAATGCTTGACATGATGGCATAGAGTAACAGGCAGAGGCTTGGCTGGGATTTTTGTATGGATTCAATGGAAAGAAATTTCACTTGTCAGGTGTGTTTTATTTGACTGTGTAAGCTGAGATGTGTGACACTGTCCTACCTGGGTCAGTGCTCATGCTTAAGGACTCCCGATAGTCTTTACAACCTCAGACCTTGTAGCAGATGTGTGTGTTATAAAGGCCTTGTTTATGTTTTGTGGTTATGAGTTTCCATCATAGCATGGTTTAAACACCCAGCTCCTCTAACTGTAAACAAATGGATGCTCCCAGTCCCAAAGAGTGAGCCTGCAGTCTGGGTCCAGGATTAAAACTTACAGCAAATAAAGAATAACTGTGAACCAGAAACAAAGGAATAAAATTTTAATAGTGACAATGATTACCCTTACACCAGCTGCTTGACCAATGTTTATATGCAAGCTATCAGAAGAGCATATACTGTTGAATTGTTCTTAAGAAAAGAGTAAGCCTGGGAAGCAAGAGAGAAACTGAAAAGGGTGCTGTGATATAGCAGTGATTGCATCTGTGAATGCTTTGGGATTGTTCAATACTGCAGGTAACTGTCTTTGATCACAGCCTTGTAACCATCACCTTTAATTTGTAGCACAGGGGTTACTATCTAGCACCCAGCTAGCCAAATGAAATGTATGGCTTGATTAAGGATCTCTTTTGTCAGTAATTTGTGCCTAATGTTTTTAGCTTTCCCACGGGCTGTTACAGAAAATGGTAAATCTGGTTTAAATGAAACCTGATACTGTTAATGGTTTAATAGCAGCTGCCACAGGGTTATGGCATTTTTCAACAGATGCTTCTGTTTCATTTTAAGCCTACACTAAGTCTTAGAATATATTTACATAATTAATATAAAGTACACCTACAAAATAATGATGATATTTATAATTTTAAAATATTTCCTTAAATGACTTTGCTGTTATCTAATCACAACATAAAACTTGAAAAAGGAAGGTGTATTATTAGAAATAATAATTTATATTCGCCTCTTCAAAAAAAGTTGTAGAATGCAGCGCAACTGTGAACGTTTGTCATCTCCTAACATGGTACTTATTGGTGTAGGCAAATCCCTTGCTTCCTCAGAAAATGAGAGACAAAAAACTTGTCTGCACCTGAGTTATGCTTGTTCTCTTACCTACTCTTCAGCCAGGAGTTAAAATTAAGAGTGATGCTTGTATTCAAATATACACATCAAGAAAGAGCTGTGTTGAGGTGTGTACTTACGTACACAAATATTTGAAGCAGTAAAGATTTGTGGCTGATTATTGGCTGCAGAATCTTATGTGGTTGAGGAAATCCCTCCTAATCAAGAAGGCTTTGGCATTTTAGGCTGTTCATAGTGGGTGATTGGTTTGAATGGATTTCTTCTATTTGGAGGTCTTACTTGATTTGCAAGAAATACTGAGGGTGTATCCTACAGGATATACAGAGTAAGAGGGTGCTCTTGAATATTGTGGCCTTCTGCAAGTATGTGTCAGTTCACAGTGAGAAGAAAGGAGAAAAGGTTCCTCTTTCTCTGCCTTGTCTGGAAGGCAAGGTAGTGTTGAGCAGGTAAGTGTACCAAGGCACTTGCTGCTATGAACTGTGAGGATTGAAACGGGAACAATAAAACGTAAAAAAAGTTCAAGTAACAGAAAATTGTCTCTATTAAAGAAGCCTCAAATATTTGTTATTTAAGAGATTAGGCACTCCCAGTTCTCTCAGGAGAATGTGTAGGAGCAGTGGTGAAGCAGATGTTTCACTGTGTGAGAGGTGTAGCTGGTAGCTGATGTATTTGCTCCCCTTGTCCCCAAGGTGACTACCCTTCATAGCTGTTAGCCTGGGTATGATGGTAGTCACCTTCTGTGTTCTAGCTTTTGTGTGGGTTTTGTTTTATTTGTCCTTTTGAATGTATTAGAATAGGTCAACAGAACCTGGGTCCATGCCTACCTTAATTAAAGAAAACAGTTAAAAATGTGGCATAGGACCAGATTTCTTTTTCTTTGTGTTTACCCTTCTTTCTCCTGGACCCACCAAAACCTTACAGAGGGATTTACATAAGTTCATTACTTCAGGGTGTTTCTTCACCACTAGATTTGAAGTCTTTGCCATGGGAACACAATTGTTCCAGGCCCCAAGGCATTGGTAACCCTCCTCCACAGCTCCAAACTGCTCAGAAGAACATCTATACCTATCTTACAAAAAGTGTAAACTGTGCTTGCCAGTCTTTGGTATGCTGAGAACTTTTTACCTCAAAATTCTTTTAAACCGTGCACTGAGGTTCACATGCTTTGCAATAAGAGCTTTAATTTAAAGGAAGAAGGCTATTATGTACCAACATCATTCCCACAACTGGGTGGAGAAGAGTTGTGACTCAGTGAAGAGCAAGTTTGCAAGTGTTCCTGTTGGGTGTTTGGATGAACTTTCCAAAGCTGCTGCAAGATGAATCCAGTGGTGAATCTCAGCAAGCCCTCATAGGGACATCTCAGATTTCCCCAGTTGGTTTGTTACTCTGTCTTAAGAGATTTCCAGTGGCAATGGTTTTCCACCACTGCTAAATGAAGACAGAAAACAAATGCTTTCAGAAAGCCAAGGGGGAAAATAAGAAAAGAAATCATAAAATAACCACACAAGAAAATGCACAGAATTTTTTGTTGGAGTGGAAAATTGTTCAAATATATGATTGTTGGGAAAAGAAGAGTTGCTAATTGTTTCAGCACGCAAAAGTGGTCCAAAGGTATGAAGTTTGTAGAGCTTTATATGATAAGAGAACATCAATTCCCTTGTGATGTTTTTGTAACAAAAACATCTTTTTCCCTCCTTTGCAAGGTTCTACCACATAGAAAAGCTATGAAGCCAGGCATGGTACTCCTCTTTGAACTCTTCCTTCTTCGTGGCACCTATACCTGGATTGATCGAGAAGTGGGATGGGGAGCTTTTCCCTTATGTGATAACAATTTTAATGCTTTGGAGGGAAAATTTAAATGTCCCTTCCTCAGAGGCCACTATGACTCCAAAGTTGACCGATTCAGAAAAATTGAAAATTTTATTTCTCAGGACTTGGATCATTGGTTATGCAATCTCTACTTTCAGGTTAGTATTTTAAAAAATGGTTTCATTTCCTCTATATTTTTCTATCCTGTTCTGAAATTGGACTGTGGCTCATCTCCCATTTACTTGTCTGCTTTAATCAGTACGCATGAGGAAGACATACATGGGAAAATTATATGGGAGAAAGCTGTAGTGAACAGAGTACAGAGAAGCAAGAACTTCCTAGAATTCTTATAGCAACATCTTGGACTGCTAGGCTTCACAAACAGTGTACAACATGTATGTTCTGGCTTTGTGGAATTCTGAACTGCCTTTTTTTTCCCTCCTCTTCATAGATAATTAAACTGCCACAGGATTCTGATAAACAAAATAAGTGTGGTATGCATCTTCATCTGCCACCCGAACTTCTCATGTATTCGAGCACTGCTGAAAAGAATGGTGTCTCAGAGGAGATTGTACAGTCTAGACCACAAGGTGATGGATTCAAACTTTGATGTTTACGTTCAGGTTTTCACTGGAGCAACCCATAGTTTCATTTCAATGTTGGCTAGTCATTATTGTGCTTGTTAAGTGTGTGGGATCAGACTGTCATGGATAAAAGAATTCATTTTTGCTATACAGATATTTCTATATTCTCTCTTATTTAATGAACGGAAGCATTCAGTCAACCCATAGATCATAGTGCATGTGTGAATATTACTTACAGATCTGAAACAGAGAATTAGTTCTTCAGGACAGAGGTTCCTTAGGCATTTGAGAACAGCAGTAATGATGCAGTGCAGATGGGACAGGAGGAGAAAGGAAAGGATATGGAAAGGAAAGAAAGTGAACACATCAGCAATAATCATTTTGCATGGTAAATGAGCAGCTCAAGTTGGAAGCATAACTTGAAAAGAGTCCAGGAGAAGTATTTTTCAGACAGTTAGTGGTGATTTAAGACATAAAGAAAATGAGGTTTGCCCTGAGATGCTTTTAAGCTAAGCAGCAACTTCACTGTGATCAAAAGGCTTTTATATAACCGCCCTGATAAGAGAAGCATGGAGGTGTAAACATAAACTATACTGAGGATTAAGATCTTTTTTGTTGCCATATATCTTCTGTATATCTGCTAAGTTACTTTGAGATGCAGCAAACTATGAATAGCAGATCCAAAAAGTAGAATTGCAGGCAACTCTTATCAGCAATGAAGAATTATGGACAAACTCTTAACGGATCAAACTTGTTTGATCCTACCATCAATCTTCACGTGCATTTGGGAATACACATAGATGATGCAGCTAAATAGGTCATGCTTTCTGGAAACACTTGGAAAAACTCGTGATGCTCAGTTTGAAAAGTCAAGAAAGACATGTTTTTAAGAACTGAGAAAGAGCATTAGTGTATGTTGTATTTTGCATGCAGACCTCTGAAATTTGGTGATAAGGTGATCATGGAAGATCTGCAATTTTCCTGCCAAACAGATTTGCACTAACAAAATTTTTAGGAGTAATCTTTGATATTGCTTGTATTTATTTATTTTTCTTGGAGCATTCTTTAAAGATATTATTAGCTGCCAATATCCCCCATGGGTTTGTTTTTAATGTATCTATGCAGTGCTACTGTATGCTGTTTCTGCTGGTGATATGTTGCTAAGAGATTTAATAATGGGTAAACAAACACAACATGTGGTAATCCATTTCAAATTAAAAGTTTATTAAACGCTAGCTTGATGACTTTCTGGCTATTTACAATTAAAGGAGCAAACCTTAGAGAACTGGAGATCACGTGGTGAAAATCACAACTTCAACATTTCCAACAGAAAAATGTGTTTATGATCTGTGGCAAGCTGTCGCACATTGATATGCCCTATAAATGCAGTATTATATCTGTTAAACCACCAAGAACCAGGGTGGGGAGGGGGAAGCTCTGTTGGAGTGACATTAATGTTGAGACACAAACCAGAGAAAGCAAGAACAGTCTAAATGAAGACGGGTGCTCTGTAACTCACTCCACTGCAGTAGTCTAAATACTGAGTGATCTTATATATCAATACCATATGTGGTGCTGCAACATATAAGCGAAATAAAGCAGGTTAGGAGATGGTGTTTTAACCTTCGCTTCGAGTTTGTCTTGGTTTTAGAAGTTTAAAACAGAGCCTTCGTATTATTTCCATTAACTCCAGGCTCCATTATTCTTTTAAGCCACAGCTCCATGAAGGGCTAGGTAAGGCTCTTCCCTGCTGCACAGGCTCCCTGGTCTAGAGCACAGTGCAGGGAAATGCAACATATTGCCTCCCATTCTACCTCCTTTGCAGATTACAGATGCACATTATCAGATCTGGCATGTCTCTTAGTCCAAACCATATCTTCTCTCCATTCCTTTGAAGTGGCATTCTCTAAGAGGTTCATGGCAGAAGTCAGCTTCTGTTTTTGTCACCACCATCCTTTGCTTTTCTTAGGAAAATATTACGTTGTTGATCTGTTGCCCCTTACAGGATCAACAGTCTCTGTCAGGAAATAAATGACAATTTCTGAGTGGAATTCATTGTCTACTGTTGTGTGAAATGTGGTAACAACTCTAGTAGAAGGAGCTTAGGTAAGAAAATTTGATGCAACTGCCACGTATGTTGCATTGGTAGGCTTGGATCTAAGTAACACGATTTCTAAAATGCATGAAAACTTCAAAACTGTGAGTCTCCATACAAACACTAAATATTCAAATCCATAAAGAAAAGATTCCCACAGTGAAATCCAGCAAGACCCCTTTTGACTTCAGCACACACAGGAAGAGGGGATTCACATGTGCAAGATGTCAGCATAACAGTCTCTTTGGGAATTGGCAGCTCTTTCATCCTCATAAAAGTGGATGGACAGCACTCATATATTAGTTCTCCAGCTCAAACACTTTTAGGTCAGACACAGGCTCATTTGGAAAGTGTTGCTCCACACTTGTTGGGAACCTTTATCCAAATGCTTGCTTTTGCAGCTGTGCTGTTGATCTGACTGACACACAAACACCAATTTGTGCCCACCTGAACATGTGATCAGATAAAACAGGCAAGTGGAAAGCAAGGGATGATTTTGTCCACTGTAGTTTTTAGAACCAAGGGAACACCTTTCTCATTCCAGCTGACTTATTCATACCTCTTTAGTGTTGTCCATTTTGAAATCCTGAAGTTATGGTCAGCACTGTACCAGCATATACACATGTGCACTCAAGACTTAAAAAGGGTGCTTAGAAGGTGGAAGGTGGAACAGCCACTGAGGATTAGGATACTGAAGCAGTATGTTTTTTATTTTTTAGTGCTAAGTTTTGTGTATTTTTGGTGAACCTAAAGAGTAAGAGTAATGATCGATTGTGCATTTTTTTAAAAGCAGTAATTAACCTAAGCTCTGGAGTGTGAAATCAAGAAAGGAGTTTTACTTAGCCTGACTATGCTGGGGTAGAGGTGTTATCAGACAAGATTTTGACGGAGATGTTCAAAGGTAGCCAGGCTGATTTGGTCCCAGCAGCAGGATGATCTTGCTGTAATGGAACTGGTACAGTGCTGTGTTAGCATGACTAGAGTGCTCCTAGTGTCTGGGTTAGCAGAGATGTTGGTTGCTATTGCTTTTCTGGGTAGATTTGTCACATAGAAAGATTTGCACTACCCCAGCTGTCTTTGGACTAAACACCTACATGCAGATTTTCTGTCTCTAGCATTTTCTTTCCAGAAAATCTGCTTGCCCCTTATGCCCCCCTGCTCTACCATGGGAGCAAAAAGAAAAAAAAAAATGCAGTTGTTTGAGAATGCTTTTAAGGACACTCATTTTTTAACAATGAACAAATTTCTCATTTTCCCCCTACACTGTATTTTTTCTTTCCCCTTACAAGGTTTGCTGTCTAACAGCTGTGCATGTGGCTCCTGTGCCCTATGCATCAACCAGCAGAAAAGTTAGAACCACTGAAATGTCTTTTGTTCTCAGACTATAGGCTTATAACAGAAATAAGTATTATACAGAGAGATCATTTTCAGGTATACAATTTTCTTGGTTACTGTACAATTCAGAACATTTTTTGGTCTATCTTCCTTCTGTCTGTGTGCCTGGCTGTTAATAATAAGGTTGGTTTGTACCACTTGGCTTCAGCAGTCCTTGAAATACACCAGGGTTGTAAAGCTTTAAACAGTTGCCCAGGTCTTTAATTGTAAATTAGTTTTGACAGGACTGCCAAGACAAAGGCCTGGCCCATCCCATCGTGATGCTAGCCGACAACCCCTTACTGCTCCTGGAGCAAGGAAACATGTGGAAGGAATTGTTCTTTTACATTTCACAGCTTGTCATTTCCTCTGCAGGGCAACCTCTGACCTCCCCGAAAGATCCCGACACCCATAAGGGAAGTATTCCCACTGTTGTAAAGGAAGTGGAAAAGGAGTTTAATGCTGCGAAAGGAGGAGAAGCGTGTGTGTCAGAAGAAGCTGGGAGGAAAAGAGAAGAGCTTAAAATGCTTCCAGCAGGTTAGGACTTTTATTGCGTTACTTAATTTACTGAAAGTTTGCGAATAGATCTGCTTGGCATGTGTGTAAATACCCCCATTTGCCTTCCCCCTCACCCTGTGATATCATCTCATCATTATTTCACTGGGCAAAGGAAGTGATGGAAGAATTTAAATCAATTGTTAGGGATCAAAAGCAGCTTAGGCAAAATGGTACAGGAGCAGGGGACTCCCCTGTCTAAAATATATTTGTAGGCCAAATGTGTTAGTAATTACAAGGTGTGTGTGCAGTGCACTGACAACATTAGATTATGGCTGGTGTTTCCGTGACATTTTTACATCCTTTCATTTTATTTGGTCATTTATATCCATGGATCACAACATGTTGCTGTTAGGTGCTTGGGAAGTACTTTTTCTTCCTGCAGGACATTAATAGCAATATCCTTTGTTAATTGTGCTGAGCTAAATTACATAAAAGTGCCTGTCTGCATTTACATCAGGTAACTTTTGCTTCTGGAGTGTGGGATTTCTTCTGAAGGCAAAGCCTTGCAAGTTGCTATGGTGGGGTTTTTTCTTGATTTTGTTCTTTTGTTTGTTTTTCTTGGTTGTTTTAGGGATTTTTTTGTTAGTTCATTTTTTGCTTTGCTTTTAAGTCGCAGGTAAAAAGTATTTATCTGAGAATTGAGAATACAACCCCTAGGTCCTTTCCTGACCTCAAAGACCACCATGGCAGACTTACCATGGGGCAGGGATTTGAAGGTACCAAGGATATGATAACTACTCCCACTTCATAGCCCAGGCCAGTGCGTAGAGATGAAAGTGCAGGTGGGACTAAATTAATCCCACCTTTTGAAGGGAGAGGGTGACTTTCCTTCTGTTCCAGAAAGTTATAATAGGTCATGGTTATACACCGAACTGCAAAATATCAGGTGAGAGAGAGCTACATGAGGTCTGATAGCTACCTCGTATCTGCGTAAACAATAACTTGTTGTCTTCTTCAAGCCTCTGGGCTCCCCAGAATGATGCAGTAGAATTTTGAATGAGTGTCGGTTTGAAAACAATTGACATGCCAGCTGCCCTTTTACAGCAACCCCTGAAATGTCATTCAAAAATAATTTCTTTGGAGCCATCCTTCTCTGTTGACTGTCCAAGAAGGCTAGAACTATGCATCTGCTATTACAGGTGCATGTGCTGAATATCTCATGTTAAGGGGGCACAAATAGAGGTAGGAGCTAGTATGGCATTGCCAAGTCAGGATTCATAAACGCTGAATATTGATATTGACCATCATAGATGCATAAGAGGTAGAATACAGAGCTGGTGTCATTTTTTGTTAAAAGGATGCTCATGACAAAAGGTTAGGCATATTACAGAAAAAAGTAATAGAATTTTCAATCTTTCAAGGGTTCTCATTGCATGTCCTGATAAGACCAACACTTAATGCATCTTTTCTAGATGTTGGTCCTTCTAAGAATATAAACAGAGCCCTAGCTTAGGAAATTTGTCCAACTTCTACATTAGTAGAATCTACTTTGAAATTTATTTTGTTCATTTGCCCAATATTAGTTGTGCAAAGCAGCTTAAATTACTCAAAATAGTAAAAATATAATTAACCTTAATGAACAAAAGGGTTTTAAAATAATGCTTAATGATGTCTGACATTTGCTTTTGTCTGCTTTTATTTTTTTCTGATTTCTTTTCCTTGCCTATATTTGGATGTTACCACCTTTACAGTGTGTCTCAAAACACAATTATTAGTTGTGTAGGTAAACAGGTATTCCTTCCCCCCCTTCTCATCACTAATGTTTATCTAGATCTAAAACTAGTATGTTAAATTTTTATTCAAATTACTTAGGTGGAGTTTGGCAGAGACCCAATGCTAAACAGAGCATTTTAGAATCCACATTTTCAGTTCAAGACAGTCTCTTCCAAATACTCTGAAATGGTGCAGTTACAGAAGTGGCCTGATTTGGAAAGGTACTGAATTACCACAACCTTTATCAAAGCAAGGTTCAAAGGGTATTATTTTGCATCATCTTCAGATCTGACTAGGTATATTTAAGAGATAACACTATAATTGACTGAGGACTAAAAACAAAATAAATTCTGAGTTTACCTGAACTATAAGCAGATCTCCAAAATATCCATGGATTTTGAATTAGGTGAAAAAAGTTTTTGTTTACCTTTATTCATGAGACAACAGAAATTTTTATTGATGAGCTCAGTTTCTGTTACTGCATCCATTGCATATTATTGTAATGAAAAACTTGTTTCCAAAGTCACATCACTAAAGCCTAGATTTTCTGTGATGGAACACTGTCAGTAATGTCACCACTAAACTCATTATCTGCACTCAGAATGATGAAGAGAAAAATAAGCTTCATTTTGAAATCCCCAGATACTTTCTGGAGAATGACATATAAACTAGGATTTACACTGTACCTGATGTTTAATCTGAAGCTTCAACAGTGCCTGTATTTTTGTCCCTACCAACGGTCATCCAGGCAGCTGATCCCCAGCCTTTCTGTCATATGAAGCCTAATTTCTTTTTTCAAAGCCCCCAGTTATGCATGTACCACAAGTAAAACCCCTGGAAACACATGAACTATTTCTCATAAATATTGCTAGTCAGACTGTTACAACCAGCTGGAATTCTGCTCATTTTTGGGGTTTGACAGAACCTCTGTGATTCCTTCAGCTCTTTATTCTATCACCTTTCTCAGGCATACCCAAGATAAAGTTTTACCTCCTATTTTTAGATCTTCCAGCTCAGAAGGAACCTTTTGCTTGATGTCTGTCTTCTAAAATAAACTGAGCATTGAAAATAAAATGTTCAATATTGTTCATATGTAAGATCTCAAATTCAGCACCCTTCCTGCATTTGTGCAGAAACATTGAGAAGTGAATTGTGTCCTTTTGTGACTTCAAAAGACACTTTTGTCAGAGCAAAGCTTCAGAATAATGTCGAAGCAAAGATGGCACCAGGCTAACCAAGGGGCTTCTTACAGTAGCAGCAGCAATCACTCAGACCTGTATTCAGAATTTATTAAGATGTTCTTTCCATATCAAAATACCAAACGCAAAACCAGCCTCATTCTGCTTTTATCATTGCCTTTGGAGATGAGGCTTTACATTTGTTAAAATGTGCTTATGTAAGTGGGAAATAGTTTCATCGAGAGGGTTATATTTATGCTCACAAGCATTTCAGAAACAATTTTGTGAAAACAGTGAATCTTCATTGTAATATATACTTATTATACTGCAATGAGGTTCTTTTCCTTCTGAGGTGCTTTTTGCTTCAACATAACATTTGTATGCAGATACAAAAATAATTACCTAAAAAAGGCTACTGTCATTGGTAATTCCTCATGAGTGCCACTTTAAAGGAAACAAAGTGATGTTTTTAAATGAAGATGCTTATGCCTCATTTTTAATACAGGTAGGGGCCTAGAGGCCGAGCTTCATATGGCTGAAACTTCTTTTTCTCTGCTGCTCTTTTCCTTCTGTGAGCAGGACTGCATAAAGGATTGTATTGATTTTTCCAATTAGGATCAAATTCAGCTGCTGCTTACAGTTCTGAAATCCCCACCATCCAAACTCTTCTATTTTCCAACTCTTGCCATTCTGTTTGATTTCCCCTAGGCTGGTGCATTAGTAGGAAGGGAGTCCAGATAGGATCCTCATCTTGTTTTCTGTCCCTGCTGTGGTAATTTCTTTGTCTCCTGCCCCACTCTTGGATTGCACCACTCAAAACCCCTTTTCTACTGACTTAAAGAGAGGTTGCAGCTATCAGAAGGGACTGCACTTTCCTTCTCTTCTTTGGCCCCATATAAGTCTGAAGTAGTTCCCATCAAACTTCTGTGAGGTTGTTTCCCAGCTGTGTTATTTATTTTTGTCCATATTTTAAAATAATCTTTCTGACTCCCCATGCCCCCCCAAACATAAATATTTCACAGGATCAGCCTTATATGCATTTTCAGTGAAGCTGAGCAAGGGGATGTTCTTTAGATGTGTGTATCAGGTACTAATGGAACGCCAATTACCAGGACCAGACTAAAAAGCTGGTCTGACATGAAATCTTCAACACACAGTGGGGTCCCCACGGTTCAGTGGTGTCCCCCCAACCCTTGATTTCATTCTATGGGTTGACTTCTCTTGCACCACAGTACTTGTTTCAGAAGACATAACCAAGGATGATGACTTCCAGACTGAATGCAGAGGGTAAAAAATGAATAAGTTTTATTCTACAAGGGTTAGGAAGCAGTAAGACACCCTCTAATTTTAAAGGTCATGCTATTATGCTTGTCTATTGCCTGATGTGGAGAAAGGTAACAGAGTAGCAATAATGTTTTTGTTTCCAAGCTCTTTCCATGGTGTTTTGAAAACGTAGGTCCCAGCGGAACTCAGGGATTTTGTGTGGGTAACCATTTCTTTGTAATCCTTATCAGGCATGATCCATGTGGTATCTAAACTATTTGGTTGGGACTTAATATCACCCAGAAATGACCACTCTCAGCATTGTCAAGGTCTGCAAGAACCTCCATGTCACCATGGTTTTCCAAATCCAGACATTGGTATTGTCATGCCCATTCCACAGTGGTGGGGAAAAATGCCACCCTATTTTTCCTCTTTGTCTTATGCCAATGTAGACATTTAAATTGTTCTACTGGATTTCTTATTAACAGCAGATCACAGATTTATAACTTTGGATTAAGAATCTTATTGTCTTTTCTATGCCCTGGTGTAATCACATTTTCCTATTTTATGCATATGTTTCTTGGCTTCCAAATAAACCTATTAACAGATAGTCTACATCTGCCACTGTGCCTTTATCACAGCTATGATACCTTCTTTGATCATTCTTTCTTGGTGCTGTTTTCTCTTCCTCAAATTGTTCATTTTTATCATGAATGATATTATGTTCCCCTGTCAGGGAACAAAATGTATTTTGAGTCAATTTACTAAAATAGTCACTGCTAAGTGTTATATCTGGGCAAAGTTGACACCTTTGACATTTTCTAAAATGGCAAAAATAACTGTATTTAAGGCATGATTTATGGGTACTCTGTGTCAAAGGAATTTCTATGCTATTACAGTTTCTGATGCAGCAGTCCCAGCTCCTTCAATGAACGAATTGCTGATAGTGCAGCTAATTAATGCTTTATTAGTTTTCTGTGGCCAATTATAAAAAGTTATAAAAAAGTAAAATGCAATTTAATGATAAAGAACTGTGTAGTTCCTGTTTCTCTCTCAGAACTGCTTTGTTTTTTGCATGTGGAAGAAACAATTTCTACACAGCTCAGTTTTATAAGTCACATTCCCTCCCCTCCCACCACGAAGTAGGAGCAACTCCTATGATTAAAAAGTAGACTGGAGTCTTTAAATGTCTTTCTGATTGCTGGCCTCTATTAAAAACTTCTTAAAATAATAGATAGGTTTAATTCCTCAAGCCAAAGAAAAATTGTATCATCTTAAGTATTTTCCATATTTATTATATTGATGAGATTTGGCTACTGAGAAAAAAAAGGAAGTAAAATCTCTTGTATTGCAAGTTTTAAATGTACCAGGCTAAGGTTTACTTAATTAGAACCTCCAGGCAATAAAGGAGCCCTTTTTTAAATTCTGTGAATCTTAATATGCTAAATAATGCAAAGCTTCAACTCTTCAAGCATGAGACACACATCTGGCAGCTTAACATTTAAATTACAGAAAAAAAACCGCTTCAGTAGTAATTTTCATGAAGAAAAGAATGGGAAATGTATTACAACTAAATTTAATTTCTTTTTAGATTTTTCATCCTGTCTAATTGCAGGCATTTCCCATCTCCTCTTTTATTTATTTATTTCCATACAGATTTTTTTTCTGTACTTTTTATTGATCTTTAATTTGAGCAGCTTCTTACTGTTACAGCCATTGAAGAATTACATTGTGTTTTTACTTAGCAAAAATTGTTCAGAGAAATCTATGAGGAATTAAAGTAATGAGCTCACTGGTATAGAAAGAAAAGAGCATTCAGAGCCTTGCAAATAAAATATAAAAAGAGCATGTCATGGTTAAATAACAGACTTGAGTTCCTTCTCCCTCCCATTTCTTAAATGTAGAATATTATTGTTTTCTTTATTCTTTTTATTGTCCCATTTTTTTTGCCAAGATAATTACTGCTTTATTCATTTGACTCCAAAAACATTGTTAAAGTATTCATCATTTCAGTAAGGCTGTTTGGAAACCCATTTTTGTGTACTGGGGAAAAAAAAAAAGAAGAAGAAAATTTAAACAAAGAAAACCACAGGAACCATCTTTACAAAGGTATATTTATATTTTAATGTGTGTTTATGGGTCCATACATGTATCCCATATACAAAACACCTAGAGACAGTTTGAACAGGTTATACTGCATGTGTGCACACACGTGACATACCCAGCAGCTGTATTTTATGCTGTTTCACTGATTTCACTAGACTTCTTTCACCACAGATGATGTAAATAAATATCTGTAAATCCTTCATTTACTATGAATGATCAATATATATACACTTGTACCTGTGTGTATATATATGTAGAAAGTAAGAAATATATACATAGGTGTGTACACAAACGCAGAGGCTTAAAATTTTGACACTGAATGTGCATATATTGAGAGCAGATCCTTCCTGCAGTGTGATTTAAATACACTTGACTGTCTTTTACTGTGTGGAACTCAAAATAACTTAAAAAGAAAAGAAATTGAAATAATCGTTAAGTGTGTTTTTGACTTGTCCTCAATGTGTAGTACAGACCTTTGTTTCTGCCACGCCACTTCTTACTATGATGTGGGAGTACATTTTTGTTCATTCCACAGGTCACTGCTTTTCAGGAGCTTGAGGGACATGTGACTTGTGTTTTCTAAGCAAAGTTTATTCAAGTACTTTGTGTGCCTGTGCCTCTTTCTTGATCCACAACTATGCCCATATAAGAAAATTAACCTCCCTTTTTTTTCTGAAGAACACTTCTTGGGGCATTTAAAATACCCTCCTGTGTCATTCTTCTTGTGTCTATTTTGTTATTTCTGCTTTTTCTCCCATTTTTCATCTATGTAATTGTTATTTCCAGCACCACAGATCTGAAGTCTTCTCTGCATTTATCATACTAACACTTTTAAAGTCTAGGAGAGAAATTACCTATATATAGCTCAGATGGAGGTGGAAAAATGATCAGCCTGAAGTCAGTCTGGATCTTGTTGCGAGAGGGACCAAAACTCAAAGCTGCTTCCTTTCCAGAGCTTTATCTTATACACCAATATAAATATTTATTTTTTTTCTTGTAGACGATTACCAAGATTGCCATTGCAGTACAGACAAGCACTGTGGTTCATTTTGGCTGAAGGAAGTCCAAGGAGGACATCACAAGGTACTGGTCTTGATATGAACATCACCATGTCCCTTTAAGCTCACAGAGAACCCACTGGGTTCAATGGTACTACGTGTACCATTTGAGAATGATTTGTGCACTTGCCTGCTGTGGATGTTGTGCTTCTTTAATCTATCCCTGTGAATTTTTTATAGCCACAATAAGGCTTCACATGTCCAGGTGTATTTCTGTCTCCTGTATAGGTCTGTAGGGAGCTAATCTCTCCAGCAATGAAACTTCAAAGGAGATGTAGGAAAGACCACCAAGCAATCAGAAAACAGAAGCTTGATCAAGCTGCAGGATGATTTTATTTCAGTAATGTGTAAACACAAAATAGGTCTCCTCTGCATCCATAAGCTTCAAGATCTCATGTAGTTGTGCAGAAGACCATCAGAAAACCTCAGTATATGTATTTGTAGTATCCTGGCCAAAGATCGTTAATTTGTGAACAAATATTGTGTCACCAGTGCAAGTTACCATGGAATTCTACCTGCAACATGACAACACTTTCTGGGTGAGATGCTACTGAAACTTTCAGATTTAATGTAAATCCTGAGAACTAAGACACAAAGAAGACTCTCTATTCCTGAAAGTTGCTTCTCCCTGTGCTATATTATTAAATTAGGTATTTTCCCATGATAGTCGCAATTTTTTCTCTGTAAGTGTTACTCCACTTCTATCCTTAAATCAGCATGGCTGCAGTGAATGAACTGCAAACATGAATATTCAAATTAATCATTCTGTTAATTTGTCTCACCCTGTTCTAGATACACTCTGAAACATTCTTAATGCTTTTAATTGCCCATTGGAAGAAATCACCACAGTACTCGGAGTACCCACAAACTTGTGTACCACAAATATTCTATGGCTGGGGATTATAATTGCAACTTTTAACTTTAGTAGAGTAGTGATCTACATTTGTAAGCAAAACCAGATTGGCCAACTGGAAATTCCCTGTCTTTTCAATGTCTACATTTCCAAGTGATTTATTTCTTCAGGAAGGTAAGGATAACTTGAAGAAAGCAGAGTTACATATAAATTTAGCTGCAGACTGAGGTGTGCATGAGTATGTGTTTAGCCTTATATCTACAGGAAGAATGATGGAGTGGGTGTAATGGGCAAAGCAACCCAGCCCAGCCCATGGGAGTGGCAGAGTGAAATTCATTTCCTACAATCCCATAATAGCACAATGCCTTTGAACAAAATGCCGTGGTCTTATAGGAGCCTCACTTGTGGGAGGCTCTCAAAGCCACATTAAAGTGACCTGGTTTCAGTGAGGTGCGTAAACCCATGGGTAATGCAGCACTGTCTGGTCCCTTTGGTCTCACTGAAATGACTCACAAGCTTACAGTTATTGACATGTTTGAATGGAATTCTGAACTGAGCCTCTTACGAGAATCCTTCTGCACAAAAGAAATGTGAGCATGCGAAATCTCCTTTCAGAGGTTGTGAGAGCTCCTCATTTTTAATGGAATGGGTGAATCCTAATGTTGAGAGAGAGCCTTGTTTTAGCATGTTCAAGATTTAGGCATTTGGTGTGATTTATGTAATTTGGATCTATTTGTATCTCTGGATACCATCCTCTAAAATAATTTTGCCTAGCAATCGTATATAGGAAACAATGACAAACTAATGTAAAGAACAGTCTCAAGGAAGAATGCAGAAGTTCATATAGTGGTTTATTCTCCTCAGCAGTCCCTTTTCTTTCTGTAAACAGATATTTTATTTTATTTTATTTTATTTTATTTTATTTTATTTTATTTTATTTTATTTTATTTTTAATATAGATAAAGAAATGAGAAAGATCTTTGAGTCTGACCTCAGCTTTTTGGGGAATATAGATTTCTCTGCTTTGCCCTCCCTGCCCCAAATTCATCTATGCTAAAGAGTTGCAAAAGATCTCTCACTGGGTGTATTCTGAGTGATGGGCATTAGCAAAAATTCAGCTTTTGTTGCAACGAGTGTGCAAACCACTGCATGTATTAAGATATTGAATGGTAGCAATAAAATAGAGAATGTTCATAGTGATTTCTGAGAGAAGTAAAACAAATTCTGTGGTTATAATGCCAACCTCATGCAGATGACTGAGTTTCTGCTTTTTGTACCTCAGACAAGAGCAGACACTGTCTCAGAGACATTAACTCATAATACTCTTTAACACCTTTGGGATTTATGTCTGAAATAATGTCTTTACATCTACTTTGCACAGGAATAGTTTAATGGAGACAATGCCAGTGCTAACAAGGCACACACTACCCATTCTGAAACCTTGACTTCTAGGGAATAAAGTTGGACAGTCATGTGGCTGAAATTCAAGCTGTGTATGAGATCTATGTGATCCAAGAGTCAGAATACAAATTCACCTTTTAGAGCAAAATGGTTTACAGAGTTAAAAACAAACAAAAAACTACCAAAAAAAATGTTGTAGTGTTCATAATTAGCAAAGTGTAAAGTGATGTGACTGCAACAATGCATCCATTCCCTTGTCCTCTCTGGACTTGTTCACTAAATGTTAGGAAACCGTTTGCAGAGTTTGGTATTGTGCCTGGGAAGCTATTGATATCTTCATGGAAGTTACCTGCAGATGTTTGTCTGGTAAATTATGACTTTATCATGTCTCTTGGTGGAAATGGTGTTTTGGCTCTCTGTCCAGGGGCAATAATGCCAAACAGCCAGGGAGTCTCATAGTCAATTCAGAGAGGTGATGCCAGTGTTGAATCAGATCCTGTGTGTGCAAAGGTGTTACTCCAGGGATGAGCACAGGTGAGGATCCTCCTTTGTAGCTCAAAGAGTAGTTTAAATGAGCATAAACTGGCACCAGCACTGAAAGACATGGTACTGTTCCTCTCCTTTTTTCTGGCAACTGGGGCAGGGTGGCCTGGATCAGAATGGGTCCAGCTGAGAGCTAACCCAGTTCCTAAAAGAAAAAGAGAAAAAAGAAGCCAAACAGTGTTAATTCCATTCCCAGATTACTTCCCTCCATATGGCTTACTATGTACATGTCCAGATTTTTGCACTGACAGAGTGTGGTATGCACCACAGGAAAAAGCAAGTGGGTAAAGGAAGACTGGCTGACTGCTGGCGTCACCACGAGCTTGCACGTCCTTGAGACAGTTTGTGAAACCAGAGACTTATAGGAGCAAAAATCAGTTCACAGAAAAATATTCTGTGTGCAGCCCTAGGCCCCATGATTTTAGAAGGTTGAAAAGGTCCTGGGATGTGTCCAGAGGAGGGAAAAATAGGGGAAGGCATGTCCTGTCAGGAGTGGCTGAGGACTTGTCTAGCTTGGAGAAAAGGAGGTTCAGGGGGGAACCTTGTTCTCTACAGCTTCCTGGGGAGGGAAAGTGGAAAGGGAAGTGCTGAGCTCTTCTTGCTGATATCTGGTGATACCAGGACACATGTGAATGTTTCAAAGATGCACCAGGGGCAGTTCAAACTGGACAGCAGGAAGCAATTCTTTACTGACAGGGTGGCCAAAAGCCTGGAAAAGGCTTCCTAGAGAGGTGGTTGATGCCCCCAGCCTGTCAGTGTTTAAGAGGCATTTGGAGAGTGTCCATAACAGCATGCTTTAACTTTTGGTCAGCCCTGAACTGGACCACAGATGCTTGTTGTAGGTCCTTTCCAATTGAAATAGGCTGGTCTATTCAAAGTGTTTTGAGCCAGCTTTGCCACTGCTGTTTCCCACGTTACAGAATGAAAGCAGAGCTAGAATTCACACAGAGAAGCTGGCACCTCTTACTTTTCTAGCTGTGTCCAACTAATTACCTTAGTATTCTAACTTATTTCTTCTTTTCATTTAAAGGTCAGCAGGAATAACTCAGCTGACCAATGTAACAAAGAAAAATCAGGTCCTGAGAACAAAGCAAGCCAAGAAGAAGGGAAAACATCTGCAGAGAGCAATTTATATTTGAAAGACTTGGAAAAATATACCTTTTCTGTGTGGTAAGTGATCTCAGCACCAAACAGTTTCACAACTCACAAGTTTGCCTTTCTATATGTGTATTGCAAAGGGATCTACATTTAGATGGAAGTTATTAGGCTTAAACCCCCCCCCACAAAAAACAACAAAAAAACCCCCATGGATTGTCTTTGACCTCTTAGTATTATTTATGACTGAAGTTGAGTTAAAAAAATTTGAGGCGCTTTTTGTCTGAGAATGCAATTTTGACATTGCTGCATTGTTTTGAGAAGCTGTGTCTGGGGAATAAAGGCAGAAGGATTTCCAGCATAACCTTTTCAGCATTTTAAGAGCAATATGCTACCTTTTTTGGATGTTGCTTTAAATATTATTACTGTTCTCTGTTATAAAATACACATATGGGGAATGACTTGAAATGAATAGATAAATTTAAGTGAAATTAAAAAGGCTACATCAAAATGAAATCTTTTCATTTACTTGTAATTATATTTCCTGGAATTTCATCTTCTAGGTAATTGCAAAAGTTGGACAGTTATTTGTAATTAGTAAAAAACAATGAAGACCCAATCCATACTAAATGAAATGATCTGACAATCCTTCATATAGCTCCCTACCGTGCTTTGAATGTACAAATCCCAGCTGTAATGTACATTTCTGGCACCCATGATCTTCTCCAAATCAGCCCCCAGAGTTTCAAATAAAGCATCCAGAAAACAAACATCAGAATAGGGTGTATGTCTGTGAAAATTTAGTTTTAAATTACTTCCCTATCAAAACATGAGGCAGGATTATCTCACAGGCAAGCCAAGCAGCCTTCAACATCACTGGTGCTTTCTATGCCCTGCTCCCGTTTGCCTCATTCACTTGGTACCTTTAAAATTGGCAGGAAGTCAGGTAAAGACCTTACAGACACAAAGTGCATTTTCACTGTGGTAATCTGAACTCAGCCCTAGAGGTGATTAACCCTGAGCAATGGAGAAGGCAGATATCAGGTAGAAAAATAACACACATTCATATAATTAGGCTTTCATAATTCTGCTGGATTAATTACAGTTATTTTGAACAATTAGGGACTCCCCCATCCTGGCCGTAATATAAGAATAGGTTTTAGAGGAGCAGTGCTCATCGAAATATCCTTGCCAGCCCCCACTGTTTCATTTTACCTACCTCAATTTTCAAATTAAATTAACCAAATTATCATCAATTATCTCTCTCAAGGTGCTTGCTTTCTGTAGTGGTGAACTTCACTTTCTCTCTTCTGTGTCTTGCAGAGTTACAGGGATTCAATTAATATTTAATTGCATATGCCCTATCCCTGGAAGCATTCTAGGCCAGTTTGGATGGAGCCCTGGACCACCTGGTCTGGTGGAAGGAGACCCTTCCCGTGGCAGAGGGTTTGGAACTAGATGGCTTTTAAGGTCCCTCCTAACCCAAACCATTCTGTGGTTCTGTCTGCCTCTAAAGGCAAACAAATTTTCAAAGTTGTTCAGCTTGAATGTGTCAGGAAAGGGGCCCAACTCCACTCTTATCAGCCTGGCCCCAGGTTTTGAAGCCCACGGCCTTAGTGATTTCACAAGGTGTCTGGAGGAACAGAGTGGACAGGCACTTATCTCTGCTATATTTATTTATTCATTATGTTCAAGTCCCATGAGGTCAAAACAAAACAGAATTTGGAGGGAATCTCTGTGATTTCTGCTTCACTTGTGGTCATCATATTTATCAGAAAGAAAAAAGTAGGAAAATCAAATTACTCCACTCTTGGTCAAGTAATATAGGTATTACATACAGCATGCCATATAAAGAATGTGTCCTTAATAACATATTTTTTAAATAGAGTTAATTCAGGTAATTTCCTTGGGAATCTGATACCTTGTGAGTTGTTAAATCCATTTGTTACTATACCAGCATGATGTTTCAATTGTTACTCACTTCTGTCTCCTCCTTTCCTCCTGTACTACTTCCTTCATCAAAGGGCATCAACTCTTCTTTGTCTGTTTCCAGACCTTCCTCTCTACTACAATTGCTACCTTTTAAAAAATGCAATGCAAGATAATTAGCTACTACAAAAATTTTTAATAGCACTGTAGATCTGGGGGCAGCTTAGATCTCCATAAACTTCAGAGTTTTAGATGCTCCAAGATGCAATCTGAGCAATTTCCTTGATCTTTTATTGCAGCTGGTAAATCATTTATTAGGCTAGGTTATTTTACAAAATCCTCTTTAAAAACAAAATCTCATAAAATGTATTTATCATAAAGTACTGCATGACCAACAGTCTTCAAAGTTGTACATACCCTGTATTAATTAAAAGCTAGTGTTGTACTGTGACAAGTTAAAAGTATCCACTGTCTCAGTCTCTCTCTTCCCCCCCCACTCCTGCCTCTCCCCATGATTTTTTCTCTCTTCTTTTCTTTCTCTCATATTCCCTTCTCTTTTAAGGCTTGCCAAAGGGGAGATTGGTGAGTATGAGCAAGATATTCTTTTGTGATCACAAATATTTTTCTGATAATTGTGATTTTTTTTTTGTTTTCACTGCTACAGCAAGCTTGTCCTTTTCCATTCATATTAATTTGACAGTGGTGTCTCACATCCGTAGGCCATAGTCAAACCTCCTTACAGTGGGCATTATACACACATGTAATAAAAAGATCATTTTGGCTGCAGGAGCCCACGGGCTTCAGCTTCGATCTCACAGCCTACATGAGTGCCTTTCCCACTGTGCCCATGTACAGCCTTGCTGAGAGCAGCAGGCTTTTCCTTGGGTCCAGCAAGTTGAGGGTGAGGGGGCAGAGTCCAAAAGATGAGGGGAGGGCAAAGGGGTGAAGGCAACAGACAAATGTGGTCACATATTGCAGGCCATCCATGCTACTGAGATGGTCAGCTGCAGTCACAGCCCAGTAGGTGCCAGGTGCTCACCAAGAGCTTTGCTGACCTTCCTGGAGAGCCCACCCCAGGACCTTGCCTTGCACCACAGCATCGCTGAACCTCTCTTCTCTGAGATTTGTGATCCTGGAGCTAAAAGCCTCTGTAATCTGCAGCAGAACATCAATATTATTAGTGACTATTGTCTGAATAATATAGGCGAGATCTGTAACCTTGAGAGAAAATGAGGAAAGTTTGGAGGAATTTTGACCTTGCAGCCCAAAACCTGCCGTCAGAAGCTCTCTCTCTTCTTCTGTTCCTTGAAATAAGCAAAATTTGAAGAAAAAAAGTGTTTTTCCTGACTATTTGTCACTATAGAGCCAGATTCCCTGAACATGCATAAAAAACAGATGTGAGAAATAATTTCAACACTTCAGTGCTTTAACATTGCTTTTTATGTATAGTTATAGAGGAGATGTGAAAAAGACCCCAGATTTCAAAAACCTCCATTTGTCTTAATACAAGAAAACCAGAATGACATATACACTTTCTGTGACTTTAGGAATCTTCAGGCTTGAGTTTAAATATAAATACTAGCAGTTTCAATTGCCAACAACTTATCAACAAACACAGCTCTCAAGGGTTAATATTACACACTAATATAAAAGTAACGATCTTCCTTTATCTCCACGCAATTAGCTTTTTAACAACGTGCCTGTAGCTCATACCCAGGCTAAATGCTGCTTTGAAACATTTTCTCCTCGACTCCAAATGTGTTAAGCTGTCTCTGGCCAGCTTCTATAAAACCAAGTAATTGTAGGGCACTGCCTTTTGTGGGGAAGTACCCAGTGCCCCACGCAGCAGTGCTGCGTGTTGCCCATGGTGCCTCGGTTGCAAACTGGTCAGCGCAGCACCCGTGCAGGACCAGACAGCACCTTGATGCCAGAGACAAGCTGGTGTCCCACTTCACACAGGCATCAATAAGCAATAAATCCTATCTAGAGTCATATTCTTGCATTTCTGGAATCCAGGGCATTGGGCCAGGCTTTGGTTCTCACTTGCACCCATCAGGAGCAGATGCAGCCCTTGTTCAAGAGAGGTAGCAAGCAGAGAGTGAGGACAAAATAGGCCCTTGGTAGCCATCATGTGACAGCCTGGGTGGGGTGAACAAGGTTGAAGACCCCTTTACAACCCTACCTATGCACCTGTAGACTTTATGATTTTTATAAATTTTTTTTCCAAACTGAGTAGGATACTGAGGGGCAGGAAGAGTTAACTGTAAAGAGCACAATATAGCAAACTTGTTTTTTATATAAAGACAATAAACTTTCCCTTTATAATACACGTGTGATTTGACATTGAAATAAATGCAGATGCTTCTTTGCTTGGTGTATTCCCTGTTGTGCTTTCTAAAACACCTTCACATATGGTTTGCCTCATTCCTGTGAAACTGCTTGTTGTTTATGTCATACAAACAGAATAGATTGAATTTATACCAAGTTAGGAGGGTGATGAATCCTACGTTAGAGGAGAATCCTTGTCTGAGTGTTTTGAATTTGTTCAAAACTAGTGTTGCATATTAAATTTCCTTGGATTGTCCCTTGAGCTTTTCTAAAGATTTCAATTTAAAAAAAAAAAAAAAAAAGAAGAATTCTGTGGCTGCCTATAAATGCAACCTTTTATTCAAATACGTAACATTTACCTAAAATCAAAGGTCAAATTTTACCAGTTTTTTATAGTTGTCCTAGTAGGATCTCTTTCATGCACTGTATATAAAATACTTCCATTAAGAGCGGACATTCAGCTTCCTTTGTGAAAAGCAGAATAACCTTTTATTGCTTGCTTTAAAAAGTGCTAATCTTTTAAAAATTTCTCAGTAACTTCTGATAGTCCACCTAAAACCTGTTTCATTGTTTCTAATTCCATTTTGAAACATAATTAAAGGCAGACCAAACTTGAACTCTTAGGAGAAATCAGAAGTCCCACTGTTTTCTTTGAATGCTTTCAAATTTTTCACACGTTATTCTTAAAAATGCTTAAGCTTGAGTAGTGTGAGCACAATTTCCTGATTCTGGAATCTTTGTGGGACTTTTTTTTACAGGCAAGTCTCAGCAGGATGCCAGTCATGTCTTTTTTTTTGGTTTGGGTTTTTAAACATATTCAGGTATAAGATGGTATTTACTTTGGTGCATGTTCTCAAATATTTGAGGATTGAATATTTACAACAGACCAGTACATATTTATGTGGAGTTTTTGCTTTTGTTTTAGTCTCATGGGAAATTTTTCTGTTACAGGAAAAGTTTACTTTTTGGAAAATTATTCTATGGACAAAGCATTAAGTATGACAATGGCATCTTTCCTATGCACTCTAATTTTTCTTAAGGTGTCAGTGTCTTCTTTTATTATAGAACATAATTCCTAACTGGGCAAATTCCAATGAACTGCACAAATTCAGAAATTTTATTTATTTTCTCTTCTGTGCAATGGAAGAATTATTTCCCTGTTCTGGTGCATTGTCGTAAAATGTTGCCAATGAAAACTGACTGAGAAATAAAGTGTTTGGAAACAAATCTGAAATCAATAAAAAGGATTATTTAAAATCTTATCTAAACTGCTGGGAAAAAAAATAGGAAAAAAACTTTTAAGGATTGAAAATACATGAAAGATGAGTCTTTGCTAAGAACTGTTTTATCTGGGAGTCTTTTGCAAAAAAGTGTGTATGCACACTCTTAATTTTGCCAGGATTTGATATTGTTATGGTAATGGGGAACATGTACAATTGCAGTTACCTATGGACTTCTGTGCAATTTTAATTTATAATTTTATTTATATGTTCAGCATGATGGAAAGAATAATCCGTCAGCGAATGCTCTTCCTCCTGCAGGTTCCAGACCTGCAGAACTCCACCAGCTGAGAGCTGACCTCTAGCAACAGAGAAGAGAAATTAGTGATGCAGAGAATTAGCTGAGAGTGTTGGTTGAGAGTTATCAGTGGCTGACCAGTCACAATTACAAGGGAGATGTTTGTCTGGTTGGTTGGTGGTTTTTTTTTTTTCTTTTCTATTGGCTTTAATGCTCTTGAGCAGAAAGGAGTAGGGAACTCAGTCATGGAACAACTTCAAACACAACAAATACAAAATTTTCCTAGAGATCTTGTCAAGGGAATTGTGTGGTTGACATTCAGTTATGAGTAATGGAGCTGAAAGAGCAGGGAAAATGCTCCCCAGTGCTGGAGCAGTTCACAGTTTGACCTAGACCTCTCCAGGATTGTGTGTTTATAATCCCCCACCAAAATGCTCTTTCTGCTCTTTTCCTCCATCTTAGAGAATTCTTATTTGATAAAAGTGAAAGAATATGGTTCAAATTTGGTAATAGTCAGGGAAAAACTGGGTATGAGTGCCATGCAGATCTTCAAGAATAAATTGCTAGTTTCTCTTCTTAAATACGGGAAATGTTGAGTCTCCAGTTACTGAGCAATGTGGACTCACAAAGTTGTTGGAGCCTTTGCCATGAGCGTAGTCAAAATGTCTTCAAGACAGCACTGCCAGCTTTTCTCCCTCACAGTCATTTCACACAATTCAGATTGGATTCCTGCTCAGCACAAAAACACTTTCGGACTTGGCTGAATTGCCCTTTGGTTTGTTCAGACTCATAGGGGAGTAGAAGACTTGGGAAACTGGCTGTGAAACATCGAATTGAAAGAGATATGGTTGTTGTTTGTCATTTAATAAACATTTTGTTTTCATGAGCTGGAAAAGATGACATTACTGATGACTGGTGGAGAAAAGCAAAGCTATAAGTGTGCCATACATGGTCATCTCTAATGAATAGAATGAATAAAAATAATAAGTGCATTACATAGCTAACTGTCACATCTTCAGGGCACTACAGTAAATAAGTGGGAGTTATACATGTCCATTAGTAGCAAAATGGGTACACACTTTGGGTCCTATTGAGTACAGTGTGGAGAGAAAAATATGATAGATTGCTGCTTTTTATCTGTCACTGCTGTGGCACAGAAGCATAGACCATATGTATGTAAAATGGCTTTGTTATTTCAGTAAATTCTCTAACTCTTTCCGTTGTAGCCTGTAGCAAAATGAATAAGTAGCTGAAGATCCTGGTGGGATAGTTCTGATTTTATCAGAATAAAATACCTCTGCAGAGGCATAATTATTATTAAATATACAGTGATGTGTGACAAAACAGCCAGAGAAGTTAGCAGGGTCTCTGCTTCTACAGGTTTTCAGTATGATCTGAGATGCTTCACAAAGGGTGGGAGCAAGAAGCTGTGATGGTGAAGCTCAAAAGAGCAGGAAAGTTCAGGCAAATGTGGACCTTGCTAGCTGCGACTCTTGTTTCTTATTTCAGAGGTGATGATAAAAGAGTGGATCACAGTCGAAATGCTCCTCCTCAATGGCCTAGTGGAACCAATATTTCTTGTCTTCTATTTTGTCCTTCTTTAGGTAGAATACAGTATCTCCCTCTCTGGCAAAGTCAAATATGGATAGGGTGGAGATGAGGAAGGTGAATAGGAGAGAACAGAGAGGTTCTGCCATTTGCCTGGCCTTGGATCTGAACATTCAAACCAAACTGCCAGGTTTGGGAGTCTGGTTACAAAATTCTGAATAAAATGCAGTCTGTCTGCCCTTTGATTTAAGGGGAAGTCCAGCCAGTGAGGGATTTAACAGTCATCATGCTTAATTCTTATGATGGTGTGAATCACCATAATCATCATAAGTCTTGAGCTTAGTTTTTAAACAGACTAGGTAACCCTCTGGTGTACTTTGCCTTCATTAGATTTTCAGCCTGGTATCTAAATCTGTCCCAGTTTTTGGTTTAGGTATCTGCTGAAGGCTAATGACTGAAAACATGCCAGACTCTTTTATGGAATTAACAGTAGTGAAACTCCTGGTTCAGCTATTCTTTCTTGCAGCTGCACTGAATGCTACGTCTTTCTCACCATGTGAAGAAATGCTCTTCCTGGCTATTAATTCTCCAGTCTAAACCACTGCAGGGGAAGAGAGTTTGGGATGGAAAAAAAAAAAATCTCATTCCTTCATCAGTCCCATTACTTGGAAATAGAGGGCAAGCTATTTTACAGAGCTTTTAACTAACTACTAATGTAATTTGTTCTGCATTGTTTGCCCATTAATCCAAAAATTACTTTTCTCTTTGAAGCTTGCTTTATGTAGAGGAAACAATGCCACCCTTAACCATTATGTGTATCATTTTATGCAGGATAACTGCTCTTATTTGCCTTGCATTTCAGTTAAATGTAGTACAGGGGCCTTTGAGCATCTTTGGTTGCTTGGTAAGTTATAGGATTTCAAAGGTGGAATAATTTCCATTTCAAAACATTGTATCATGATCCTCATCTTCTAGAAGACACTTGTATGTATGTTCATACCACAAGTATTCAATTTAGCCTAAGATGTGCCAGGAATTTTGAGGAACGAAAGGATTCTCCTGTCTCTTAGAATATGCCTTTCTTTCTCGGGCTTAAAATACATACATCAGATATAGAGTTTGACCTACAAAATATCAGGGGGTGAAAGATATGTATTCAGTCTGGTTTATCATGCATTTCACTGTCCTGCACAGTGCATCTGGAGGAATACTTCCCTATCTCTACATGCCTTATATACATAAGCACATAAAAACACTTTCCAGTTTTCCTTGAGATACTTACAAGAACCAGCATCTCCACAATGGGAGTGTCTCTCTTATGCCTCAACTTTCAGAAAAAAATCTGATATGATAAATTAAAGGTTTAAAAACCATAATGCCTATTTTTTTTTTCCTTGAAGATTAGCACTGAATAAATACTGGATTTCCAGATTTGAGGTTCCAAAAGGAAGTCAATAACTGATCCTGGAAATCAAATGGTCTTCTAGTGGCTTTACATGGAAATATGCTTCCTCAGTATTTTAAATCAGTCCCTGAGACTGGTATTATGATTATAGCAGGACTGTCCAAACAGTGGCCCAAGGAATGGCTCTACCCAGCATCTCAGTGCCTTCCAGCAATTCCTTTTGATTGTGTATCCCCAAAAGCTTAATGCCAGCTGTGTGGCAGTCACAGAGATCTGACTCTGTAGTGTACTGCCACCGATCTGTGGAGTCATGGGAGATTAAAAAGCCTACTCTAGTTCATTTGTAAATTGGCTATTATTTTTAGTTAGTTCCCCAGGTGAACGCATCCATGCTATGCTAATCAGTCTGAATTAATTCTAGGAGACAGTTTTCAAAGCGGCTTACAGCAGGCTGGTGTCCCAGTGGTAGCTTCTCTCCTGTGTATCAGCATGGAAACGTGTTACATTAAAAGCTCTGTTTATTAGACAATCCTGTTTCTCTAAAGCACTGAGTCCATTTAACCTACTGGGCTAGTTATTTTCCTAAAGATTTCCAGACCTTCATTTTTCTAATAAAAATTAACAGTAGGAGAAAAGATGGGTGGATGGCAAATTCAATGAAATATGACTTGGACAACATGAGAAATTCTGAACTATGAAATCAAGCGGCAGGAAAAGTAATACTTTAAGCATGGCCCACACAAAACCATAGCCATGTGGAATCTTCTCATTTGCCTTCACTGGGCTTTGGATCAGGCCCTGGAGATATCAACAATATTTCAAGGGTTTATGATCATCGCTAACTTTGGAAACACTGCCAGGCTTCAAGAATAGGGACTGCATTCCACATGCAGCAGGAATAGCCTTTTCCCTACTTTGAGTAATGTTACAGGAACAATAAAAATTCTTGCTACTGGGAATGCCAGGCTCTGTGGGACTTGGACAGGACCTGACATTTATACAGTTCATCACTACTGTAGATCAAGGAACACTACTTTTAGCAAAGAATGCATATTCATTCTTTTTTGTTAACCTTTGCTTCAGTGCATTCATGACAAGATTGTACGGGTATGTAGCTGTGTTTCAACAGTTTTTTAATTTCAGTTGTTGCTTGAAGCACTACTCTGGAAATTAGACACTTTTAGTAGTTCAATTATTGTTGATTTATTCATCCCTCTTGTAGATACAGTGAATGTAGTTACTATAGTAAGGTTATCTAGTTCTGAATGCCAAATGCCAAGTTTCAGAGCTTACATCTTGGCAACTGCAAGACTTATTGGCTTGGAATTTGTCATGCCGGCAGTACTGCCTCGTAGCATTTATTTCGCGGATTTTCATTAAATGGGGGAAGACAAGAGAGAATAGTGCTACTAGTGACATGATGCATCAAACTGTTTGCTAATGTTACAGGGAAACCAGCTCAAAATAACATAACTCCAGGCCTCATTCTGCCATTTTTCTGGACTTCATTGGAAGAATAGCAACAATATACTAAATGTAAAACATGTAAATATGTTGAATTGGAAAAGTGTTTTATTTAATATTATCCACTTGGAAAAAATCAGAAAGTGTTGAATAGCAAACTAAACTAAAAATGCTTGGAACTTTCATTAACTGTGTTATAATTTCTCTTTTGGGAGCAATGAGTCAGCAGAAACTTGCTTAAGTTCCACCACCTTCAGCATCTGCTCTGAGTATTTTGCTAGACATCAAATGCTGCAGTAACACAGAGGGGCAGATCCTCAGCTGACATAAGCTGTTCAAGTGCCATTTCCAGTGAAGTGATAACAATTTGCTTTGACTGAAGCACAAACTTTCATGCTAACCTGCTGTAACACTTTCCATCACCCTGTAGACTCTCTGCATGTGAAATATAATGCACCTAATGGCATTTAAATTAGCTATCATTGAAGGCATCTGTCATAATATAATCTTTCCCAGTCATTTGTAAAGTCCTCTACCATTTACCCTCCCTCCGCTTTTCAGTGTCATCTCTTCTGCTGGTGTTACCCTACTGCCACAGATATCACCTCTCATCTCCCCTTGCCACTACTTTCATGTGCAGCTTTCACCCACGACTTTTACTCAGAGATAACTCCTCAGGATGTCTGTGAAGTTTTTCCTCTAATCCCATCTTCCCCAAAAAGGCGGGCACAAATCATTCACATCTAGCTCTGCTTGGGGTGATGATAACCTGAATCTGCTGAGACCAACATGCTGCTGTACAAAAACACAGCCCTGTACATGGCTTTCAGCTTAGGTTTGTGTTTAATCCTCCACAGGATTGTGGAGGGTGAAACTGTGCAGTTTCAGTGCTGCAGCACCATCTCTCTGAAGCATGACTTGACAATTTTATTAGTTTGACCAGCGCCTGAGATGCTTACAGAATGACAAAACAAGGAATTTGGATTCACCATTTAGCAACCACAGAATGTCAGCTGAAGGTCAGTGTAATTGCACGGAGCTGATTCTAATGGTTCAGACAAAATCTGCAGCAGGTGTCTGAGTATAGCTGATACAGTCTAATGGAGTGATCCATAGTCAGCTGATAAGTAACATTATATACCATAGCTGTTATTCTGTTTTGCTGGCTGTCATCAACTAAAGATTCTGTCTTTGTTTAGGATTAAAATGGAAAATCACCTCTTTCTTAATCCTTAACTCAAAGCTTCTCCCAAAATGACCAAATCAAAACTTTCAACTGGAAAAAACAGTTTAAATTTTACTTCTGCTGTGATTTTTTTCTTCCTAGAGGTTGAGGACAGTTTTTTGTACTCTGAATGGAGATTTTGCACTGAAGTTTTCTTTGTATTTTATTCACCAAAATTTGAAGATTTCAGCTTTAGAAAAATGACGCCTTATTCACTGGCACTGCTTTTTTCTCTGGATTAAAAAAAAGCCTTTTCTTTTCTTTTTTCTTTTAGGAAACACAAAAATGTATCAAATTATAATATTCTTTTGATCTGTATTTGCATTTCTATTGTCTTTGAATCCCTGACCCAATGATTTAATAACTGTCTCCTCGTTACCTGGCTAATGTGTGTATGTGAAATATTTTGGTTTCCTTGCTGTCCCCTTTCCCTTGTTAGTGGTTCACAGTTTTTCTCAGGCAGTTGGAAAACACATGCTGTTGCAGGATACTTTCTAATCCATGTTTGCCACTGACTGCATTATACATGGGTGGCATAGCACATATTCAGTCTTTCATCCTTATCAGTTGCTTCATCATTACTTTCAATCTTCAGTGAAAAATGTGACTAACATGTTGTGTGGTATAAATAGACACTGCAGTTTGAGATCATTTATGCATGGTTTGAATTTTGATGAAATTTTATACTGCCCTCTGGGCTAAACACTTAACCTAAGTGATTGTCCCAATAATTTTGTTGAATCAAACCTTTTCAGATGGAAGGTTTACCTTTCATTATCTTCTAAACTGTTTACTATAAAGCTTTCCAGGAGTGTTAGAAAGCAAATAAAAAAGGACACTGTTGCTGTTTATCAGTGATTCCGTGAATCATTATCTTGTCATTGTAAATGAATGGAAATAGGAAAATAAAACGCTTCAACTCAAAAGACTTTTTTTAAGGTGATCCCAGGTCATCCTCAATATTTTTTTCTTTTACACCTACAAAATTGGGGGTTATACAAAATGTGAAACCATAAACGTAAATTGATATATTTATAAGTATTTGTGTATAAATGTATTTGCTTTTGACACTGCTCAATGTGCCAAATTATGTGATTCTTTATTTTAATTTCTTCAGTTTCTTATTAGTATCTTTAACTTCAAGTTGCCACAGTTTCATGATCTTTGCATACTTATTTATTTGCTATTAAAATGACTCAGCAATATTTCTGTTATTTTTACAAATATTGCTCCAGCTCTGTATTTGGGATAATTTTTATTCAATGACAAACATTGTCTCCATGTAGCTTTATTGGTTTGGATGTTTAAAAGTCTGACATTTATTTTTATAAGCTGAAAGCAATCATTGGACACTGACACTTTAAGTATTCCAATAATGCAGAAAATCATCTTTGACTCAGTTAAGATGTTTCTATTTCTTGCAAGAACTAATTACAATACAGTGCTCTTGTTTTTTAACCAGAAAAATGTCTCCTTTGGTTTTCATCTGAGTGTTTTGTAAAGATTTTCACTGATTATAAGCATCATGAGTTGCTGTTCATTCTTAACAGCCTTAATTGGCTTATGAAATTTAGGGATTTCCCCTCCCCCTGGAAAATGATATCTTTTTTAAGAAAGTTGAAATATCCAGACCAGAAGAATTAAGTGACTTAGCTCAGACAAGCTGTCACTTGGTTGCATGCCCACTGTGGCTGAGGCCGGTCCTTCTGTGGTCCCTGTCTTCTGGTCCCCTCGGCCAAGGTGGTGCAAGAGGGGGTCACCTACCCTCCCTGTCCTCCTGGGTTTCTTTGGCAGAGAACTGAGTGCAGTTGGAGTGGGTGGAGGGTGTAGGGGATGGCACTCGGGTCTGATCTCCCCCTGCTCCTTGGAATCCAAGGCTCCTGAGGCAGGCTGTGTGCATGTCCATGTCCAGTGTAGTCTGTCAGCCCTTGCATTGCATGTTGGTAAATTGGACTCTGCTGTATCCACATGAGGTGATCTGGCCGGAATCACTCACACAGCATGTGGGCTTGTGCAAATGAACAGCTGGTTACTGATTCTGATGAGAGGAGCTGCTGTGGAGGGCATTAAAAGTTCTATTTTTCCAGCACCAAAATCTGAACATTTTATCAAGAAAAAAATTCCCACAGAAAGGCAATTTTCTGGCAAGCACTACTAGTCAGAAGTCTCAGCTCCCCTTCACACAGGAGTCTCGATGGAAAATTTTATAGCTAGCCCTACTGCCGAGTCTTTCAGAGGTGTTGAGCACCCACTGTGACCATTAATTTAAATAAGCCCATAATGTGGTTTACATTTAATAAAGTTGCAGCCTCCACATGAACCAGGTTTACTGCGTGTTGCCTTCTTTCCTGCTGGGTCTGAGTCTGCTGGTATGGATAGCGTAAGAGTCTTGGACTCAGAGCATGCCTTCACTCCATGTGTTCATTAGAAATCTCCAAGAAAAGACTACAGAGTGTGTGTTTTCTCCTCGTAGAGATGACTTTTATTCAGGGATAAGAAAGTGCACAAGAAAAGTGGCTTCTTAATAGGTTTGTACTTGGAAGAGCCCTTTTGTTGCTTTCCCTTCTACTGACATATCAGAACTGATAATTCTGCTAAAAGCAATATATTGCTTTAGTACTTACACAGCACTAGAAAGATAGCATACTATTAATTCTAAAATCTTCAGAAGTAGTGGTGGAATAAAAAGTATCAAGTGCTCATGAACAAAATAAGCAAAATGAAAACAGATGAGATACTTCGACAATGTGAATTAGCTTTCAAGTCTGCTGGCTTCAGCAGGGCAGCAATGTCAGCTGAGAAACTGAAGTTTAGTTGCATTATTTACAAGAGGAAGTATGTGCTGTTTACAGAAAGAAAGTGTGAAAAGCAATGTATATCTGATTTGTTCATATTTGCAGTGAGGGAGCCCAAGTAGCTGTAGCTCACAGCAAGCATTTCTTACCTTTGGCATCCTGAATTTAAATAGACTGGTGGTGGATGCTTTTATAACCAAGCTGGTCTCATAGGCTGGCTGCTTATGTTTCCAACATTGTGTCATTTCACTCTGCTCCTAATGAATCTGACCAGTTTATTGTTCAAGTCTCTGTACCAAGCCCCTTGTCTACAACTGAGTCCCAGCTTATTTGCTACTAAGGAGGAAAGAAATATTTGTGGGAAAAATATTTGCTAAATCTACTGAAGACAGCTGACCAGGGTTTTCAGTACTTCAATGTTAACTGATTAGACAGATCCACAATCACCTTTTAGCTGCTCTGTTTGCGTAGTGAAAACTTGCGTTTGCTTTTCAGTGGCATACCAGGGGTGATTTGCTCAGTGTGGAGCACTCCTCTCTCTGTCTTTGCCAGGGATTTGCCAAGCATTCCCCTGTCCTCCCACACAGCTTCTGGCAGCCCTCTGTCCAAGCCAGAGCACAGTCTCTCAGCATAAGGTCTGTCCCCAGACCCTTTGGATCACACACAATGGAAGATGCATTTTCGATTTGCACTTCTCACCATGAGTGCAGTCTCAGTGCCCTGAATGATCTGCCACAACACTTGCCAGAAGAGTGCCAGAATGGGTGACACACCAGTATTTTACATCCTGTCTCAAGCTACCCACTGAAATGAAGGAACCATATGAACCCATCAGAATCAGGAATATGTGGTATTACTGCCGTGGTTGAGAGGTGTTTTTATGACAAAGTGCTTTGCACTGGAAAACTGTGACTTTGCAAAAATGAAGTTGTGGGAAAGGATAATTGAAGCAAAATTAGCAGATTCTTGAAATACTCCATCTTAATACTTGGAAAAGAACATTTGTTTGAAATAACTTTTCCCCCACACATTTTAATGTATAAGATGGGTTAATTTTCTGTTGAAAAGGTCAAAGTCATTTCAAGCCACGTTAAATTATCAAAACAGGTCCTTTTACTTACCAAAATATCTAGTACATGAACTTTTTTGTTTTCAACATTTTCATCCCAATTTTGGATCAGAGTTGTCTTTTGAAAACCTTCACATGAAGGGGAAACTATTTCTCATGCATATCTATTCTGTAATAAAAAACTTCTAAGAGATGTTCATGTATTAGTTAAGGTGAGGTCTCGTGCAGCATGAAGTAAGGTTTTCTTTGTGTGCCTTGGCAAATACCTTGTGTAACTCCCACGTCAGCAAAAAAAGAATTAGATTTTGCATGAAAGAAAAACAAGTAGACTATAAGGACATTTCCCCAGGCTTGCTTTATCTTGGAAAATATTCTTGCTGTCTGTGCCTCAAAATCCTTATTTTATTCTTGTTACAATGTGTATCATGGAAAAATGTTACAGATACAGACCTTCATGCTCGTTCTGCATCACGTGGGTGATTTCTACGCTCCTTTATTTGTGCTTGCAAATTCTCTCTCTGCCATTTCTGCCCATTCTAGTTTCAGTTTCTGTCAAAATCAGTAGTGTTCAGGACAATGATAGTTATGATATTCCCTGATTTTTTAGTGCTGATTGTTTGGGTTATTCAAAAATTATCACATAATAGAAAGACATTCAGAGAAATGTTACTAAATTTTATATTCATTTCTCACCCAGCTTCATAGAACCTGGCTTTTCCCAGATTCTTCCTTTTGGGCCTGGGTGAAAGCTGGAGACTTCCAACATTTGTTCAAGATGTCTGGATCTCTGACAGCCCATGTGGCAATTCCAGATGCACCCATTTGGCTGTACAGTCTTGCTTTACAGCCCATGAGAAGGGACTTCTCTGTGCCTGAGACATGCTAAATCTATTGTGTGTGGACTACTAGCCTTCAAATGTGCAAGAAATCTGTTACTCTCAGACTTACTGCACACTTGCAGCTCTATGGGACAGTACTTCTCTAGTACTTTCTTAACTATTGGATCAAGTGTGTTTATGCTCGGCAGCACGTGCAAATCTGTTTCTTATAAAAAAGCCCAAGGATGTGAATACCCTAAGCAGAATGGCAAAGATTATTTATTACAGAATGAAAAATACCTTAATGATTTTTAATTAATTGATTTTTTTTTTTACAATATCATAAAAGTCTGATATACTGTTTTGCAGTGATTTTCATTCTGCACAAAGAACAGCATTTTCCAATATGGGTCTATATTAGGAGATTTATTTCTATGATCTACTAAAGGGCTAATTTCTGAAACACATCACTTAATCTACATATGGAAAACCAGCTCCAAACAAATCACTTTGAAATCAGGATTTATTCGGTTTCTGGAATTATGGCTTAAAGAATTTGCCAATATGAAGTTTTCAGATGCTGTTTAATTTTGGGAATCCCATGGATTTTTATCCTGATCTACAAACAGCAGATGCAATATATGACCCATTTGCCTTCTCTGTGTTTCCTTTTATTCCTAACTTCATGTAGGACAGAAACACCAACTGATGAAATAACAGTGACAATTATAAAGTTCCATTACATAAACTTAGATGAGCTTAATATACACAGTATAACAGTCTTGATCAAAGGATTTGCTGTCAGGCAGAGAGTTGACTAACAGGCAAATGATTGGAAACAGCTTTTTTTCCAGCCTGGATTGGGTGATAATAATGTGAAAAGAATGGAAGCTCTAAAAGGAATGCTCTTTCACTGCCTATGTTAGAGCAAGCATGAAAGCCCGTTGTAGGGTGGAAGAGGCTGTCTCTTTCTGAGGACAGACCATGGCTGGGGAGGCAGAGAGGATCCTGGCTTGCTGAAAGGAACTCTAACCTAAGTCAAAGCGGTGCACAAGAGTGGCAAGGATATGTAGAAAGGCTGATACTTTTTGGCTTTTAAAGCTTGTGGGTTTTTTAACCACTGTATGCCCCAGGAAAAATGCATCATTGACACAGAGCCATCACAAAGCTGCAGTTCTGCAGTCTGGGAGGTTAGACCTGACCTGGAGAGAGGTTAAGGCAGCTGGGCTGCATGCATCTCATTTTTCTAGAGGTCTAACACCCTTGGCCAGAAAGTATACTGAGAGAGGCCAAGGAAAGTAATGTTAATTTTCTCTCCTAGAAATGCAACACAAGATCACTGAGACAAAGAAAGAACACCAGGGGTAATTTGACAATTGACACATCAAGGCTTAGAGGCTATATTAAAAGAACTATTAGACATGTCAATTAATTTTCCTTTGCCTCATTAATGAGCATCTGAGCTATGCATCTTCTGTTTGAAGCAGCAAGTAATCATTTTTCTAGGTTTCTTCATGCTACGACAAGTCACAGCCCTCTCGAGACACACATGAAACAGGGCATAATAGAGTATGATTATTGTTCCTAATTTCATGAGTGACTCTAAACTTTCAAATTGAAGGGAAATTTAATATTTATTTTGAATGTTAAAAGATGTCTCTGAAAAAAGGAAACCTATACAATGCAATGTTTTTCAAAGCACCAGCTTGTTCCGTACTTTTAATTTGATTCTTTAGCAGTAACTGAGTTTATCCACTAACTCCAGTCCCAGATTCCAATCAAAGCGCCAAAAGAAGGAAGGGGGTAAAAACCCCCAGCAATCTATGCCCCAAAACCAAAGCCAGAGCACACTCTTTCTTTTGCTATGGGAACTATGGAGTTGCTGACAACCTTCATTAAATGCCACAGCCAACTTCTGACATGCTCAGCAGTGAGTCTCATGACCCACAAACAGAAAGCCAATCTAAATCACGGAGTGGTTGTATTTGTCTTTTGTGTCTAGAAACCCGCTGCTGGAATTTGCTGAGTGCTTCTAAAAATGTAGCAGAAGGTTCACTGTCAAAAAGCATTGTCTTTGTAAATTTTACCTTCAAACCTTGAGCGCAGCAAGCAAAAACTATTTAACAAGCCGACAAAAAACCCCACGCAACACAACCAAACCACCAAAACCTTCTGTATCTCTTTTTTTGTGATGATTTGAAGTCTTTAAGCTGAAAGAATAACATCAAATATGACCTGAACCAATATGCTTTCAGGTTAAAACAGAAGCAAAATAAAAAAATAGTAGTAAAGTGTTTTAAAAAATGTCAAGGCTACACAACTAAAGCACCACCATCATGATACTATATTTTAAAATTAAAATTTTAATGTAATTTTAAGTTCTGATGCATTGTAGATCACGTAAGTTTTAGGTTGATCCTTAAGGAAATAAAGCTATATACTAAGCAGGAAAGAGGCTATAAAATGCAGAGAATCTGAGAGAGCATTATTGTCTGAACTGAAGAAGAGGTTTTCAGAGTAGTCTGTATCCTGTAACCACAGTGCTCTTCTTAGTTGCATTTCATCAGCTAAATTATTTTGGTATCTTTGGAAATCTCACCCTGACTGCCCCCCCTGACTTCTTGAGGCTTTTGCATCCATACATTGCTACCAAACTTATGGGAATTCATAAGAAAGTGAGCAGGCTACTTAGCGGAACAAAATTAACACTATATGAATGCATGTGGTTATTGTGCTTTGCAACTAAATAAAAAGCTCTATATAGGAATGAAGGAGCAATAAGGATCCTGCTACACACATGCTATCAAGGGCTGTAAGAGTGGGAAAGAGCATCAGACCCATAGCCCTGTTAGTCTGTCACACTGAGTTTTGACAAGGGTAGGTTTTCCCGTCTGAGGAAGACATGACTATTTTGTGGGTGCCTCAGTTTGAATGAGTTATGAATCAGACAGAGTCAAAAGAACACAGTGTAAAGCCATTGAAATGCTGTCTGAATTCAGACCAGTAGTGGGAAACCTTATGGGTCAAAGATAAGGGGATTTTGTCCTCTAAGGCTGTGCTTGTGATTGTCTCTATTGTAGATAGGTAGAAATTTAAGACATGTTAAGGATGATTGGCAAACTGATTCCCCCCCTGTTCTTCCCCCAGTAATCCAGCCTTTCAGCAGAGGAAACCAAAGCCTAAATCCAGAATCACCTCTGTGGTGACTCCTGAAGGTTATTTAAGTGTTTCTTGCGTTTATTGTCTGGATGAACCTGTCTCTTTGAAAAACTATGGTATTCCTTTCAGCTGTTCTTGGATGAAAAATCTAAGGGTTCCAAGAAAAAGCAGAATCATATATTTGTAAAAAGCTAAAAATAGTATTTTCCATGAGTTAAAAAAAAATCTTTCAACAAAGAGTATTATTTACAAATACACTTTCAGACAAATATACACGGGGAAAAACACCCAAACCAAACAAACACAGAAGTTAATTTGCATGGTAAGTTCAATACCTGCCAACTGTTGTTTATCAGAGACAGCAAAATAACAAATCTTTTGTTCTGCCCAAATGCATTATTCTTCTGTTTAGGAAGCTTCAGACTGATGTCTCCTGAACACTGGAGTTTATTTTTTAGCCAGGTATCTTAGGAAGGCAAGGTATATGCAGGAAGGATGTCTGTCAGTCTTCCCTAGTAACTTCCGAACCTGCTGGCCAAGAGGTGTAGAATGGAAGTTCCTCAGTTGCTGCCTCCACAGAGAGAAACACTCAGTCCCGACCTACTAAAAAGTCAGCTCCCTTGTTCCTGAAAATCCTTATTTTATGAGTGAAGCCTCAAAACTGAGTGTCTTTTAGAGGTTTGCTTTTTAGAAATTGTGTGTGGGAAGGGTAAGTGGTGTGGTACTTCTTTGTATTTGAACTGAAGGAACAGGCTTATTGACATCTCTAAAGTGTGTGCCCCTTTACTCTTGAGCAAAACATTTTTCTGGTTGGGGGTGTCAATTCCAAAATATTCTAGTGCTCATGAAATATTTGATTATTTTCTTTATAAATGCTTTTCTTCGTTGTTCTTTTTCAGTCTGATGAAATTGCAGTTACCTAGGAGCCATACCAAAACCTCTTAGAAACTGCAAAGATCCACATGGATATTGATTAACTACCCATGGTTACGAGTCTATTTTTATCCTTCAAGGAATGTGTCTTTTCTACATCTTAATTTTCTGCTCTCTAGTTAGATAAAGCTTTTTCTAGTGGTGCTGATGTCTTAGGCCAGCACACTGCTGTCTCTCTCTTCTCTCTTGCTAGATGCACAAATGTAGCTGTTTTTCTGCTGGGATGTTTTTCTGTAGGACTAGTATCCTTTTTGTACCCCAGCATCCTTTACTTACCCCTCTGCTTCTTGTTATTCTCTGATGCTGTTGTTTCTTATGGTGACTTTTGTATTCTGGCACAAGCTGGAGTCACTTTGTCTCATCTGGGACAGGAGTTCTGAATGTGTCTGAGAGGAAATGTACCCAAAGGAAAACATGGACCTAGAGCCCATTTTTATCTAAAGCACACAGAAAAAAATCATAATGAGCTTATTATATTGCATTTTCAGTATTGAAAAGCAACATTTCTAACTGGAAAAGGATGGCATCTGCCTCATTTGAGCTTGATTTGTTGATTTTTGGGGTAGTTTTTTTATGCTTTTAGAGATGTGTATTGCTTTGGTGCTGTGCAGTAATTAGCAGAAAGTTTTAGGATTTCTTAGCATCAGGCAGAAAGCTTTGCTTCTCATAGCAAATGTCCCCTTTGGGAAGCAAGTTTCAGATGAAGAGCATTTCACTGGATCAATAGATGACACCAACAGAAAAGGAAGCTGGCATTTGTCTTGCCGTGTCTTACATGCAGCTATGGGCAATAGAGGAAAGTATGTTATCTAGAGATTGCCTCTGATAAGGGGATATCCCTCAAACTCCCAGTGCAGCTAGCAATCACACATTGATTTTTGAGAAACAAGCTGTAGCAATTTTTAAATTTCTGCTTTGTACTGTGGAACCAGACGAATAAAGCCATGTCTTCACACTGAAGGAAAATTTGTGAAATTTCTTCCCAAAGGCAGCCAGGCAGCCTATTGTAACACTACCTGAACACCTTAAACACAGCTAGTATCCATTGTGTCAGACAGTATAACAAGCAGGAAGGAGAACACAAGGGACTACACAGTTTTCCCTCTTTCTTTTTCTTTCTTTCTTTTCTTTTCTCTATTTTTTCTTAAAGGCGGAAGACCTGATTTCTATAAACAACCCCCTAAAGGTACTCCCCCACCAATAGCAGCTCACTGTAAAATGGATAAGGTTCTCATTATGTATCCCCCATGTCTTGATCATAATTTCTATCATGGTTGACATTCTGGTCCAGTTATATCAGGTACATTCTGTGTAAGTCCTTTAGAAGACCAGGATAAAACCCTGCTGAATGCAGGATCATTTTGCCTTGGGCAGAGAGTTAGTCAAAGTGCACATAGTTCAAGGTGGATTTCTAGTCAGATTCTGCAGTACTGGGACATTCTGAAAGAAATATTTTTGAATTGAACATAGCTCAGAAGGAATTAAATTAGTTCTTTAATGCTTGGTTTTTCTCCAGAGCCATCAACACAAATTACTTTCTAAAATAGGCAGCAAATATAATAACACAGCATTAAACTGAAAAAAAAAGTTAATACCGTTATTATGTGATGCATTTTGTTTGACTAAATTGTATGGATAATTTCCACCATAATTTCATTGGTGTTTACAAAGATATTTTAAAAATATTTCAGTTTAACATTTCCTATAACTGTGTTTTTCATATTGTAATTGAATTTAAGATATCTGTACAGTATCTCAGTTTTTTGAGATAACTGTTTAATGGTGTTTTTCCTGAGATAACTGGTATATGATGTTTTAAATATAGTAGTGTCCTAGTGTATTTTGCACATGCACATCAGTCCTTTCTCTTTTAAGGCTCTTAAAGATTTAATTAAGCTGGCCTAACATAGGTTTACTTCTTTGAGAAAACATGTTGTATTACAGCAAAAATGTTTTTTTAGTGTGCAGTGCTATAACATCAGTCATCTGCTCAAACCTGAGATTGTTCTATTTCATCAAACTGTGAAGAAGAGTTCTTCCAAAATTATTATAGCTATATTTGGAAAACGTATGCCTCGTTAATACTCTAAACATTTCAATCAATTTTCTGTTTGTAAGATTTCTTTTTAAATGTATTACATTTTTGTTGTTGTTTCATGAATTGCCTTGTCTGGCTATGTTTAAATCTAGAGGGATTTATTTTTAACTGCATTCTAATTGGTGTTACCTGGGTCACGTCATACTTCATTCTTTTCATGGAGGTTATTCCTGAGTCAAACACTTCTGTTCATGGACATGTTGCTGCACAAAATAATAAAAATCAAAAAACTCTAATTGATATAGAGTAAAAAATAATTTCCAATGTCAAGATTTCTCTAAATACATGTTCCATTGTTCCCACAGACTCCAGCCATTTTTTTTCTGCCTAGTTCTTCCTTGTAAATTTGCAGTGAGAAAGAAAAGGTCATTTTTGTCAGGTCAGTACAGAATCTTCTGGAGATCTGACCGGAATAACACTAATGGTGTTTTAGAAGCATTTCCATGCACGAGGTTACACCTATAAATTAACTTTTTTTCCGTTCTTTTTATCTTGACACCCACCTATTCCTATGGTGCATAAGTATTATAATCTGCACAAGAACTGAATGATGCATTTCATTTAACAACTGACATCCTAACTCCAGTGCTTACAAAAACACACAATTTAATTGTGGCAAGGGCAGAAATGCATGCAGGAATTCAGTTTTTGTTTCATCCTGTTGCTGTGAGCACCAGACAGAAGTCAAAGGACTTTGACTTGTGGCTTGTCTGTGTTTGTGTGAGATGAAGTTTCATCGCTGTATGGCCAGACAGAAGAAAGCCTTTCTGAAATGGAGGATCATGATGTGCTGTGTGTCTTCTGCCTGCTCTGCCCACAGCAGCCATGGGTCTGTTGGTTCTCACTGAAGGAAGGTGGCTGTTTGTCTCCAGCTGTACAGACCCATGCTCCTAGCGTGATGCAGCTGCTAATTAAGTACAGGATGGAAAAGATCAAAGCTGTGCCTTTCCCTCCCCCCACCTCTTTTTTTTTNCACAAGGCTGTTTCTTATTTTGAAGCTTCATCTCTCCCTGCTACAATGTTTGTTGGTAATCTCACCTGTTTGCTTGGTGGAGTTTCAGCTGGTACTGGATTGCCATTTTAACTTGGCAACTTCAGAGCCTTGTTTCCCAATGGCCTGCCAGCTAAATTGGTGTGTTACAGATGAATGCACAGCTCACAGATGGTGTTTGAGTGTTTAGTGGCTCTCAGAAGTAGATATGTATTTGGTCAGGAGGAAGATTGCATTTTTCCTCCAGACAGAGCAAACGTCCTTGGAGATGTTTTCTGTGTCAAGGTAGAAGCAGTTCCACACATCAGATACAGGGGACTCTCCTAGCTTAGGCACAAATACTACCTACAAATATATATGTATTTATTTTCTTCTGGATAGGTTACAATGCTCCTATTAACATAAGCAAGATGTTTTAAATCTTGATTCTCCTGAATGTCTATGATGTTTTAAGTCTAACATTTCACTTCCTGTAGTTTTACATTTCTTTTTTAATTGAGATGAGTTTGAATGCAAACCTGTAAACTTCTTCTCCAGGTCCTAAATGCTATTTTATTGCTCATGCACAACGTTGAGCATTCAGCATTACTTACTGGGTGAACAGCTTTAGAGATAGTGCTGTGTTTTTTGAGATCTAGACCTCCTCTGACATCTTGCACCCTCCCTCTGTGTGGTTTGTGCCTTTTTCTCATTCATTCATTGTCATCTTATTTACTTAAAGCAGTCAGAGGGCAATAAGTAGGGGAGGAGTTACATGCTTTCTTTTGCTTCTTGACTGGCCTAGTCATGTCATGAGGATGAATAACAGAGGCTGTCTACTGCCTTTTGTTCCTTTCTAGAATGAAATAAAAACCAGAGCTGCTTAAAAGTTCTGAAAGCTGCACTTGAGTTTCCTCACTTCATATTTGTACCCATCCAGAGCTGGAAGCAGCCAGACTGGAATATTTTAACAAAGTCTGTTCCTGTAAGATTTCCAGACTGTTTTGCCAAGCCACTAAGCTCTTGAAAATGCAGTTAAGCATGAAATAGGCAAGTTTTAGTTGCTTACCTAAACTGCAGCCACGATGATAATAATTTGGTTTTTTATCATTTTTGCTTTGTCATTGTCAGATGCTGCTCAAAGCTGAAATGTGCGAAACTTTGCCAACTCTCTACAAGGAACCACACTCTCCTCCAGCACTACTGCCACTCTGCTTAAATTTTGTGATTCTTTCTTCCTCCAGTGCTTTCTTCTCCAGTTGGATAAGAAATCTCTTCTTGTAAACATCTCAGTTAATTCCCTTAGGAAATTCTTAGTTAGCTAAAGTCAGGAGATGGGCTCCTCTGCCAGCCTAACACTGTTGGTTAAAGGGACTGCTGAGGACATGAATCTGCTGCTCTTTGCCAATTTTCTGTTGTCGTTAACTCTTTTATAGTGAAAGCTGACTGTCCACCATCTTCAGGCTAGCACAGTTATATCCAGGGGAATATGAACCTGTCAGCACTTTCTTCCCATCCTCTTTAATGAATATTTCTTGGCCCACAGACCCAGAGTGTCCCCCTGCCCAGTATGGAAGAACATAGTGGTTCCTCCAAGGCTACAGCTGTGCCAGCACGTAACCCCATGAGTGTGTTGTGGGAGAAGTTCAGCTGGTGTGTTTGTTCTGGCTCCTGGCTATGCATGTAATGCAAACACACCTAAGCTGTTGCTCATCCAGAGTTTACAGCCTGCTGGCCATCTCCCACAAGTTGGCAGAGCCTGGACCTTGGAAGGAGCACAGCCACCATCAGCCTCCTCCTCCCCACCTTGGTTGGGCAGCACGGGTGTTTACAGGTGCAGTCATGTACTGGTGTCATGTTCTTTACAACAAACCAAAACAGTTATTGCAGTTATTGGATTACTCTTTTTTCCTGTTTTTGCACAAATGTTTAATTCCTAAAAGCCCTGCTTTTGGATTTTGGATTTTGGTCCTGGCAGTTTCTTTTCTCCTCCACAGCTGCACCTAAAAAATAGATGTGACATGATTTCCAGCATTTCTTCTGTACCATGACTTTGGGATTTTCAGTAAGCAGTTGGTCAAATTCTCCTATGAGCATTTGTACTACCTAATGTCCCCGCAGGTATTTTGTCACCTCTCTCACAGCAGATAGCCCCCAGGTAGCCCTTGTAATTGTGTGTGATCCCTGCTTTCTTGGTTGCTTGCATGCTGAAGACTATGAAGCATAGGTGTGTCCTGGAAAGAGCTAGGAAAAAACAGTGTCTCCATTCTCGGCAAATGCTCTCCCTGGTTATATTCACTTTGCATACAAATAAACAAAAAAGTAATATTTTATTAGGAATCCAGTGGGTAGAATAATGGACTGTAACTCAGCAGTGCTCGGTTCGCAGCTCTGCCGTTGGCTTATTGGACAAAGTCATTTGTGTCATCACCATACAGCCTGGGATAAAAACAATTTCTTTGTAATGCAGTATAAGCTTTGTAAAGGAAAAATATTGTGCAGCAGGAATAATAATAAAATCCTTCTAATGATAATAAAATTATGTGTTTTATATATATATTTATGTTGTGCACAGTGGAATGAACCATATTCTCTTTTGCCTCGTGCTTCAGTGGTGCTTGAAGCTGGTTTCCATTTGAAGGGTTATATGTATTAGTGTGCTAATTTTAGATGTGCCCTCAGATACAGGTGAGATTTTACCCTGAAAGTGATAACATTTCATTGTAGTAACACTGAGCAGCATTTTCTGCATCTTCATTTCTTTTGATAAGCCATAAAGGACTAAGCATTAAGTTTAAATACCTACCATGTAGGGTGGTGGTGCGGAGGGGTCTTTTTTATTTGTGAACTGAGCAAACGTGTTGCACTGACTTTTGGGCTGTAAGGACCATGTGTGACTCCCTGAGGGTAACTTGCATAACCTATTTCATGCCTGCATTTGCTCTTCTCTGTCTGTATGGGTGACAAAGAAACATTTATTTTGCCTTATTTTATGCAATGTAAATAATAAACATTCAGGATAGATCCTGAATACCTCAGCTGCTGTGTGCCAGTGTATCTCTGGAGTATGCAGGGTTGCATCAGCTGAGGATCTACCCCGCCATCAGTTCTAAGTGCTGGCCTTGCAGTGCATTATACAAATGTTCACCGTAGTTTGTCAGCAGCAAAGCTGACACCCAACAGTACACACTGCCTTCTATCAGCCATTACTTTTCTGTCATCATCATCAAGTGCAGCTTAAGAGAATCTGTGCATCGTTTCTTTCCTTCTGAACAATTTCCATAGAAATAATTGACCCGCTTTTATGGTAATTCAGTCTCTGCTATTTGTTACTGCAGCATTTCCCAAGGAAAAATGCAAAACTAATGCCCTAGAACAAAAACATTCAGCCAAATTACTTACCAGTAATCCAAGGAATCATGGATAAATCCATTGCTCAAGTGGCTTCTCATTTGGAACTTTATATAGTTTTCACCCAAGGGTTAAGGTTTGGTTTTTTTGTGGGTGGAGGGGTTGTTTTGTTTTTGAAAGGTAATACTCATGCTCTCTGCCCTACAGCAACTTTATATAAATCTCTTCTGGAAACTGTATCTGCCAGCCCTGTCACTCCACCCCCAAGCTTTTACTACTAACACCAGCTAAAAATATTTAAAGGGGCTGTTTCCGCTTGTTTGGTGCATTTCATTTCATGTTTCTGCCTCTTCCATTCTTCATTTTTCAAAAACATCAATGAGAGAGGTCATTTAAGCCTAGTGTTTTGAAGTGGCAACCAGTAAACAGCCTTACAGCATGATTAATGAGGACTCAGAAGCAGTTTGCTGAAACTCACCAGTAAGTTCAGGCCAACTGAATTTGTTTTAAAGTAAATGAAGATATTCCAGTTAAGGGCTGTGACTTTCACTGAGTCACTGTGTAGGCTACATTTCCCACCAGTATCTACCTCTGGCTAATGGTGGTCATGTCACGGTGTTACACAGTCACAAGGAAGTATAACCTAGCACAGAAGTTACACTCTGAATCTGGACTTCCAACAAGTTAAACAAAAAAGTGCTTCATTTCTATGTAAGAGTGGGAAATTGTGATCAAGGCATTTGATGAAAATAAGGAACTCTTAAAAAGGATAATTGTTACAGAAATAAAAATGAATGCTGTTTGGTTCTGCCCAATGGACATATTTTTCTTGATTTCTTTGACTTCCAACAAGCTTGGGTTTCTGTGGAGTTTCTGGGCTGCTATTGCTTTTTTCAGAGGAAAGGTGCAACTAAGGAAAGACATCATAGGTGTTGCTCTGCTGGTTTAAGCAGGGTCATTTCGTGGAAGGGTTGTAGTCAGGTGGGGGTTGGTCTCTTTCTCCTGGCAGCGACTGACAGAACAAGAGGACACAGTCTTGAGCTGTGCCAGGGGAAATATAGGTTGGATATTAGGAAAAGCTGTTTTACAGAAAGAGAGGCTTAATATTGGAATTGTCTGCCCAGGGAGGTGGTGGAGTCACCATCCCTGGATGTGTTTAAAAAAGATTGAATGTGGCACTCTGTGCCATGGTTTACTGGAGCTGTTAGGGCATGGGTTGGACTCGATCATCTTGAAGGTCTCTTCCAACCCAGTGATTCTGTGTGAATCTGTGATTTTGGGTTTGATAAGTGAGCAGATGGATTCCCATAGCTCAGAGAGCCAGCATCAGAGATGACACAGCTCACAGGGGAAGACATCAGCTCTCTTTTGACCTCTTGAAAGTGGAAGTAGTCTGTGGAGCTATGGAGTGATGGAAGTACATACTGAATATTTTCTTGCTGCCAAAAACAGGGAAGTTCCATAGCCACACTTTGTGTGGTGTGCTCACTCTGCATACAAAAGCAGCTTCCACACAGTGAGTGACAGAGCTGGAGCAAGTGTATTCATGGAGCTCCTGTGAAAGTACTGATTGCACTGCGAGGTCCAGCCACAGTGAGCAAGGAGTTTACTCACCTTCCCAACCCAGCGTTTTGGTCACCAAGGTTTTTCATTATGGGGACTACTGTGAATTAAAGGGGACTGAGTATTTTCAGTGCTCTGAGCAGTGTGCTCTCCTTCTCCATTTGTGTGTGGGGTTGGAGGAAGGATTTATATTCTTGAAATGTTTTACAGGTGGTCCACTGAATGTTTCACTCTGGTGTTGCTTATTTGGAGGTAGCTTCAGTTAGTAAATTGAGACTAAATGACCTGGTAGTAGATGATTCTTACATGAAATGAAGTGTTGAGCTAAATCCAGATTTTTTTGAAATATACGTGGTTACTTGTGCTTTTGGCATAGAGATGAAGCTTGGCAGTGATCCCTGTAGGATGTGGATTTCTGACATGGGTGAGGCTGGATGGGACATCTATGTAATTCTGCTTGTTTGATGAAGGATGAGATGAGTATTAGGAGCTAAGATAGTATTATTTTTATGGGGTTTTTTTTTGCACAAACAAGCTATTTGGTCTAACTAAAACACAGTGTGGCTAATCCTGCCCTATTAACTTTTCCCAAACAGTGAATGCTTTAAGAGTAAATTTTGATGGAAGCTATTAAGGATCACAAAAATTTCTTTGTATGAAAGGAAGTGTAGTGCAATCTAGCTGCAGAGTTCAGAACATTTAGAATTCCATGGTTATTGTAGTAGAATACCACAGCCAATTATGTCTTATTTTACATTTTTCTTTGTCTCCTTCTCACAAAAGCCTAGACTATGAATTCATAATGTTAATGAAATGTGTTGTGATATTCCTGTATGCTGCTGTGGGAAAATAATTCCAATGTGAAGAAGGTCATGATGTGGTCCTGTCTCTAAAGTAGGACTTTGTGACTGATTAGGACATAAGCAAAATGGACTATAATAACTTGAAAAAACCTTCAAAACCCCTGACAGATCAACCTACAGTCACTGCAAGAAACAGCTTGCTCAGCCCAACAGATGTTTCTGTGAGAAGTTTTAGTGATTTGTACTTGAGGCCTTTAGTGGCCCAAAACCTATTTTTTGTTGCTGTGTCCCTGAGAACTTCTCATCTTCTACTTCTCCAACCACATAACTAAAGCCTGAGCCTTCTCATGGGCAAAGGGGCCGGTTGACAGCATGCCCTCTCCTCCACATGCATTCTGCTCAACACTGCGGATCAGGAGTAACATGATGCCAAGGCTGGTCTCAAAATCCAACCTTATGGCTGGCAAGTTTGGGGGATTTGTTTTTCCTTCTCACTCAAACCTAGACTAAATGCAGAAACCTTTTAAGTTTCTTTTCTATTGCTAGTCACAGTTCTCTTTGTGACTGCTGGAGAAAGAAATGTACACAGCTACTTAAGAAATATGTGTAGACAGGAAAGTTCTTTAAAAGAGCACAAAATACAGTACAAGAATGTCTGTTGGTTCTTCTTCAGTCACATGCTACACTCTAAATGGCCAGCATGTTTTCTTTCACAAAAAGACGCTTATATTTCTGAACTTTCAGAAGCCTTAATCAAGATAAATAACAGTTTGAGCATGATGACATCATATTCAGTCCTAGAGTTGTGCATCTCAGCTGCTTAGTCATTTAAATCCGTGGAAATAAGCTTAGCAGTTAGAAGTCCCAAAAGGTCAAAGAAGCTACTGCTTTCAGCTTTGAATCAGCTGAGAGACTCCAGATTCTGGGAAACATAATGCCAAGGCTGCATCTCGGCATCTCATTTCCTCCCTCCACCTCCTTTGTAGGACTACAGTAATTAGCTTAAAGGGAAAAATCACACCACAGTCAAAAGCAGAATCCTTTACAGTGCAAGTTCCTTTCTATTTTCTCTTTTATTTGAAACTAAAGAGGAGTTTTAACCCACATTGTGTACCAAAATATTCTACTGAAATGCTCTTACTCAAATGTCAAAAAGCTGTCCACAGGTTTTCAGTAAAATTAATACTTTCTAATGCAAATATGACAAGTTCTTTTACCATTTTCTCAGAAGGAAAATAAGTGATAAAGTGTTCTTCAGAGAGCAATTTGTGAGAAAAATTAAAATCAAAATGAAAGCAAAAGGCTTTTAAAAACTTGGTTTTAAATGTGATTTGTTGTCTTTATAAAAGTGGCGCCATGATTTATAGGAGGAAGCCACTTCTCACCTAGACTGCCATGGAAAAACATTTATTTTCTTTTTTTAAAATGTCAGATGCATTGTTTAATCAAAAGTTGTGATCAGAACCTGTGCTACATTATCTGTACAGCAGGACTCTGCAGTCTTTTAGCAACTGCTGTCTCTTATATATTTTTACGAATGACTCTTTGTTTTGTTTCCATATATTTCTAGCTGCCGTTCTGCTGCTGAAGTGAAACTGTCCAGGCAGGTTGTGGAGCGTTTCCATTTCGTGGTGTACATGGCCTTTTCGGAGCTGGGAGCCACACGCTGGCGCTCCAGGGACTTCTGGCTGCTCGCACTGCTGGTAGTTTTGCTTTGGTTCCTGAGACTTTACCTGCACTATTTGAGCCAGTGGCTCTTCCTTCGGGCCATCTCAGTTCCTGTTGCAAAGTAAGTCCTGCTACCCTCTTTTCTCTGTAAGAATATTTCTCCAAATAGCTTGATTCAAAGCAGGTCCTTTGCACTATGAGGAGAATTGATGACTAAGACTCATCCTGAGAGCTCTACAGGGAAGCTCGGATAGGAGCCCCTGCAGAAACTAAGAGAACAAAGACCGCATCCAGAGTCCAGATGATCTGATATGCAAATGTGCATATCAGGTGAAGGTGTTAGTACTGTAAACTTTAAACCCAGAACATGATGTGTCCATTTGTGTATCCTGTATCATACCTACTTCTCTCCCATCTGAGATACTCTGCAGGTTATATATCTCCCAGAAGAATAATTTATCATTTTGGATAAAGTATTTCAAAATGCCTAAGGAGTGCACAAAACTGAAGAAGCATTTGAATCATATTTCATGTTACCAAAGTGATCTATGAGTAAAATACTTACAAGAATTTAACTTTGATATATCAGTTTTACTGTAAGTACTGCAATGAGCAGACATATTTTAACTGTATGATACATTGCCTTTAACTCAGGAATTAGACCTTTCTAGAGTGTTGCAGGAAAATCATTGCTTGTCATTATGTGGCACGAAAAAACCAAAAGATGGAGTACAAGTCCACTGGGTGATATATACCTGACTCTATTCATGTTTCTGTGTGGTAGAGAAGGGTTTTACAGAGCAAAAAGGTTCCATCATGCAGAGGAAAGGAAATATTTCTGCAATAGAAACTTTTTCTTTACTTTTATTTGCCTTAAAGCATCACACAGACCTGAATCAGTCAGTATGAGCCAGTAACATGCAACTCTCTGTCCTGTGTCTGGTGTGGTAGTGGTATTGATTATTGGCTGAAATTTGAACAGGGTATCTGAGCAGACTCTGGACAGTGCTGGGCTTTGCTAAGGTGGTCTTCTAGATCTTAATGCAAATCCAGCCATCTCTCACTTCTGGCCTTGCACAGCCCATCAGCTTAGCCAGCTGGCGTTAAAACTTCTGGGAGGCCAAGCATTGAGAGTCTGGGAAAACAAAGGAAGCGCAACAGAAGGAAGCAATGCATGAGAGAGTGGTGGTCATGTTCAAAGCCACTAGTCACAGCTGTCCCAGGCAGTCAGCTAGATAAAGGATAATGGTCTCAAGCCAAAATGCCCTGGATCTGCATCCCAGTGTGTAGCTGTGTGCCTGAGCTATGAAACTGAGCTGAGCACTCTTTAGTCCTACCAAATGTAGTGGTAGCACTCACAAGAAGGGAACAGAGTGAGAATCAAACCACTTCACTTTTAGTTAGGAGCAGAATTTAAGCTATTTCAATAGGACTGAAATTTTTACCTTAAATTTCACCATCTGTGTGTAGCTCACAATGCCATGCTGTTTGTCTCTTACAGTGCCAGCAAACTTGCCCATGGTATGAGCTTTGCAAATCCCACCATCTCATGGTGGCAAGAGGGACATTTCCAATCACTTTAGGTGTGCTAACAGCTGTGTCTTCCATAGCACATTTTCTGCTTTGTGCAGTGCCCAAAGGTGATGGCTGAGTTCCCAGGGCCTGTGCTAATATTGGTGTATCTGGGAGGTAATACCTATATATAATACTATACCTATAATATAATACTATTACATATAGGTAATACCTGTATGTAATACTATAGCCTTTCCTGAGCAATCCCCAGAGCCTGGATGTGTACCTAGTGAACTGAGAGTCAGAGGGCATCCAAGAATGCAGAGACAGGAGGAGGAGGAGGAGGAGAAAATTTTACTCTTCTGACTAGCTTCATATAGTTTTTGGTCAGTGTGTTGTGACCCAGGTAGGGATGCAGCTTTATGAGGCAGCATACATGATTCTACCTTCTTTCAATGGCTTGCTCAGGAGCACAGACAAACACTCTCCTTTTGCTTGTTTGCAGATTCCAACTCTTCCCTCACACTGTGGAGCTGTGCTACCAGAACTCCTTGCTGCACACCAGTGAAGAGTTGGCCATGGTTGTGGTGGGACCCCTAACCTTGAACACTGTGCTGCTTCTTATGGTCCTGATCAGATGGGGCTGTCAGCAGCTGTTTGACTCATTCCCTTCCTTCTTGTCAAAGTTTATCATAGCTATGGGACTATGGACAGTGCTAGACCCCTTGGCAGTGTTTGTAGTGGATTCATTCCTGGGGGTGAGTCACTTAAAATAACTTGGACATGAGAACTTGACGTAGAAGTTTGTTTTATTCAGTGAATCACTGAAAGATATGAAATTCCACCCCTGGCAATGGAACATGAAAGTTAAAAAGAAATTAAATAATAATGTTGTACATTACCTTTTTATTAACAAAATTCCCATCTAATGGAGTCACTGTGTTTCTGCATAAAATTAAGAGCACCGTACAATCCATATATGGAGATAAGAAAGTAAATCCACTGCTGGAGTGATTGCATCTGCTTTGAAAAAAATTACTGCAGTTTTGGATGTTAATGGGGATGGGTTAATGAGCAATCCTGATTATTAACGCTTCCAATTTTCCTAAGCTTCAGAATAGACAAAACAAAAAACCAGAGGTTATCATGCACTTCTCTGACATGCAAGGTAGTTAATATAATTTACTGGCACACCTAAAAAGACTTGTGAGATCGAAAGACAGATGTCTTTCAGGAGAGAGTTTCATCATCTGTAAAATCAGGAGAGCAAAGTTCCCAAATCTATCTGTGCCTGTGTATGGGCTGTGTAGCCCAACAGTACTTGGGTGGCTGCTGACTTTTATCACATCTGAGATAATGCCCAGTCTCCCAGAGCACACGTTTCAAATTTTTGTCTCCCTCTGTATGTGACACAGGCTCCTTTCAGTGGTTGCAGGGTGCTGAGAGCTTTTCTGGGGTTGTGGTATTGCTCCTCTTCTGCCCTTCTGCTCTAGCTGGTCTTTCAAAGTCATCTTTGTTTCTGTCGCTCACTCCAGATCAAGCACTAATCCACAGGTCCTGTTGTGGATCAGGTTTTCTCAGGTCTCTTGGCTCCTCATTGGCTCCCCTGTGCTCTGCAGGTGATTTTTGACTCTTTGCACATTGCTTTGCATTGGAATAGTTTTGAAAATTAAAACTCAGCTCTTCAAGAAATTTAGTTGGAGCTCACTTGAGAGGTAATTGCAATATTTTAAGCGTGTGGCAACACTCTCTAATTTTCACTTGGGCAGACTGCACTTATTTATTAATTTTTAAATTTAATGACGTAAAACATGCACAGAATGGAATTTTAATTGTATTTATTTGGATTAAGATTCTTTTTTCCTTAAAGAAAAAGGTGTATTTCCTCAATAACTAGGGTAGGAATATAGAAATGTTTAGATAGATTTTTTCTCCCCTCTAATACTGGTATATTCATATAAACTGGAAGAGAGGATGAGGCCTGCCTTATCCTTCCCACACTTGCATTGAGAAAATCGTTACCACTGACTTCAGTGGAATTGTGCTCAGTTCTACACAGACTGGATTACTTATCAATTTCAAATTGCACTTGGTCAGGGGAAATGTGAGATACAAGTAAAGTGACTTAGTTTTTCATTAAAGTGTTAAAAATGCACACACCTCTCTGTACTTCATATTGAAAATTTGGCAGTCTTACCCACTAAGATTATCTTTGGTAGAAACTCATTTGTTCAAATATTACACAATATACTGTATGTATCCTTTCCAAAATGAAACTATATCTCTTACATGTGTTTTCATTATTGCATTTGTATTTTTTTTTCTCTTGGCATTCTTTCAGCAGCTATTTCAGATTTGCTTGCCAATCTATTTTAGATCAAGCCTTTTTAAAAATTGTGTTGTGGTAATATGAGTTATTTTAGTACTAGAATGTATTTTAGTATTCAAAATGGCCTTAATGCTTACGAAAGATGACAGATAGCCCTGGAGACAAAGGCTTCTGTGTTTATTAACTAATGTTTTTTATTGTTAAGGAAAAGATAGAGAGCAGTTGCATGTTTGGGGGGGATTTCAAATTGTGGTCCAAAATGCTACGTCAAATGTGTTATTTCAGATTTGATTTACTTTCAGCTTGTAAAAGGATGTTCCAGGGATGAGAAACATTCCTATGCAGTTCAAGTTCCAGTTCTGTGAGAGCTTTTCTGGGACCCTGCTCACTTTGTCTGTCTGTGGCTTCTAAAATGCAGAAAACAGTAACACCTCTTCGGCCACATGGATGCGTGTCATCATAAAAAAAACAGGAGACACTGCAAAAGGTTCACAAGGCCACCACATGTGGTGATGTGATAAGTACCTGAGAGAGAGAGAGGTTGACAAATGTTATTTAAGCTGTTTAAAATGAAGACACCTTTCTTGGATCGTGTCTTTGAGGACCACAGAAGTTACACAGAATGACAGTATCTGTGTTAGAAAAAAAGGATAGAAAAGTACAGTTCTTCCACACCACTTTTGTTTTGCCAGAAAGAACTGCTTGGATAAGAGGGAAACTTACTTGCCATTCAGACTTTTGCCTCTCTGGAGGAATGTCAGGACGTGACTGCTGTGCAGAGAATTTTCTTTGGTAGACAGTTACTTCATTATGAAAGCAGTGGAAGCAGCCAATTTTGTTTTTAAACTTTTTTTTTCCAAGAAGAGAACATGGAACAGGGAGATAGAAGAGAACCAGAGTATTTAATTCTTCTTGTAACAAATATGGATAGATCTGAAATAGTCACTAGTCTTTGTATGTCATTAGCAGTCTCCTGGGACCTTCAATTTCCATGACAGAAATGTAGCAGTGCTGCAAACGGTGAAGACAGAACAAAAATGTACTCAAGAATCACATTCCTTCTATAGCTGGACTTGTAGTTGTCATTCCTTTACTGTGCACATCACTCCAAAGGTAGCCACAAATGGGCAGAAAGTTTTGACACTTCCTGAGGGTTAATCTGGGCAAGTTGCTCAGAAAGGTGCAGGTTTCTTGAAGCCTAAAGGTCACTGCTCCTCTCTGAATGACGGAGCAGTGATGCTTTGGTGGTGCAGTTTCACAGCCTTGCAAAACGTGCCAGCATGATCCAATATGGATATGGCTGTCACCGTGTGACTTTAAAAAGGAAAAAGGTGGAGAGAGGAATTTATTTTAGTTCTGAGCAGTAGAAGACCCATGATATGTAGCTGAATTCTTCTAAATTGATCCAGCAGAGGGCAATAATATGTCAATACAGTAGCTAGTTCTTAAGATCTAGATATGGGGAAAAAAACAAAACAAGGAAAATAATAGATTTTTGGAAAATAAATAATTCAACATTATGCCTCCTTGGTCGTTGCATTAAGGCAAATTTCAGCCTTCTTCCCCTGACAATTGTCCTGAAATACACTAACAGAGTTCACTTTGAGTATTTTCTCTGTGACATACGTTTTTTTTTCAATAAGCCACCTCTATAGGGTAGATTTTAATTGTACTAAAATAAGCCAGAAAATAGCTTATTTCACATCTTATGGTTAATTTCAAATTCTAACTAGCAGACTCCTAAGTTTCAGACTGTGTGCCCCACAAATTACATTTAAATCCTTCTTACACAGAGATTCATGTTCTTTTGTCTCTATAAACTAATCAGCTGTGACATTTTCTTATGTTGATTTTTTCTCCATGCCAGCGATTTGGGAACAGTGTAGAGAAACCCATTGCTGATGCTGCAAAACTCTCCTGGGTGTTTATAAGAGCAGGGGAGTCAGGAGTTCCTGGTGCCTTAATCACCATGATGCTTTATACCATCCTGTTCATGATCTCATCAACAGTGTTGTACCTGTATTTTTTAAGGTATGTCTCAATCTCATTATTCCCTTAGGAGCTTAGGTTTGTGTCTCTTCTCCTGATAGATAAAATAAGGTGACATCAGAAAAGATACATCAGTGTCACATGCCCAGAGCCCAGAACTGCAGATAATTAAAGAAGGGTTTGTTCCTGCGTAACTTCTAATGCACTGGGATTGTTGGGCACAGCAAGTCAGAGATGGAGCCACTTATTTCCTCAACAGGAGCACAACTGATATCATGATTTTTCACAGATTCTAGAAGCCTCTGCTTCTTTGGCTTCAGGCAATGGTGCCTGTGTAAGGGCTTAAGCTGTAAAGTGTGTGTATCTTTCGTTTAGATACTTTGGAAGATGTTGTCTTTAGCCTTACAAGAAGGTGTTTTGTGAGAAATAGGAAGAATTTCAGAAAGCTACATATGGTATGAAGTGCTAAATCTCTGAATTTGCAGTGGCTTCCAGAGTCTTACAGCCTTTTGATGATACAGGCTTTTTGACTTCTTGGGACTGAGTCATCGTAACATGATTTAATACGAATAATTTTTCCTTGACATTAGCCCATTTTCAAAACTCAGTTTCTCATGGAATTTGACTAACTACCGTTCTTCCCAGCTTTCTAGTAGACACCATTAGCTGTACCGTCAATAGGGACAGATGTGTGACACTGAAAATTAATTAGATAGACTAATATATTGAATCAAAATGTGTATTTTTTTTTTCTAAGTGAGTTGTTTATAATGCAGTAGGAATTTTGTGCTGGCCCTTGTTTCACCCAGTGATGAATTTTGGCAAGCACCAATAAAAAGCCACATGCAAAGGCAAGATGCAGACAGGTGGAAGAACAGAAAAGTTCAGCATATGCCCTCCACCTGACTGAATCATCCCTCAGTCCCCTGCAACAAACTCCGTTGCAGCAGGCAGAAAAAGATAAATGGCAATCTAAATTTCTGCAAAGTATTTCAGAACTCCTACATTCCTGGGAGCTGTACACAACTCTAATGTACTGGTAGTCTAGTTAATTAGTTTTTGAGACGTTAATGCCTTCTTAATCATTGACTTAATAGTTTTGAATAGCTTCATAAGTTTTAGCTGCTGTCGTTTATTACTCAGGAAAATTAATTTAAATTAAAACATTTGTGAGGCAGGTTTTTATGAGAATATTACCAACATCTTCATTGTCTAGGGAACAGGTGCAAGATCATCAAAGGTACCTTTCCTTCTGGATCAATTTTCCCATAATGTTTTCCAATAAAGGGGTGGGGGAATAATGTTACTAGGGGAAAAAATTTGTCTTAGCACAACACATTTTAAAAATGATTCATAGCAAAATACAAAAGCAAAGGGAAGATAACAAAATCTGTTACAGTGCATAAAGTCTTTGAAGTTCTTTGCTTGATAACAAAAGGAAACATTTTGAATACTGGAGTCTGTGCAGAGTAAAGTTATATAATGAGCTTTTGCAGTTGTGTCAACTTTCTCTTCCTTGAACATCTACAGCCAACACTGTGGGAAACTTGGACCTAGCCAGGACTCTTGATTAGCACACTGTCAGCCCAGTAATGATAGAATTAAAATATTTTAAAGTATTTGAAGGAAAACATCTCTGCATTTCATAACACTGTTTCCTGAATATTGACATAACAGCATTTGTTTTCAAAAGAAAATTGTATTACTGCCAAGGCAGTAGCATCTCTTTGTGTGAATATTTCTCAGATGCCATATCTCAAATATATTTAAGTGGCATGTTGCTCAGCACAGAAAACATATATTTTTAAATAAGCATCCACCTCATTTTTCTCTTGTAAGGTAAACCAAAATAAATTTTGAGGGATACCTTCTGTGTCTTAAGACCCCAATCCACGGGGGAGACTTTGGCTGTTGGATGGAGGAGCTGATGCCATTTGTTGGAACTTCTCAGTAGTTTGCCATTAAACTGGAGTGTTTGACAGCGTGTAAAAGAAGGGATAAGAACACTGAACCCACAAGACCACCTAAGCAAGCAGGGGAAGTGTCTGTTTCTGCCACAGCTAAAAAGCTTCATGGCAGCACTGATGAACAGCCAGGAAGCTAATGAAATAATGGGCAGGGGTTAAGTAGCAGTAGGCATCTATTTGTGTCTTTAGAAACCAAAATACCTCAATAAATTTGGTTCCCCTTGGGTGTCTTGGGAGTCTGTAGTACAACTAGCATGGAGAGATATTCTAATTACTTTTTGGAACAATGAAGAGACACTGGTTGCAATTCCTTCCTTTTAATTATATTAAACATTAGAAACAGACAAGAGTTTGTTGGTGAAATGTTTTCTGCACTGTGAGAAAATGCAGACCAGTCTGAACGAAAAGTCTCTGGTGGAAAGAGTCTGAATTTCCTGGTATTGAAACATTTTTCAGGGAAAAGCTTCAAAAATCTACATTTTTCAGTGTTAAAAACAAAACTGGTTTTGTATTTTTAATGATGGTTTTCCAAAGAAGGATGAAAAAGGCTCAAGCTGAGATGTAATAAATTGTTTTAAACCACTAAAACTATCCTTTAATTTTTGGTTTGTGTAATGCTTTGAAAAGCCTATTTTTTAATCAGACTCTGGGTAGGAAATAATTCCAATGTTTTCTGTTCTTTCTGATAGGTAAATAAATGGACATGTAGACTATTATACTGGTTCTCATATGTATAGAAAACATAATCTGTGTTTTGTTTTTTTATTGTCTTAGCAATAAAAATAACTACTCTTATGCTTATAACAAGGTTTATCAAAGGTATGAGAAGTATTTTATTAATTTTCGTGCCAAAGAAAAGAAATTAAATCAGGTAACAGGAGCAGGCTGAGTACTTCTGGACAAAAGGAACAAAGCCGAAAGACAGGCTTCATGATTCTTAATTAATTCAAAGTTAATTATATTGTTTCTAACCATGTGCTTAAAATCTTCATATAGAAAATGTTTATGGCAGCAAATAGACAGTAATTTAACTGCATTAAATTTTACTTAATTTGAAATAAGAATGTTGCATTAAGTGAGCTTAAATAAATGGCAAGGTCTTTCTCTTGTTTAGCAAGACAAGTGGCAATCCATTTAAATTGCTGACCTGGAATGTCAAACATGAACACTATGGAATAATATTGCTTCAATATGAACAGAAGGTCAGAAAGTCCACCAGCTTAATTGCTAGTTTTTCAACCAAGCACAAGACAATTCTAAATTATGAGTCAATTCTTACAAAAATATATCTACTGTATCGAAAGGACACCTGATGTAAATCCAGAGATTAAGAGAAAAACTTTTTCTTTGAAGACACTGTAGAGTTTGGTAAATTACTACATAAAGGATACTAGTTATTTATAAAAAAAATGATCTCTTCTGTAGTGTGTTTTAAGCTACTTTAGTATCCTACTCTGCCTTAGCACTGATTTGCATTTCACACTTTGGAGCATTTTCTATTATTTCTTGATAGCCAGTTTGTTTATATTCCCAGACTACATATATCTTGATTAGATTATCTTCCACCTGTTCTCGCCTTTTGATAAGAGAATCCCAAAATGACATCTTGGAAACTACAGCAAATTTAGGGCTGCAGCTTCAAAAAGGAATGTTTCAAAAAAGAAGGGTGGGGAAAAAAGTACAGAGAGAACCTTTGCAGCAAAGCCTGAGATATAAATTCCTAATCTGGTGTTGAGTCAGGCTTCTAGATTTTGGGATCAGGATAGCTACTCCATCACAGAAACTCTTGAATATGATGCTTGATCCTAAGATACACATTCCCCTTTGAAGAGAGAGCTACATCTCCTCCCAAGATCAAGCTGAAAAATTGTCTGCTGGTGCATCTGCTTATTTCTATTCCACACTAAATCTCAGTTGTGGGCAAAATTGTACTAAGCTTATTGAGTGTGCTGCATGGACTTTCTGTGAGCACTGAGAGGTGTGATGTAGAGCAGATGTAAATGTAAATTCCATTCTGGTTTAGCTGAACAACTTTCTGCCTCTCCCAGGCACACATGTTGTTCACTACACACAGGCCAATACAAGACCCAAGGATAAGGACCAGTCACAAGAACTGCCACTGATGCTGCTGTACATGAGAAGGGTGAGGGTTCAGAGGCTCTAAGGAGTTATGCCTGTGCTTTGTCTCCCACCTGACAAGAAATGTACAACCTTAACAGCCCCACAGAAATCCAGGTATTTTGTTGGTTGCAGTGCCAGAGAAATCCATGAACTTCACATGATTACCCAGCTGGTCTCTGGGAAGGATGAAAATGTTGAAATTGGCACCAAGAAACAGCTGAATTGGAGTAAAGCATTAACTTGGAAAAGGGTACAAAAGGAAAGACCTCAATTCAATACACAAAACTCAGATTCCAGATTTTCTGATCTCTGTTTTTTTAATCCCTGTTTTTGCAACAAAAGTAGAATGAGAAAGAGATTAATTGAAGAGGATCCATTTGAATCAAACAACAATGTTTTGATGTTTTAAAGTTCATTTTAGGCTAAAAATGTGACACCAGGCTTTTTCAAAAGCCCTACAATATTTCTTGGTTTCACCTACATCAAGAAATGCCACACAGCAAGCCTTTCTTGCGGTAGAAAATTTTACTGTGTAGTGCTTAGTCAATTCCTTACCACAGAACAGAAATGTCATAGAAAAACAAAGCCAACAAATGAAATGAAATTTTTTAACATCAAGAGAAGTTTAGATTGTATAGGCTTCAGGCTTGGGGTTGGAAAAAAATGGAGAGTAGTTCGTTTCTATATGATGTGGTTTGCCCATTATTGAACTCTGGCACAGCAGGACTTCCATTCATGTCTAACAGTGCTACTGGAACTAGTTACCCAGCCCAGTGCTAAGGACAGACATTAGACATTTCTGAAGGGAAGGAAGACCAGGATCTTTTTGGGAAATCAATATCTTCAAATAATTGAAATAAATTGCTGCTTACATTTATGTGGTTTTATGCAGGTACTGTTAACTCTCCAGAGGGCTGGGGAGGGCTCTGTGTTGGAGAACTTGTGGAAAAGAAGCTTCTTACTCATAGGCAGAGAGCATAGTCATGAAGGGAAAACCAAGACTTAGAAGTCCATAAAAGAATGTTTTGGTGGTGGTTTTTTTCATTTGTTTTTGTTTTTTGTTGCTTTTTCTTATGCATGAAGAGTCCTTTCAAAGGTGAACCAAACATGTCATTTCTATCCTTAGGCTGCACAGTGAAGGTTGGCTGCTGGATGTATTTCGACGCATTCATGGTGAGGAAGGCACATTCTTTGTTCCTCTGGACTTGGAGATTTCTGGTCAGGAGCTAAGCTACATTATGAAGAGGGCTGAGCAATGGAGAGGAATCAATGGTGAAAGACGGATGGTGAGTGGTGAACACAGTCTCCCAAAAGAGTCTGTGGTCCAAATGAATGCTTTGTGTTTCTGAGTGTTATTTAAAAGAACCTAAATATTAGAAAATTATTCTTAAGGTGCTTCATTGTATGGAGAAGCTAAGAAGAAGCATGTTCAGGAGAATTTTGTGACGTTGTATGTGCATTGCCTGAACATCCTGAGGGGTTACAATCTGCTTAGTAACCAAAGGCTTAGAGGCATCACTGATGTCAAAAATTATCTGTGCCATCTGGTGGTTCTTGACTGGGTCTTAGAGACTTACTACTGGTTTAAATGTCAATATCATCCCAGATAATTTCTCAGCCAGCTCAGCAAACTGAGGATTTCCATGAACAAGTAGAATTCATTCCTTGAGAGGGCATAGGTGAGGCTGCCCTGAGAAGGGGGTGTGAGTTTGGTTGGTCAGATATGAGAGCCATGCTCTGCTCCCTGGCCCTTTCTCTCCAGAATTGCCCAGAAGAGTGGGCTAAGTTGGAGATCTGCAGGAAAGGTACTCTACTTTGGTTACCAAAATAATTCCTCTTCCTTTTCCATTAAGCCCCTAGCCTCTAGTCCCAGATAGAGACCTTAGGCTGTGATGTATAGGAGGTACATTCTGTGTTTGCAAAGGCCCAGTGGTGGGGATGCCATCCACAGATGAGGCATCTGGTCATAATTGCTTTCAGAGAATTGAAAATAGAAGTAATTTGGTCAGTAGTCTTGGAGGGACATTATCTTCCTTCTGTGAGGGACTTATTCCTCCTTGCTTTCTAGCTTTGCATCAGTGTTATTAATTCCCATAGAACTATTTTACAAACCAGCTCTTGGACAATTGTCAAAGTGCTCATCAGTTTGGTTTATACATCTGTGAATGCCTCTGTGTACAATGCTTTGGTAACTCTCATGTTTCAGTGTAAAAAAGAACAGATTCCCAATAGGAAGGAAATTAGTCCTCTTAAGCATGTGTGAGTTTTTTTGGTTTTGTTTTCTAACCCTCTGGAACAAGGGACTTAAGATTGGGGTCTGCAGGTTTTTCACATCTCTATAACTACCTCTGAAAGATCAGCAGTTTATACTAATATACAGCCTCAGTTGTCACTGTTATAAACATCTGCCACAGCTGTAATTATTTTCCACTTTTTTTTTCCCCGTGATGACAGTTTGGACCCTGAAAGGAAAAATTGAATGAAAAAGCAGATACTCAGTAAGCTTAATTTTTGTGGGAAAATGTAGAGCACCACATGGCATTTCAGCAGAGGGGAGGGAAAAGGCTTGAATGAGTGAACATGCTCCCACAACCACCTGCCTCAGACATTCCCACTTTTTGTACAGATAGAACTTATATTATTTTTCCCAGTAAGTAAAATGTCTTTTTTTTTTTTTTCACTTCAAAACTTTCTGAGATAAGTCAAAATATAACCACTGACAATTGGTTTCTATTACCTCTGTTACAAGTTAAGTAAGGTCAAACAAAGAATGCATATAATGCACCTCCTTTTACATGCCGGGACCACCAATGGCATATGGAAAAAGCGGCAGATGAGGAAACTGCAAGGAACTCCATTTCTGTTTCAAATACTGAATAAATTTCTAATGATATCATTTCTTGCAACAGTACAGAAAGGGCTGAATAAAGGGAAAAAACAAAAGAAAATAAAGAAGAGTGGGAGGAAAAGAGGAGGTGTGGGGGCTAAAGACAAATGGAAAAGAATGGAAAGAAAAATTACTTCTCTGTATACAAATAGTCTGTACCTGAATGGAGGAAACCTGAATGGGTTGTCCACTGCTACAGTAAGGTGTGCTTCAAGGGCCAGAACACTGAAAGACACGACCCATAGCTATAGACACATGTAGTGTCTATTTTGCTCCTAGTACGCAGTCTAACATGCATGAAAGGCCACACTGAAATGTATTTACCTAACCTTAATCTGAGATCCTTTAGAATGGACCCAGCCTCACCTGGATCCAGCAACTCAGAGGGTGTAGTCGGAATAGAGGGAGGAATCCCAGTGCCACACAGGGAGCAGCACACATTTCATTCAACAAAGCAAAGTGAAAGTTTTTTCTTTAGTAAAGTCTCTAATTTTCTGGCACCCATTCTGTCTTACATCTGCATGAATTACATGCCTTTTCCCTTAACATCATCCCTAACCAAAAGCCAGGTTGTGACAGTGTTAAACATTCCTGTTCTCTGGGGGACATTCTGGTGCAGACTATACGATGTAAGAAGATAGGAGCAATGTGGAAAGAGCACAGGAATTTGCATCACTGGCATCTCTAGAGATGATCTCTACCATCCTGCTCAGTGGGCACAGGTTCTGCTTCACAATGGGGGAAATTTGTGAGTGGAGACTGCTGTTCAAAACTCCTGAATTATTGGTATAAAACACAAATAAAATACTGTGAAAAAACAACCAGTCTTCAGAAACCAGAAATCTTCCCCATCTATTCCTTCTGTTTTTTATTATTTATTTATTTATTTATATTATTATTTTGATTAAAAAGGAAACCATCAAAGGAAACATTGTTAGCTCTTTGGCAGATCTAGTTTTGTAATAAAAACTGGCATAATTCTAGAAATATGTTCTCCACAGGAAGCATCTCCCTGCAAGACTGGGACCTGTATTTGCAGGTCTTTTTGTGCTCCTAGGCATTGCAGATACTGAAAGACCCTTTTTTCTGCCATAGATTTGCATAAGGTATTTATCTCGTCTCTTTCTTTTTGTATGTCTAATTGTACAAAGTAATCAGTATGGAAGACACATCACTAGGTCTTATGGCGTGCATTATTAATGTGTTAATTTTTAAATAAAATACGAAATTAACTGTGAACAATTTTTATAAAGGGAAGCATGAGACTGCCATATCTTACATCACTCCATATAAAAAATATATTTTAAATGGAGGTCATTCATGTAAATAGTCAGTCAAACCTTCTGGAAAAAATAGGTCCACATTTTTGCAATATTTTCTTGCTATTAACCATGTGCTTCTCATTTTTATTCACTGGATTAAAAATTGCCCCATAAATGGGTATTTTATAATATGCTTAATTTCCTTTTATTAAATTGATAAATGCAGCAGCAGAGGACACATTTACAATATGATGAGAATTTAAGGTTATTGCATTTTATAATTTTTATATTGTTCAGAGAAGTGATTTGTCATTTGTGGAATGACATCCATGCCATGATTTCAAAGTATTTTCAGTCTTTTTTTTGATAGGAAAAAGGTCACTTTCTATAGACCAGGAAGACATCAGTCTATTAAACTAATTTGCCTACATGCAAATTTTGTCATTTTTACCTCATTAACTATTTATCATAGAGTAAAAAAATATATATATTCATGAAGGGGCAGCTAACAGCCTGATGGAGCTGGAACTAATATTTTGCAACTCTAATGATTTTTTGCATCCTTAATTAGATAGCATAAGGTTGATATGATTAGGTCAGGATGTAGTGTTTTTCATTAAAATACATTTTAGAAGCTGTATTCATAATCTGCCCTTGCAATTAAATAATGAGCCTATGAGTTTAATATTATCGACCCAATTATTATCCCATGGAAAAGTATACCTTTAATAAATTTGTGCCGTAAGACCTTCATTAGCAACAAAATGAATTATATTTCCAAGTACACAGATTACACGGCCACAATCACATTTACCTAGTGGTTTGGAAGGCACTGTGGGGGGAGAGCCACCACAGCCCTGTACCTTACAGAAAGGCCCTTGATTATTCTGGAAGAAGCCATTTACAATGCCTTTAACGAGGAAAGCTGCAAAGAAGTAAAAATGCCACCTACAGAGGCAGGCAAAAACATTTCTAGAAACAAACATTTGCTGAAGCACTGTTTTGGGCACCAGTGCTGGGAGGAAACCTGGGCTTCCATTCCCCCATTTCTGTTACAAACATGGAGGCAGAACTGAATATTTGCTTATCTTTTATTAGAGACAGTCACATGTTAAATGTGTGTCAGATTCTAGAATCGGTAAAATCAGGACCGGTGGCAGACTGGAATATTTTAATCTGCTATTGTTAGCAGAGCAGTGATGAGGTCAGGACCCTGGATTTTTGCCAAGACTTTTTCTTTTTTTTTCTGGAACTGATAAAAGTGACAATGTCTTTTCATCCTCACAGAGTAATTGCTTTTCCAATGTTACGTAACAGTTTAGAGTCAAGGTATGAAGTGGGGTTTTCTTTTGTCTAAACAAATAAGAATTAAAAAAAAAAAGAAAGGGAAAGTATTTCTAGTAAAACAACTGACCAGGGATGATCTTTTGAGTGGGATCTGTTGTGACTGGATTGGTTGTTAGGTGTGCATCACTTTGGTCATGTATAAAGCCTCTGAACTATTTATCAGGTGTATTGCTATTAGCAGGAATAAAAAGAAAAAAATATGGCCCTTAGAGATTTTTACTGGGCTTAGCCCTCAAAGTACCACCCCTGCTTGGAGTGGGACTTTTAATGTACTAATACTAATGATGAGAACAGTTGTGCAAGTGGTAAGCTGAAACAACACTGTATACCAAGCATAGGCCCAAAATATTGGCACATAAGGAGGTTTTATGGAAAAAAAATGCAAGGTCTGTAGGCAGGAAGATAATGTGAAACTTACACTTGAAATAAAGCCTGATGCACTGCAAAATTATTTTAATGAGACTCGGGCTAATTTTCTAATTTTAAAATGATATTATAGCAAACCATAAAAAATTACCCGGCAGTAGATTTTTGAAAGGAAAATATATTTGTAATTATCTTGAACACACAAGATTACTTCAGGGCCTATTATCGACACAATTTTTGGTACGACTTTACACTAATTTGCATTTATTACTCTCAGGCCAACCATTAATATGTTAATAAATAAGTCATTAATACTTGTTATTTAATTGCTATCTATTTATTCCTGTTCAATAATGCATTAATTACTTGTGAATAGTTGAGGGCAAAATCCTGCCCTTGCTAGTGGAATCAGCACTGGCAGGAGAGGAAACTGATGTTGGACGTGGCAGCACTACAAGGGCTGCTGGAGAGCAAGTCTTTTAACTCATTGAGCAAAAGGGGGTTAACTTCTGATCTTGTCCTAGAGGAAGCTTCACGAGCCTCCAGTACCACACCTCAGATTGCTGCAATTTGTCTCTTCTTATGGTTCTGGTCTTGCTCCAATACTGGAGTTTGGAGCTTGCTTGCACATACAGGATGATGGATAGAGACAAGTGAAGGGCAAAATCTGAAGTCACCTGAAAGCCAGTGCTAGACTGAGGATGTGGCATGTGGTGTGTAGTGAGAAATGGAAATGCCTTTCAGTAAGACCAATTTCCAAAACAGAGTTGAAAAGTTGTGGGGGTATTTTGAGTTAAAATAAAAAAAAAAAAAAAAAAGAGGAAATGAGCTGGAAGGGATAATACCATGGTAGAGATTGTGCGGGCCTGAAGGAAAAGTCAGAAAGCACAAGGTAGTAATAGGAGAAAAGAAGCAAAAGTGGTTCAGGAATTTGTGCAGATGACACAACCATGCCAAAGAAAATAGAAAGAAACTGTGAGAAATGTAAGATAAGAGAAGCTGATGGGAAAGGACAACTATACAAGATAACTATACAATCTTGGTTCTGTATAAGAACTCTTCTCAAACTGCAGGTTTAGATACCATTGATCTGCTAATGGAGATGGAAAACATGTTGAGAAAGCAAAAGAATGCAAAATGTACATTTCTTTTTTACTCATTCACTCTTCTGTTTGCAAACTTTTTCTGACTATGAGTTATACCTTGTATGTATAAGCTCTACCTCATGTACACTGTATTATATCTTTAAGAAATAACAAATGGCTGAAATCACTTAAGCATCTGCTGATAAGGTTTTATAATTTTGATTTGTGGTTTCCGTTCCCTAAACTAGTTTCAGTGATCTTTTAGAAACCTAGCATTTTGCAAGTTCACAATAAGATTTCTTTTTCCTAACCTTAACCCCTATTGCAAACACTTTTGAAGTTGTTCACTGGAACTCTCAGGACAGCATCTCCAAAAATTTAGATTGTACAAAGAATCTAAACAAAGTCTGTTGTAAGAGTAGCATAGGAGAGTAGAAAGCAGTAGCAAAGCTGACTGTGAGCATAAATAGAAAAATTAGCAGTAGTATAGAATTTAATTCCTTCCATGCTAGTATGAATAAATCACTCTGTTCATCTGGGGTAATGCACAATTGTTTCAGCCAGTACAAGCAAACTACCCTGCTAGTCCAGAACAATTTAGCTCAGCATGTTAAGGTGACATGTAATCACCTATCTGCTACAGAAATTGTTGGAGGGAAACCTCGACCCCTTGCAGTCAACAGCAAAACTTGCACTGACTTTATTAGGACCAGAATTTCCATCTATCTCTGTAAGCAAAGGAGAGGGGAGGAAATAGGGCCATGTCTCACTGAACTTCTCTGTGATCTGTGTGTATAACGTCAGATCCTCATCTGGGATAAATTATTGAAGGCAGAGTCGGTATTTTTTTTTAAGATTAAATGGAGATTGAAAGTCAGAGATGAGCAAAGGAAAGCTCAGCCCAGTAATGAGATGTTACAGAAAACAGAGCAAAATGTAAGGTCAGAAAAGAGGGTAGCACTCTGCTGCCTCTTAGATTTAAACCAAAATTATTTTTTATGAAAAGACAAGGCCTTGTACTTTGTAGGATTGAATTTGCCAAATGTTTCTGAAACACTTTGCTTACTATTCTTTTAGAGCATTTAGTCCACAGGGAGTGGTGGGTGAAAAGAAGAAAGGGGGGGAAATGTGGATGTTTGGAAGCATCTGGAATAGCCAAATATGATGACCATACCCAGGCATGCCATTAAACCTCACAACTGTTGATTAGTAATTCATCAGAAAGTGTGTATGTGCAAGCCGTGGAAAACAAGGTAATGCAGTCTAGGTAAAGGAAAACCTTCTTTTGCCTGTGTGGATATGTCTAATGAGTGTAACTGCTTAAACAGATGTGCACACAAAGAGAGGCCTTGTAATAAATTGTAACAATGGTAGAGTGGATATAATCAACAGGTAAACTAATGGAAACAGCATTAGAAGTTGAGCTGATAGAGTAACACTGCACAGGACTTGCTTGATTCCATGTTGTATCCCATCTTAAAGAGTAAAAGAAACAAACAAAAAATAGATATAAAAGGGATTAAATCTCCCACATCTATGCAAGCTTCTATGAATCTGAAAGCTGCATGACAATAAGTTAATACAATAAAAATAGATAAAAGGAAAAGCAAACTATGCAAGCTATGTGGGTGCAAGTACTATGAGCTACTTACAGCATTTCTTTTTTTGGTTAGCATGTTCATGGTAAGTCTATAAGTTGAAAACAAAATGATTTAGTCAAACTCCATGGAATTTACTTAGAGAGGTAGTAAACATTAACTTGTGTTTGGAAAATGTGTATTTTATTTGCCCTTTCAATATGTATTTTGTTCCCCTTTTAAATGAGAACTGATTATTCAAATCTCCTTTACTATCCCCATTATATGCACAATATAGTATTTCCAGAGTAAATTGTAACAAATCATTTTAATCCTATAATCAATAAATGAATTATATAAAGGTGTTAGTGCCGATGAACCAAACTAATAGTCTGCTGACATCCTTCTGATTATACACTGGCAGAAAGGTGTTAATTTCTGTAATACTTCAGCAGACATCCAAACTGTTTTGTCAGAGAGGTTGGACAGTGATGGAGGAGGAGTACACTTAACTGTAATTTTTGTAGTAATTCATGGGAAGCCTCATTGACATGTGCTAATGGCACTTGATTGCCCTCAAGATGTTTTCACAACAGAACTCTGCGAGTGCCACATCAAGGTTTGCTCAGTCAAATAGTTTTTTCTCCTTGCATCTAGATAATTTGTGACCACAGGCAAACTTTTGAAAATCCAAGGTGGTTTGCAACACTCCATTGGGGTGAATCTGTCATCAGCTGGCTGGTACAGATCGGTGCACTAATGAAGAGCAAGCTCTTTGGGTTTTTTGTCATTTCTGTGCAAGCAATCCATTTTGTTTCTCCTCAGTGGCAGGGTATGTTATACATCTTATCCTGTATAATCTGACTTACATTATAATTTGATTCATATACAGCCTTTCCACAGAGATTAATTAGCATCAGGCTTGAAGTTTGCAAGTGAAAATATGATAATTAGTTTTCTTGGAACGTTAACATTTCAACACTTCATGTTCTCTCCATCTTTGTCTTCAATGAAGCTGCAGTAAACGAGCACTATTTCTCTTCTAAATCAGACTCTTGTGAGGTTTGAAATACAGACATTTTCATCAAGCTGGATAATTTCCATAGAAAATTTACCAGCTCATGAAATATTGCAGGAGTAATTCATGCAATGACTCCCTCCTCCCCTTGGTAGGTTGAAGTATGATGTGAGCAGTTCTGAAAACCCCCAGGACAGTCACTTATTTAACCAGGGTGATTCCTACTCTTTGTAACAAAAATCAGCTGACTCTTCATTTTTTGCACAAAACAGAATTAGCCAATAGGTCTCTCCTATGGTTGTCAGGTAGTGCTGCAAACAAGGTTACATTAGTGCTGTAAACAAGGTTACTCCCTGCACTTGTTTGTTCTCTTGGAGTGTTTAATACAGGTAACTCATTTGGCACATACAACATCTCAAGACCAGTAACTTAGCAGGATTAGAATTAGCAATATATCTGAATAATGAGAACATTCAACGTTACAATATTGAGTAAAAATGCTATATGAAATATCAACCCTGATGATTTAAAGGCATAATATAATCCCTGACATATGGGACTTAAGAAAAAACTCACATTATGGAAAAGTTATTGTGTAGTTGTCCATTATGGGTGTGTGTAGCTGTTTAAAACTAGTATTTGTTTAAAAATTTCTGATTTATCCTCCTCAGTGTTAAATAAATTTCATTTTTTCCAAGGATATGGTTTTAAAAGATCTCCGTCTTCTCTAATTACTAAATTCTCCAATTAAGATGTAATTCATCTTGTTACAACTCTGGCATCAGACATTGTCTGAGCTTGGGCAGGGTACTGTTGATGCCCATTGATTTAGTCAGGTTAGGGGTAAGTGAAACTCTTAACCAAGGTAGCAACTAAATTACCATGTCGTTGTGAGCCTGCATATGCACATACATGAAGTTCGTGTTTCAATTGTGTATGTAACTGCAGGAATGGTTCTGTGTATCAGCCTCTTTATTTCTTCTTTTAAAGGAAACTAAATTTACTACCATTTTGTGATTGTCACACATAAGGCAGATGTCAAAGACTGCATTACTTTAGATGCATTAGGGAACACTTAAGCAATGTTACAAAACTGAAGCCTCGGTAGCTTGCTTTCCAGTAATAACATTTAAATATTCTGGGAACTAATGATATTTAAATATAAAAATTCCACACACTGACAGCAGAGACTACTGAAGACACCTGCACAGGGCAGAGCAAAATCTCTTTGCCCATTGGAAGGGGCTGGTGGCATACAGAAAGCCCTGGTCTGGCTGTGTATAACAGTTCCAGGAGACTTAATGGGAAGGCTGAGGTTTTGCCTATGCCAGAGTTTACCAGAGATACACACCTGATCTCAAGCCCAAACATGTCCATTCTGTTTTCTGTCTTAATCTGAGCTCAGAAGGCAAAGTTAACTGTGCCTGAGCCTAGCGGTGAGCTTTTTCTTAGCTAAAACCAAGTGCAAGGCAGAATAAATGTAGGTCATAGGATTCTACTAGGATACCTGTCCTTCCTGCTACAGATATGCTAAAACCTGTGGTCTCGGTGAGCTACAAACACCAGCTCTGGGTTTGAGGTAGCTACCCTTGGAAGCTTAGAAATAGGGGATGGATCAGGCTTCCTTTGCTGAAGCCTGAAAGCACTGTCCAGAGCTTATATGCTGAAGTTTCCTCAAGGGGGTCATGATTCTCACCCGGACGTGTTTGTCAGGGCAGAAATGTGCTCTCATCTTGCTTCCCACCTACATAATTTTTTCTATCTTAGCAATAATCAGGGCATCTAAACCAACAGTAATTTCCTGGGTCTGTCTGAAACCTGGTGTGAGCATCTCCAAGGCCGGCCAGCAAGACTTTGTTGTTGAACAGAGCCTTGTTTTCTCCTTATCGACAAAGGGGGAGAGGAAGACATGCCCCAGGGAGGTGAGGTTGTAAGGAATTCCTTCCAACAACAAAAAAGAGAAGGAGGCAAATTGACTGTTTTATTAGGAACATGATCTGTAGTGTTTTTCATCTGGAGAGGGGATTGTTGCATGCTGATGAATAACGGGGATCGTATCACAAGAGTGCTAAAATGCCCCTGAGCAAGTTTGTTCCTTCAGCTCTCCTTCAGCAGCTCCTGCTATCCCAGCCACTGACCTGTGAAATGTGGTCGCGTGCTCTGGATTTTTCCTCTATTTTGAAAGCTGTTCTTTTCATCTTGCAAAATATTGGCCTAAACAGTTAAATGGGAGTTCCATTTGCAAGGGTTTGTGTATTAATATTAATGGAAAATCTGACAGGTCAGGTGGCCAGAGAGGAATAATCATGCCATTCAGGTGACATGTAAGCACAGCAGGTTTTATGGATTTATTGTTTTGAAACTTAGTTTTTGTCCAAAATAGAATAGACTTTTAAAAATCCACATTTTTGGAATGAAATACTACCATTCTGGAGAGGAATGTTGAGAAATGATCAAGAGAAAAGGTTGGCAGCTTCTAGCTTTGGCATGCTCTGATGAAGATGGAGCCAAACTTTGAGCCTCACAACACCTTGATCAAAATGGGCACTGTTCAGACACCCTACTTTCCACATGAATCCTAGGGCTTCCTCTGCTGTTGGCTTTGAATACTTCTCACTGTTCCTAACCAATGGCTTAGGGATCACCTCGACAGTTCTTCTGAGGTGTTTATCTCCTGCACTGTCTGGGTGCAGGGACTTACTTGCACATCAGGCTCCCTGATTATAGACCTGAAGTATGTGATTTACCCAGTAACAATGGGATCAGCATGATGATATAAAGTTTCAGTGCTACCATCAGGCACTAGGACTGAATTCCTGTTTCCTCAAGATGAGAGAGGAAAAGGGAAAGGGCAAACCTAGGCAGTGCCTTAAAGAGCTGTGCTCCTCCCAAACCCTGCCTAGGCTACAACAGCGGGAGCAGCTCATCTGGTTTTGCAGGGAATTTGTCTGGATAGAGTAACTGTGAAAGGTTATTTAAAAATAGGAAAATTGCACCTGGTCATTTAAAACATTTCAGAAGGGGTTGTTGCGCCTGTCAGATGAACAGCCATTGAAATTGGCATGTTGGCCATGACATGAGTAATTCTTCAATGAATCAGTCTTTTTGCATAGAAAATTATCCCATCAGAAACACTCTGAGTAGTGCTAGCCTGCAGGCTTGAAGCTTAAGCTCAGTCATGGCATAAAAACCTCCCCAGCCTTGTTTTCTTTTGCAGCTGAGATTACCCATTTAGAACTCGTAATTTAGACTTCTCTCAGATAAACCCCCTTTTGTATTAATGAGTCTTGCCTGAGAGAGCGAGCCTGCCAACTGGATCCTTACTTCACTAGTTCACAAAGAAGGATGCTTATTTTAGCCTTATGGAACACACTTGAGCTATGCATTGCCATTTAACAAATGGGAAATAATGTAGTAAAGCTAGAAAGCTGGTTTCTGTCTCTTTCAAAGTCAATATAGGCAAAGAAAAAAACCTACACGATAGTGCCTTGTTAAGCCTTTTAGGATTAATCTTCTCTTTACCTTGATTGTTTCCTCTTTGCTGAAGTCTGATGGGCTTCAAATAAACTAAAGGCTTGTGAACCTGGGAGCCTAAGCCCTCCTGGTGCTCAGGAAAGGTTTATAGACTAGTTCCTTTCATTATTGCTTTATAAATGGCATTGTTTGAAGCAGCGTGTACTGCAGCTTGAATAACAACTTGGAGGATGTTAGTTAATTTGCTCTTTGTGAACTAGTGTCTTTTCAAGTGGTTTTTGTGGCGTTCAGGTAATTGTTAGTATTTGATACAGATGGGAAATATTTTGTTGACTAAAGTTATCCCACCTCATGCTTAAGCCTGGGCAGCACCCGCTTAAGCCTTCAGGGCTCTTCCACAGGATGAGGGAGCCAGAACCTCCATCAGCATGCAGCAGACCTCTGTGGATCACTCCTCCCCTCAGACAGCAGTGCCAGGTCTGGAGCAATGTATTTGCATACAGCCTGGTTCAGCTTCAATGCCCTTCTGTTGGGGTGATGGGGTGATCTTCTGTTGTTTGGTATTGTCAGCATCCCCTGTTTCAGATATCTGAGTCTGTGGTGTCCACAACACCAAATTGTTCCAGTGACAGAGAAAAAGATCTTTGGAATGGGAAAAGATCTGGGATGTCTGATTTTGAAAGTGCCTCCTCGAAAGATCTTCTATTTCTGTCATAGCCCCATCCATTCTTGTTTTCTTCCACTCCAAACTTCACAGAATTATAGAATTAAAGAACATGCTGATTTGGAAGGGACCCACAAGGATCATCAAATCCAACTTCTGACCTTGCATGGAACAGCCCCAAGAATCACACCATGTGCCCAAGAGCACTGTCCTAAATCTTCTTGAGCTCTGTCGGGCTTGGTGCTGTGACCACTTCCCTGGGGAACCTGTTTCAGTGCCCAACCACCCTGTGGTTCAAGAACCTTTTCCTAATATCCAACCTAAACCTCTCCTAACACAGCTTCTGGCCATTCCCTCGGGTCCTGTAACTGGTCACCAGAGAGAAGAGATCAGTGTCTGGCCCCCCCTCTTCCCCTCATAAGGAAGTTGTAGACCACAATGAGGTCTCCCCTCAGTCTCCTCCAGGCTGAACAGACCAAGTGAGCTCAGCCACTCATCATATGGCTTCCCCTCAAGGCCCTTCATCATCTTCCTCACCCTCCTTTGGAGTTTCTTTAAGAGCTTAATGTCTTTCTTATATTGCAGTGCCCAAAAGTGCACACAGCACTCAAGGTGTGGCCACCTCACTGCAGAGCAGAGCTGGACAATCCTGTCCCTTGGCAGGCTGGACACACTGTGCCCCGTGCTCCCCATGATATGGTTGGCCACCCCAGGGTCTTCTTTCTCTGTACCATGGCTTCCTTGTGCTTACCTGACCATTTCTGCCATCTCTTGGCCCCCCACCTCTGTGACAACTAGGGGCCAGGATAATATTTTTGTTCTGTAGCTGAACAAGTGTGTCCTGACCACTGTGGTGATGCCAGCTCAGCATGGGTGTGCAGAGGAGGGCAATTTTAGGATTTGAGAAGCATTCCTCAAAGGAAAGAGATGTGCAATCAAATATCTGAAAGATGGTGAGCACCCACCGTGGCACAGGCATACTGCTCCTCAGAAAAAAAGCATCATTTTTGTGATGCCTTTAAACTGACCAGATGTCCTGCCAGTGCCTGGGAGGGTGCTTTAGTCTGCACGGGGAGAGTAGAAACCTATTGCAGAGCTTCCTAGCGGGTTGAAATGGTCCCTTTTCATCACTGGTCATCTGAGGACAGAGATCCTTAGCTGTGTCAGGTCAGGGACCAAGATACCACGGCTCCCTGCACAGAGTGCTTCATGGCTGGAAAACCCCGGACTATGGAGGCTCTTGCAAAGAAAAAAACTCGAGACACGCAGTTAGATGTTGTACAGAGTGACTAAAAGAAAAGGAGGCCCAGCCTCCTTTTTGGATAGTAAAGTATCCAAAATATTTTCTTGATCAGTTTTTGCAAGTAGCAGTATAAACACGTGTGCATGAGTGAGAATGATATGACAACAGTTTTTGACTGTTTTTGTCTTTACCCTCAATTTCCTCTTGCTGCATTTACACTCTGAAAAGCATGCATGTGGACTGGGATTCATGTCACTCGTATACATCCAACTTGAGAAGCTATAAACAGCTTTTAGACATTACAAAAGCAGTTTTTACGTTGATTCCAATGTCTCATTGGTGTTAATTTATTTGTATGTGATATTAATACTTGAAATCAACCCTTTGGGTAGCTTCCAAATGAGTACTTTGTCATGAAAACTAAAGGCAAACGGAATGGACTTTTGGGGGAACAGGGAGGGAGAAGAAAAAACAAAAATGGCAAATAACAAACAGTCTCAAAACAAAAACAAAATGCTGGCATCTTTTTGTAAATACAAAATTCTTCTACAGTGTTTACACTCCAGATGGTGGGGTACTGGTGAGGGTAAGCAATCAGGAGTGAGGCAATACTTCCATCATTATTATTTACTGTAAGTGCCTGTTGAATTTTTATTTATTGTCCAAGCTGAATGCAAAACACCATGAAAATAAGTAAGTTAAATTTGCCAGAAAATAAAAACATCTTTGTTTTTGCACTGGTGATAGTGCAAGTAGTTGTGTCTGTTCTAAGTGTCTGGGGTCTGACTCTCATTTATGCTGTTCTGGCATCTCTACAAAACTGTAGCTTGGGCATAAATGTGTGCCAGAGCTGTGTGAAAAGGCTGGAGTAGTGTACAAAGAGACAGGGATTTATGATTTTTGAACCTGACAGTGCCCTTGAAGCTAACCATGGAGGAACTCTGCTTGGTCTGCATATATTCCTCATCTCTGGCCAGTAAGGGTTACTATTGTCATTTGCTGAATGTGTAATAAGATTTAGAGATGGATTAAGCTAAATGTTTTGGCTTTAAAATATTGTTTTGTTTTGTTTTTCTTTAGTTTTATGGAGCAAGCCTCTTTACTGCCTGCACAAGAAAGGTTGAACAGTTTAAACAAAACCTAATGAAAATTCTTGAATAAGGCAAAGATACTGCAGTTCAAATACGTTCATTCTGTTTTTGTGGTGATGTGGCATCATCATGACTAGAGTTTATCGTTTGTTTTTCTGATTGTTGTGTAGCCAGGCCCAGATTCTAACTTAAAAGCTTAGGATTCAGAGTCTCAGCCCAGGCTTTTTTGGAGAATCATTATCACTGCAATTGAGCAAGGAGATGTTTTACGAAATAAACAAACCAACAAAAATAAACAGAGAGCTCATAGTATTTTTTCATGCTTGCAACCCCGTGACATTTTGTTTTTCATATCTATATTAAGCATGTGATGTTGAAAGTTACCATAGGTCATAGACTTTTTCTTATTTCCTGAAGGATTCTAATACCCTATTTCCTTTATTTTTATGAGGGAGTAAAACCTGTTTCAGACAGAGCACAAACAATCGTTTTCATAATTTCCCTAAATTCAGAGAAATAATGATGCAAACAACTAAGATATGTCTTCAGTGGATTACTGACGCATCTTTACTATCACATTAATCCTGTTCTAATGCAGTTCTTTTAACTGAAAGTTTTATTCTCTGGTCTGGGCTGAATTTTGCTTACTGTAGAACTTCACTGTGTCTGGGGAAGAGAGAGAAGGGACATTTCTTCATTCTAAAGATCATGTACACACACATAATTCACTTGTGCCAGGAAGCTGATCCCTCTGCTCTGAGTCCTGCTGCCTTGCCATCACCCACAGGACCTTTTCTGATCCTTTCAGTGCAAGGAGAGGCCCTAGCAGGTATGTTTGTTGCCAGACTGGCAAGGTGCTGTGACCTGTGCCTGCCACATGGTTTGTCAGATCAGACACGATTCCCAAATCTGTGCCTCTGTTACCTCTGGAAGGCATTTTCATCTCACACACAGTCCAGGGAGTTGTTGCATTTAGACTGAAACAATCACAGAAAACACAAACCAGAACCATATCACCACATTGCTTTATTCAAATGAGAGGTCAAATTACCCCCAGTGATGTAAGCAGGGTTGCCAAGGTCTAAACGAAGACACAACTTGGCCAAAGGTCTGTTTCTAATGTGAAGTTTGAAGGCTGGTGGGTCTTGCATCTAATATCAAACAGCTGCAAGTCAGTACCAGCTCCATTGAAAAATATGCACGCATTTCTAAAAAAACCCTCCCCAAACAAAAACATAAAACCCAACAACCCTCAATCTTGATATATTATTTAAACTTTGCCAGCGTTAAATTATGATTGCTCATTGTTGCCTACTATTTTAGTTTGAGTTCCCTGCATGAGACTATTTAGGTACATTAAAGCATGCTAAAATATTTCAGTGTAATGCTCATACTGCTTCTCCTCCCTGTTCTCTCTTTCTCTCTCTCTCTCTCTCACACACACACACCCACACACACCCACACCCACCCACCCACACACACACACCACAAGGCCCTTTACAAAAGTGCAAGCCTGGTTCTTGTATCATTTTTACCTCTGTAGATCTGTGGCAGCTTCTCTTCATTTGCATTTAATAGCAGAAAGCAAACTCTGAACGTGAATTTAGTGAACTGTTAGCATGAGCAAGGAGAGAACTCATTTATTAATCCTTAGTTTCATTTTGCAGTGTAGCTTTTGGTGTCCTAAGATTACTCGAGAAGACACTGTTATAACTATAATCACTCAGGAACTCAACTACAGACATATATAATAAATGCATTGCTCAGAAATTGTTAATGACCAACAAAGTATTCTTTTTCTGAATTACTGCCAACTGCATGTGTCATCTTATCACGTACTATACATTAAGTGTTGGTCACGTAAGTCAGATCTGCCCTATGGGTATTTTAAATTGCAAACATAACTTTTTGAAACTCTATTGTAATGGTTTTTATTTGGCTTGGTTTCTAAATCAACATAGTTTGTTCATACCACTTCAATTGCTTTTTCCATATTCTTTGCCACTTCTAAATCCTTTATCTGAACAAGATACAAAGATCAAGTAATTTGTTAGATAGCTGAGTATCTAATGCTGTCTAAACTCTCTATAAAATCTGTAGTAAATTTATGGTATGTACCTTTTTTTTTATGTGTAGCTAGTATAGAAATGGAACTTAAAACAGCATAGAAGTTAGTCATGAAAGAAGCATGTTTTTTTTCCCCATCAGGTATAGCAATAATAAACTTAAAACATTAAAGATAATAATGATCTCAAAACATATGAATTTAGGCATTTTTCTTCTGCTGTACAGTTGTAGTTTTATAGTTCACCTGATACGCTCCTGCTGTATAGCATAGCTCTTAGCTTGGATGTGGTCTCTTATACAACACCGTTGAGGTTTCAACCCACACTGTAAGTCTTCCCTCCTGCCTGAGACCAACTGGACTGTAACAGTGCCCAATGTATATTTCAGTTTTTTTTTTTCTCCCACATAGTGTCTGACTCTATAAACAGTCGCTCTTGAAATTCCCAAACCACCAGCAAGAATGTGAGGACATGAGTTTGCATGGTACACCGGAACCTAATTGGATTGCTTCTCCCTTGGATGCTGACTGTTCAGGAACTTTGAGAACATTTTAGGAAGAAATTCTTTACTGTGAGGGTCATGAGGCATTGGCACACATTGCCCAGAGAAGTTGTAGATGCCCCATCCCTGAAAGTGTTCCAGGCCAGGTTGGATGGGGCTTTGAGAAATCTGATACAGCGGAAAGTCTCTGTCCATGGCAGGGAGGTTGGAACTAGATAGTCTTAAAGGTCCCTTCCAACCCAAACTGTTCTGTGATTCTGTGATTCTATGGTTTTTCTTTTGTAATCTTTCTGAGTACAAAAAGCAGAAGATACTGATGTGCAGATGAAAGCTTTGAAGGGAAACAGATAGAATTAACTCCGAGAGTTACAGGTGGATAAATGGCTCAATAAAGGGTTGTATATTATGTGCTAATATATCTGTGAGGTATGAACAAACTGTGAGGAAAACACAAGTCTAGAAAATAGAACTGCAACATCTCAAGGTAGAGAAGATTACAGTAGTTCTTCCAGCCATTTTATTTCAATGAATTATTGTATATACAAATCCATTTATGCTGGAAGTTGGAGAGGCCATTTGTTTCACAAATACTGGTATTATCCCAGGAAATAGAAACGAGATTGTGAAATTGGTTATTAAACATCACATTTTAGGGTATAAGATAGCTCTAGTTCCAAGGGGCCACACATGATATAATTCTGGGAGTCAAATTAGCATTCTGTTGAAATAGCTTTTGCCAGACAGGACACTACAGCACCTGGTTGCTTTAAGCTACATCCAGAAGAACAAACCCTACTGTCATCAGTTCATGTCCACAGCGCGTCAAGTTCAAGATTTCTTTGCAGCATAGGTAAAATGGGATGCTGCTACCACAGAGGCAGGGTGGTTTTGGCTGCTGCATCACAGTTATGATGGAGACTCCCAAGCTACCTCTGGTCTTGATGTCCCTAGAGGAGCAGCCTAGTACAGGGATCTCCCCTGGCTGCAGTGGCAGGCATCAGTCTGGCTGCTGGAGCACTGCTGCAGGCAAAAAAAATGGAGAAGAAAAACTCATGTCCCCAGCATCAGCCTGATTTAGTTATGTCTGGAGCTGGTCTTGCTTCAAGAAAGCAAATAGTCTTGGCAAACAGAAGAGTGCTTTTGATGGGTGATTGCATACTAACATAGCCTGATCTTTAATTTGTAATCTTAACTAGAAATGCAAGTTACAGTTGGCTGGAAACTGCTTAAATAAGAGGAGAGTCAAGCAAGACTGGTGATCCTCTGACAGTGATGGGAAATGAGTCCTTAATATCAAAGAAAAAATAATTAATAAATACCCTTTCCGAGATTAACTCCCAGAAAAAAAATCTCAAACTATTTTTTCTCATTATTTTTTCTCAAGATATGTTTTAACTTGAGAAAAAGGTGAAACATCCTCATTTTCTATGTGCTAAGACTTTGAAAGTCAACAGCCTTTTGGAAGTATTGCCCTAAAACCAAACCATCAAAATGTGCTTCAAGTAAGAGATCTGCTGAATGACTTCTGATTTACTTTGAATGGGGTTCACTCGTTCCCATAAGAGATCTCCATTCCACGTAATGAGAAAAGAAACCAGCAAAGAGCTGAGAAATGGCGTTCTGATTGGAAATCCACACTTTTACATGTACCAAAAAACTGGCGTGGACAGTTAAATCAATCTTAGACAATTTCAGTACACAGAAACCAGCTCTTGGTACTTTCAATCCTTGAAAAGTATCAGCTAAATTTTTGTTAACTCTTTCAACTTCAGAAGGCATTACACTGCTCTTTGGTACATTTTCCCCTTTTCTTCTTGATTGATTTTTTTCAATTTGATTGATGTTTTTCTATGCTTAGCATTCTGTGGATTGATATGTTTTTCTCTGACAGTGGGGTAATGTTCTGGTTACAGTTAAAAACCAGAAAATGTATGGGTGTGTTACATTCCTGTGCTGCTGTCCCTTACTCTAATTTTACTTGATCAAAGTAGCTACACCAGCATAAAAACACCAGAGATGCAGTGAATCAAGCACACATGCAAAGCAGAAAATGTATTTTTAAATTAAATATGAGATTACTTCCATGTATTATCTAAACTATGATACAGTTCATGTTTTCCACTGAAATGATTTATACAATGTGATACAAATCCCACTGTAAGAGGCATAACATTTACTTAGAACAAATGGTGAAAAGAGATTAGACCTATATTTTTAAAGACCTATTGTTAATTTTACAAATAATTTTCTCAAATTTTGCCCTTTTAAATGTGTCAATTATAGGTGCTATTTTTTGTATTTCATGTAGCATAAGCTCAGTCAGCTTTACTCAGACCAAAGTAATTTTCAAGGTTCACCTTTTTTTTTATATCTTCACTACGTAACAAAAATCTAGTATTAAATAGGAACATTTCTCATTAGTTCTATGAGTGGATAAGAAACCTGTCCTATATTAAGCTATCAAAATTGAAGCAAAATCATTAGGGAGTAAACAGTCATCTTCCTGCTCAGTATCCACTGTCTGATATAATGAGGATGGTGAGCTGACGTTCTGCTTACATTCCTTACATGATTTGTGGAAGGAGTTGCTATCCAAGCAGAGCAAAAAATAGATACTGATATAAAACTTGGTTAAAATTTAGACCTCCAGATCTGTTTGTTTTGTCAACCCAGCATCCTGCAATTTTGTCTCTTTGCTATTGTAATCTTATACCCAGACTTAGCTGCCTTTTAATATATCAGCTGAGACTAAATTTATTTGGGTTTCTTTTCCACACTTTACCACCCATAACTTGTGATACACCTCTTGTGGTAACATATGAGTGAACTATAAGGTGCTTTCACACAGGAAAGAGATACTACCTCCCCCCGTTGTGGACTGAGGGCTCAAGTTATGCCCTCCCAGACTGTGCCTTTCCAAGAACTCTCTTCCCTTGTCCCAGTGTAAGCACTGCTTGACACTGCTCTCAGAGGATTTCATCTGGCCTAAAAACTCACTGCTGTGAGCCCCTCAGTGACCCCCAGGAGAGAGGACAGTATGCAGTCCTTCTCTGCAAGTGGCAGAAGTGGCATTGTCCTCCTACCAGAAAACATGGTCACCAAGCTAGAAGCTGGGGGAGGAAAATGGGGGAGTGACTGTTTCTGAAACTTATTAAGATGCTGTGTTTGGGCAACATACATTTTATTATAACTGGATCTTACTATGAGTAATATTTCCTAATTAACCACAGAGATTCATGAGCTTTGCAGACTGAAAGACTGAGCATAGGAAATGTCCCAGATCTGTTTTTAATCAAATCTATGTCCTTATGAATTGCTTGCTTTTGCAAAAAGTTGCAGGAGTAGCTAGTCTGAGATATTACCCAGGGGATGAAAAGATACTTCCAGTTACATCTCTGGAGCCGTACCTGTCTTAGAAAAGAATTATCTCCACAGAACTAGAGCACACCTCTGAGTGGACATGGGAATGGTGGATTATCTCATTACCTCTATCCTCACTAGATCTGTTCTGAAGCTTTTCAAGCTCATTGGGGACTGTCTTTCCAGCCCATGTAGACCCTGGTGGGTCATGACTCTGGAAACTGAACTTTTGCACACAGATGAGGATGGACTTGCAATAATGGAAACCTTCAGCTCTTGAAAATGGTTGGGTTTTTCTAAGTATTCCCTAATGGAAAACACTTATTTTTTTCCTGGTGTGGATCAAGCTGATTTTGACTGTGCAGACACACACACGCACCAGTGAAGGACTGGGGGGCTATCAGCATATGTTATGTGTTAAAAATGTGGCAGCAATAGCTGTGTAGATAAGGAAAGGGGGAACCTGTGTTCTTGTACAGATGACAGTATTGAGCAGGGAAGAGGAAGAAGAAATTGGAGCATGGTTACCAAATTTGCCCTGTGCCACACTGGGGCTATGTGTCACTCAACGTCACAGCCCTACACAGAACAAAAAAAGGCAGCTTTTAGCAGAGCTAATGCACAAGAAGGTGTGACTGGAGTACACATTTTAGCATCTTTCTTTTTCACGGCACATCTGTGTAAAGGAACATGTTACACCTAGGAGACATATGATGGTTTTCTGGCTTGTGGTTATTATCCAGCCAGGAACATACTGTTTGTGAAAATAAGGGAATGGCTACTTCAGATAAAATTATGGTAATCAAAAACTTTAAAAAAATTATGCTGGATTTTTTCTTCTCAAAACCAAAACAAGAATAAAAAAAAAAGAAAACTTAGAAAAAAGATTTTTTTATTGCTTACTTGTATTTGGGGGTAAACTAGTCATCCTGTCACAGAGTCACTGATGGCACCAGAAGTCAAAGTGTCTATATTTATGTGGCTGTGCCAGTGCACCAGTGTTGTGAGGAGCTCTGTGTAGTGGGCACCTGCTGAGCCAAAGATTTGAGATGAATAGCACCCATATTGATTTGCCTATAATGGAGTGGAAAAGAAAAATGTCCAGGTTTTGTTGCAGGTATTTTCATGGGGTATTAAATTGGTGGATTAGTTGCAAACAGCAGTACTGATAAAGTCTCCTGTCCATCTTGATGGTTGGGCCTTTCTATTAAAATGACACATAAATAACCTATTATGTCCCCCACCCATGGAAATTCAAATGCACCTGTCAACTTGATAAAGCACTTGCCTGGAGGGAAGCATTGTTTACATTTTCACTCCATTCTTCAGAAAAAGTGAGATTCTAATTATTTTTCCCACTGTAAATTAATGCTGACTATGATGGTTAGCATATCTCTGTATTGTTATATCTATGCAAAAGTTAAATAATAGAACTGATCCATCATGTATTATGCAATGTGCATTTTTATGACAGGCTTCCCTCTGATCTTATTATGCCTTTCTTCACAAATACTTACTTTTTTTTCTCTCTAGCAGCTGGGGGAATCTTTGTTGACTGCTGGTTCAGAAGTTGAAATCTGTCCTATGTGAAAAGAAAAATGCAATTTACATGTTTATCGGATGCTGAACTCTGCTATCTTCCGAGAAGGAAAAAATAAGGATATAAGAGTATACTCCATTAATGATAAACTTCTCATTAGTAGACTAATGAGAAGTAGTAGACTAAACCATTTTTCTACAAACCAAGCACATCAAATTCAGTAATACAGTACAATTGTTTCTGGATATCTCAGACAGTAACTTTTAATTCAGGGAAAGTAAACTAGTTAAGGTAAAATCAAATGAGAACAGAAACTTTCTTGCATGCAAAAAATCACACCACACCTTTTCACAAAACTTTAAGCTGTATCATAAACCATTTCTTAGGGTTCCTAGCAGTCATTTTTGCTTTGTTTGCAATATTTTTTTTGCACATTTCATGGTTTCTACTTGAAGACAAAACTGCTGAAATACCACAAAGGGGCCGTTTTTGCAAGTGTGCTACAAGTGGAAAATATGATTGTGAGAAGAATTCTTGCTTGCTGTCTGGTTTCTCAACTGAAGCAGGGAAGAAGGCATTGCTGAGAGGCTCTTGGTACACTCAGAGAGCTTTGGGGGACAACCTGATCTTGCAAGTTACTTTTGCAAGTTTTGCACACCCACCTGGTTTGCATACCCTTTTGAAGGCTCATGCAAACTTCCCTAAACCTTTTACTCTTTGTCTCTACTTGCTACAATGGATTTCCATTCCTAGATTTCAAGAGAAGGATCAGTTCCAAGCATGGTTAACCTGTTTGCAAGAGCCAAAAATAAAACCCTGGCACAGGAAAAAGAAATAAACTGACAACAAGGAAATACCTTAGCAACTGAGGCACTTTTGGTTTAGTTTCTGATGAGCTTGCAATTGGGATGCTGGCCCTATGGAGGCAGAAAAAAGATCCTTGGGGTTAAGATGGCAGAGGGGATGAGATGAGAATGGAGAATGTCAACCTTGATCACAAATGAATACCCAAATCTCTGCCATCTTCATTTTCTTTCTTCCCTTCTTTCTTATAATGAAACCAGCATTTGCTGTAACACCGCGGCTTACACAAATGCGTCAGGCTCTTCCACTACTCTCCACCCTGCCAGGGAGGTGTTTGTGAAACCTTTTTCATTCAGTTCTTCCTCCACGGCCTATTTCTGCAGTGATGTCTGCAAGGAAGCATCTGATTGCTGGTGTTTATTTGGAAAATCAGATGAGATAATTTATGAACAGTTAATGCAAGTAGCCACATAAATGTCCTCTGATCTCAACACAGGCTATTAACTCCTTGTTCTGAGGGCAGCCCATTTCTACCCGTCTCTGCAGCTGCTCAAGCAATGGGGCTGTAGTGTGAGAGATTCTAGATACTTTTGTGGTAAATGTTTGCTAAAAATTAACATCTGTGCTGGAGTAGTCAGTATACTTATTAGGGTTACTGAAAGATCAGAGCAAAATTACAATATTTCTAAAAGAGGACAATTGCCTCTCAGAAGTGTTCACATATGTTTTACTAAAAGTGTTTAAATTTGCTTTTCTGTTTCATCTTCATTTTCCTAGCCCCCTTCCATCTGCTTGAAAAGAAAGCTAGCTCTAAACAGGCAAACTAGGAATATTTTTATTCGTAGTAAAACCAGCAGTTTTGCTATTGTTTTAATAAAAAAAAGAAAAACAGAAATCAAAATTTAGTCTTGGTCAGATACTGAAAAAGAGATACCTCCCACAAGAGCACCATTCACACTATGCTCGACCCCACTAGCAAAAGGATACATTATGCCACTGCCTGCACAGCAGGAAATTTTCTGAAGCTGAAGAAGGTGCAACTAGAAGCCACTAGTCCAATGTCCTTTAGTTTTAAGTTCTCAGCTGATTTACTGCCCATGTAATGACACAGATTTAAAAATGTTATTTAGCTGCCAAGAAAAGATCTGTCCATCTGATGTAAGTCACAGGTGAATAAAAGCCTGTCTCGTTCCCAGACATACATCTTGAATGCACATGGTCTTGGACAAATGGAATGAAATCTGTGAACATGGACTTGTTTCTTTTAACTATCTTTTGTCTGCATTTAATCAGTTCCAAGTAGTAAAAACAAAATGCTCACTGCCAATAAATTAATTGACATAGTTAGCTCCTTTGTTTTCTGTTTACATATTATTTTTGAACTTCATTGTTACTTACAGATCTGTCAGGGTTATTTTCACAAATTTTTCACAGAATGTCTTCTGTGGGCAAACTTTATCCCATAAGATGAACTTCTCCATGGATCTATTTACTATTTGTTGTTTCTGGTGTATTTTTGGTCACCAAAGTCATATAGTATTATTTCTGCTTTCTGACTGCATTACATTTGTAAACACATGAGTAATGAATAACAAATGTTGATGAGCAGATAATGAATAGCAGACACTCTTATTTACACAGATATGCCCTTGTATGCATTAAAATCCTGACTTCCATAGGGGAAATAACTTTTCCTAAACACTTTTGTATATAAAATCCTGTCTGTCTCAAGTTACTGAAGATGCTTTCTTAAGTAACTGATTCCAGCATCCCTTATAAAATTTGGGAAATGAGGCATGGAGAGAGATTTCTCTTGCCCATCTGAACCAAACCCACTCTGGGCTTGGAATATAGCAGGATTCTCTGGAATAGGAAGGGAATGTATTTTATCTCCTTTCCTTAGGGCAAATCAATGGACAAAGACACTGCTATGCACAAGAAAATGCAAGAAAGCTGTGGTCTTTAATTTTTACTCACAAAGGTTTTTGCTGCATTGAATATCAGTTTTCCTTGACTTAATTCTTGAGATGACTTTTTTCCCCCTAGATTTATTACTATTTGGGAGAGAGTATTTCTATGGGTGTCTGAAGTGTGGACACTTAAAACCACAAAAGATTTAAATCTGAAAAAATGGGATGGTAAGCAGTGTGTGCACTGTAGCTAAAGAATATGTGGCTGCACTTTGTAATATCTAAAAGCAGGAGATGAAAATCATCCCCTAGCAAAGATCTGCATTGCTGTTCACTGGACATATCTGTAAATATGATGCTATTGCAAATCAGAAACAAAAAGACCCGTTGCTGTTTCCTATTGCTATGATGCTAAGCAGCTTTCCATAAATCTATTCTGGGATTTCTCCTTAGTCATTTACAAAGAGGTTTTTCTCTGTATATGCCTGTTTTTTTCACCATTCAGTCTGTCCATGTCTGTTTGTTAAATAAATCAGGGAAGACTGTAACAGCAATGCTTCAGGCATCCATAATTTGACTGAAAGAAACAATTCCTGGATACTACTGGTCCATTATGCTGGTTCATTGTGTTCATAAATAGGACGATCTAGAAACGAGTTATCTCTCTGCAAAGTCACCAGGAGCCCACAAAGGCCTTTGCTATCCTGAGGCACTCAGGTGCCCCAGGAGTGCGAGCATGTGCTGCTGCCCCACCAAAGCTTGGGTATAAACGTGTGTGAGCGCTTCGTGTGTGCAAGGGTTAAATGTGAGGAGCGTTGATGTGGCTTTCTCATGATGCTATGATTTTTGGCAGTACTAATAGCTTTTCTTGTTCATGCCTTTGCTTGCCATTTGTCCAATTTCATGATTTATTCAAACCGAGTTCATTTTCACGACTTGTAAAGTGCCCCGTCCTTCCTAAAGTGGCTTGGAAACTTTCCCCACTGTCACATCTAATTCTGACCAAGGTCCAGTGATAGCCTCACTGGAACCTCGATGCCACCAAGGTGCCTTTGACATGGACAGGAAAGATTTTTTTGGATATTTCCATGTAAATTCTTCTTTTGCCAGAGTTGCTGGCGAGGTTTTTAGCAACAGTTTGTCAGAAATGGGGTTTGTAATGCTTAAGGGGTGCTGCGCTTCCCTCAGAGGTTAGCACTGGCCAGCTTTTGTTTTTTTTAATTGTAAAGCTACACTGTTTTAACAAAGATTGCCTCCAGGACAGTAATACCCATATTTACAACTCTTACCACAGAAAATGCACTTACCATGTTTATGAAAGTTATTTGAAGTAAATACAGCACCCTCGACTTTTGATGTCTTTTTTTCCTATAATTTCAACACTTTTTTGCCCTTTTGACTAAAGTTAACAGCTTTTGCTAATTATTCGTGATGACCAGTGCTCAGTTTCATACATTCTCTACTGGTTGATTTGGTCTGTTTTACTCATTTTATGCATTTTCTTTGAATGCTGTTTTCAAACAATTTTTTAATACATTTTGCAATGCATGAGGCTGGAATTGATTCACATGACATTGCTAATAATAATGCTGCTGCAAACAGCTAAGAATCAGTACTAATCATAATCAAGTGTTTGGACACACACAGATATTTCTCAACTTTTAAAAAAGAACTTCTTTTATGCTGATGTCTTTTTTTAAGTCATTAGAAGTCGGTCTTCCTCTCATTCCCTCTGAAGCTCAGAAAATCTGAGGAAATATTCTTTCCTTTCTTCTTTCACAAAAGCAGTCTAAGAATAAAAAACATCATACTACCTTTACATACTAGCATGGCATTTTCTGTACCCTGCCCTAGGAAATATTGGTAATATTAATTGGTTGTGCCTTGGTTGTGTAATGTATTTATAAATATACATTTATCAATATATTTGTGTTTAAAATATATTCTACTTCAGTAGCATATTTCTCTACACTTAGTATGGCCTAATACATTTATACAATAAAATACATTTGTATTTGTACTTACAAATGTATTTTTGTCTTTTTTCTAGGTTTTGCACTGTAATTTCCAAAGGGTTGACATATTTACCTTTTTTTGTAGGAGAAGCGTGTTCCTCTCTTTTAAAAACCTGTGTATTTTTACGTCATGGAGTACGTTAAAGGAGCAGTGATTGAAATAATTGTTGTCAAGGAAGAATGTATTAAAATTATTAATAAGATTTAAACCCACATGAGACTTACTGAATCATCTGATCTGACCTAAATTCATGACCCTTCCTCCCAGTTCTTCCCTTCGCATACTTGCACAAAAATAGGAGGACCAAAAAGAGAAAAAACTGCCAACATAATAAAGGCCAGTGTAAACTATACTTTTGCATTAGTTCAATGTAACATTTTATGATTATAATAATATAAACAAATAAACTGTAAGGGCACTCACATCAGACCTCATTTCAAGCTGAACTATTATAAAGCGATTAACAGCCTCACACTCCCGCTTTAATTAAGTTATGTTGAGAAATATTCAACATTTGAACCTGTTCTGGCCTGCCTCTTTTATCATTGAATTACCATCCTTAATGTGTTTTTCTGCTGAAAGATGAATTTCATTTAAGGATTACTGTACACTGCTCTGGCATTTTGTGGTTTCTTGTCAGCCCTTGTGAATCTAGATCACTGCTAACTTCAGTTTCTCTGACATGTCCTATATGCACAGTCTCTTGACTAGCCTGTCTCGGTGGATTTATTAACTCATATTGTATTCCTGTAGAAATGAATGAACATTTTTGATTAACTTAATGATAGAAATTTCAGATGACAGTAGAGTTTACTTTTGGAGCTTACTTCAGGTTATGTAGGCCACAGCAGCTCTCTAGTGACCTATCACTTCACAGAAATGTGTTTTGAGAGTTTCAAGGCAGTGGACATCTGTCTGCCAAATACTTTCAGATGGTGCTAGCAAGGAGGGAATGGAAAGGTCTTTCTGAGCTGGGGTCTCTAAATCCACAGCCACAAACAGAGCTGCTCTCACTTCCTGGAAGTGGTATTCAAATATTATAACCCTCCACATATAGAAGAGTCTGCCTTCAGGCAAACTCAGACTACCAGGTGACTTTGAGGAAGGGTTAACAAGTGACGCTCCAGAGAAGGGTCTTCTTTCCTTCCTTTCTAGTGCCTGCCCCAGACCAAGACTATGCAACTCACCACACCACCAGCAGTTTTGGTGGTGCCTTTTCTCTTTCAGTTGTCCGATGATCAATCTGTGCTTTTTTGGGGGGGGAGGGNTAAGGAAGCTAGCAATACAGGGAAAAATGCATGTAGCATAAAAGGAGGATCACGAGTGATCCTGTTCGCTGTGTTTCCTCTCAACCATTTATCTTTCCTGGAGCCGTAGACTAGGGAGGAGACACAAGGCCAGGAAAGCATTGGTGCTCTTGGGTTGGACAGGTTAGAAGTTCTGGTAGTGAGACACTGGGATGAGCGAGGAGGGTAACCATTGCAGGGGCTGTGGTGTGGCAGCTCTTGCAGCTGCTCCTCTGTGCTCAAGCAAACACTGTACCAATGGAAGTTGCCTTCCTGCTTTCTTGAGACCACTGGTGTGGAAAAGTGATTGTCCTTATTTTACCTTAAATTTCAGATAGCCTTTCCTTTTTTCTAAATTTAAAAAATATTATCAAGACTGATGTAAATGGAAGCTTGCGCTAAAATGGAGTATCCCATTGTTCTGTTGTTTCTGGAAAAGAGTTGGAGATAGTTTCCTATATGTGTTCTTGCTTTCTTAATTCACCTAAAACAAATCGTCTCCTAAGGCGGTGGCTCATAATAGCAGCATGCACGTCAGGATCGTGGCATTGGCACACTGTGCTAGTTATGGGATTCCTCATAATGCGTAAGAACAGCTGAGGAAACGTGAACTGGAACACAAGCAAACTGAGCTAAATCTAACTTTTCCCAAGTGAGGGGAAAAATTTGTATCTGGTTTTTGAGATCTCTTGTAAGAATCTGAGCTCCTCATTTCAGCAAAAAGTAAAAGCAAAACTATGCAGAAAAAGGTTTTGATGTATCTATCTTAAATGAGAGCTTTTCTTTAGCTAGCTCTGAGAGTAAGTCCCAATCATTGCTGCCAGCGGAATACACATTCTTGAAAGAAAAAGCACTTGCTAGGCCAGCAAAAGTGGTATTTTATCTACATTAAATACAAGTGTTTGGGAAGAGCATGCTGATGTATTTTAAGGATGTACCAATATCACAAATCCCTTCCTTCCCACAAACAGGAGTAGCATCTCATGGGAGAAAATGAGTGACGAAAAGGTCTTGCAAAAGTGGAGGTTAAAAAGCTTATGCTTGCACTTCAGGGGTGGTATAAAAATAATGCCTCTCATCATCATTTCTAGTTAATGATAAAGGGTGCTTAAGCCTTGTGCCACAATCTTGTCTGAAGTCTTGATTTCTGCTCAGCCTGTGTAAAAAATTAACATGAAAAAGGTTAAATGGAAATTCTGGCCGATGTAGGGGAACACAAAACCAACCAAAGCAAACATGTTTAGGGCAAACTAGGAAGATGGGTAACTGTTAATAAACTAGCTTTACACAAAGCACTAAAATACACCTTATTTACTCTGCCTCATCTACAATTCAGTTAACAGCACAAGGTTATTTTAATATTATACAGAGATCAGAGACTAAAAAGAGCTTGTGGGTACAGGAGCAAAGGCTTCTCAAAGAGAAAGAAATACAAATACTCGCTTGCAAAATTCTTAGGAAGATTTTTTTTTTTTTTTAATCAGCATTGCCATTTTATTGTTTAACCTACCCTGCTTGATCTCCCTACTTTTGGTTAATACAGGAGTCAATTACAGCTTCATCTGTGCAGAATTAACTTTATAGAATATACACTAGGGATTTGTCTATCTCCTCTATTTAGATCTATGTCATAAAAAAATATGTAGTAGAGAACTGTGTGCAAGCACTGCATATGGCACGGGCTTTGCAGATTTATTGTAAAATCATTTTAAATCGCTTAAGCTCTTGCCAGAAGTTAATTAAATATGTTCCTTTGGTGGGGGGCGGGGGGCCTCTGTGTGTGTGCGTGTCCGGGGGGCGGGGGGGGCTGTGTTTCACTAGGTGGCAGTGTCTGATTACATCTGGAAGGACCACGCCAGCCAGCCTGGTGTCTCCAGCTGTGACCTCCAGCACCAGGATGAAATCCCCGACGCTGCTGCAGCCGGCTGCAAAGGTAGCACCACTGCTCACGTCTGTGTCTACACGGTTCAGCTCAGCGGCTCCCGGCAGCTCTACAGGCACTTCCTCAGGCTGCCTGATGGGGCTATCATTGAGGTAGGTCCGAGCTGGCTCCCAGCTGCCAGGTTTTGAAGGCATTTTGAAGGGTGCATTTCAGAACTAGGTCACAGGCAAAAGAGGAAAATAGGCTGTGCCTGACCCTGGCCGAAATACACACTGAGAGCTTCCACAGGAAGACCTCACTCCTAAACAGTAGCGTATAATCAATGAGTTGCAGTGCAAAGTAGCAATTTCGGGTTGTTTATAGAGCCATTTAAAGGCAATTATGTAAGATATACATTCAAACTACACACATAGAGGTTATTTATAAATATATATCACTTAGAACCACATAAGGTCAGTCTGTACAGGAATTATTATATATATATAAATATACAAGGTAAGTGCTGTGCACATTTAATGGACAGCTATTACTACAAGTATGGTCATTCACTTAGTTTGTACTTAGATACACAGAGCTAAGGCACAGTTAGATTACCTACTGGCATCTTGCACGTTTTAGATTGAATCTTGGATGTTGTCAGCATTTCAGCAGCTTGTGCAGTAAAATACAATACAGGATGTTATTAAAGAGACGTATCACCCATTGCTTGTTTCATGGGCTGCATTTTGTTCATTGCTTTGCCATTTTTTTTCTAAGTGCTTTGAGGAACATTTCCTTTTTGCCTTTGGTCTTGTGTTGAGAGACTCTTAAAAAGAGATTGGCACTTAAGAGAAAGTAGAGTCAAAGAATATTACTTTGCCTACCCAGATAAGAAGTGGGAGCATCATCATGGAGATCTTTGCACCAAAACTGGCAGAAGTGATGATGAAGCACAATTTTTTCAGCTGCACACTTCCAAGGTGAAGGCTCAAGTACATCTTTCCAGCATGAGACAAACAATGCTTCTGCTCCTTTGGTTAATGTTTCAGGGCTGTTTTCTTCATTAAAGATTTTATTCTTAATGTCTTTGCCCTAATTGGCTTTTTAAAGAAAATTTAATTTAAAGGAAACTGTCCTCAAATCGAAACACAATTTTCTGCCTGGGGAACTTGTGATTCACCAGAGTGAAGACACCAGAGTCTTCAAGCTGGCCAAAGAAAACAAGAGAAGGCATGTGGCCTACATGAAATAGAACTTAATTACTGGAAGAAAGAAACTGGTAAATCCAGGTCCATGCCCAAGTCTGTTAAAGAAACTCCATGCACAAATAATTTCCTAGTCTTTTGCTAAAACACCTTTTCCATGTTGGATGTCAACCAGGCAGCCCAACTCCTTCTTTCTGCCTTGTTGCAAATGTAGCTTTTTGCAGAATGGTTTTTCCCCATTAAGTTCTTCTCAGCTTTTCAGTGGTGAGGTTTCATTCAGCTTCCACCAGGCTTTGGAAGGAGGGTCTTTGAACCCCAGGCAATCTTAACCCAGTGCACTGTTTCAGCTCATTAATATATTAATATAGCTCTGTACTTCTGAGAGAGAAGAAATGTGTTCTCATACAATTTAGTTTTGTCTTCACAGATGAGCTTTTGAGAAGTTTCCAGCATCCACAAAGTAAGCACTGCATAATGTGGATGGCTTAAGTCACTTCTCTATAATTTCCCACAGCAGATCATAACATAGCCTGTCCCTAAAATACATGACTGAGTCTTACCTCATTGTCTTGAAAGCTGCACATCTGATTTAGAAGATCAATGCATGCTTTACAGCATTTTTACTTGCAGATCTAAATGCGATTACATGTCTGAAATGTGCTTAACTATTAATTGCAGTAAAGCCCATATACAGATCTTACATTTAGCTGATAACAGATGTAATTATACATTTGTGTGTTTTTTAGGTCAGGGCTTTCTACTTCAGTTCCAAATTAGGAATATTTAATGAATTTTAAAACTATACACTGACAAGTAAGAAGTTTGCTGCCATGGGGAAAAATACACCTGAGCTTTACCATTTGCTGCTATTGCCACCCCTCGGGTACATTTTTTTTCCCTTTGCTACAGCTAGACAAGCAGGGGTACTTGAGTGGGGTTAGAAAATTGTTTTGGACCTGGAGGGTGCATTGCAATGTTATGTGTAGTTTTTAAGAGTGTAAGAGATGAAAGGCACCTGGATTTCTCGGAATAATCTTTTCCGTCTGCTCCCCCTGTTGACAACTTCTTGTGCATAAGCATTTTCACTTTGAATATCTAGAGCTGATTCTAAAGACTCAAGTAATTTAGTTTACTTAACCCTGTCTTAGGTATTTTGCTCCCAGTGACTCAACAGAAAGATTTTTCTGGATCCTTATAGTCTATTTGGTCAGAAGTCTCCTCTTATTCTAAATTTAATCAGCTTCCATTGGATCACTCATTAGTGTAAATAAGATTTCTCTGAAACCTACATAATATAATTTCATAGTCTTACCTATTTTATGCCAGAATAGGTACAACACCTCACTCAAAGAAACAAGATTGGTTCCTGTTTTTCTTTTCATTCCTCTCCTCATCTTTCTGGCAGTGGTGGAGAAGGGAAGGCTCTTTTTCCACATTGGTGAGGGCAGAGAGTGTCATCTATTGTCTTTCCCTGTCATAGGAATGACAGCTGCCTTTCTTCTTTCTTCATGATCAGCAAGCCTTTTTCTTCTCACCAGAGATAAGATATTTGTATGAAATGTTGTCTTGGGAACTGTAGGAACATGACCTGTAAGAACAGGGGTGGTCTGTGGCAATTGTGACTTGTCCTGCCCTTATATGTATATCTACCTGGTCTGCAGCATCCATTGAGAAAGAAAGCAATCAGTTTTCACTTATTTTGTTCTTCTGGATGGGCTACTGCTCTTGTACAAGTGCAGAATGCAAGGAATAATTCAACATCATCTAGGAACTGGGGGTTACATGCACCTTCTTCCTACGAAACAATCCTCCTTTTTATTACAGTAACATACCAAGGGTGAAAATGCAGTTATTTCAGTGTAAATTTTTGTTTGTTTGTACACTTTTATTAAGAAACTCTGAAGGCATGTAACTCTGAAGATAGCAAAATGAAAAGGCTTTGACTTTTACTTTCTGTAAGTTTCAGGAATGAGCCATAACACTTATTTGTAAATACTGCAGTGGAACCTCATGAATTCAGGCATTTGGGGACTAAGATCTGTCCACCAGATATTAAATGCTTTGTGCCATTTGCAGCATCATGGATGTTGTTTTTGGTGGGTGTTCTTCAGAAATAGTATGTATAATAGGAGGAAATGAGCAATTTGGCAGAAAACAACACCAAAATGATAATAAATTTGAAAGAGCATGTGCAAATATAGGCATTTTTCAGAGGGCACCACCAGCATAAGCAGCAGCTTCTTAACATTCAGCTGAGGTGTGTGTGCAGGCTGGGGAGGTCTGGGGCAGTGTTTCTCTCGCCAAACACAAGAACATGAGAACAGCACTGAAATCACCAGGTGAAATTCTACCTCAGATTCATGTCTTCAACTCTTGATGACTTTAACCCCAGATATGTTTCTGTATCTGCAGATATTCTTTGACAGGCATAAGAGGAATTTTGCATAATCTTGCTGTGAAGTCCTTGGATGCTCATAAGAAATTTGCTTCATATTTATAGCCTCATCCTATTCTTTTATATTTCAGTGAAAGCAAGATTCTCTCTTAGCCCTAATTCAGCAATTCACTTCAATGTGAACCTTGGAATTTTATCCAAGGAGCCAAAACTCGCTTTAATAATAATTACCTTTCTTTTATTTTCTTTTTTTTNAATGATAAAGGGTGCTTAAGCCTTGTGCCACAATCTTGTCTGAAGTCTTGATTTCTGCTCAGCCTGTGTAAAAAATTAACATGAAAAAGGTTAAATGGAAATTCTGGCCGATGTAGGGGAACACAAAACCAACCAAAGCAAACATGTTTAGGGCAAACTAGGAAGATGGGTAACTGTTAATAAACTAGCTTTACACAAAGCACTAAAATACACCTTATTTACTCTGCCTCATCTACAATTCAGTTAACAGCACAAGGTTATTTTAATATTATACAGAGATCAGAGACTAAAAAGAGCTTGTGGGTACAGGAGCAAAGGCTTCTCAAAGAGAAAGAAATACAAATACTCGCTTGCAAAATTCTTAGGAAGATTTTTTTTTTTTTTTAATCAGCATTGCCATTTTATTGTTTAACCTACCCTGCTTGATCTCCCTACTTTTGGTTAATACAGGAGTCAATTACAGCTTCATCTGTGCAGAATTAACTTTATAGAATATACACTAGGGATTTGTCTATCTCCTCTATTTAGATCTATGTCATAAAAAAATATGTAGTAGAGAACTGTGTGCAAGCACTGCATATGGCACGGGCTTTGCAGATTTATTGTAAAATCATTTTAAATCGCTTAAGCTCTTGCCAGAAGTTAATTAAATATGTTCCTTTGGTGGGGGGCGGGGGGCCTCTGTGTGTGTGCGTGTCCGGGGGGCGGGGGGGGCTGTGTTTCACTAGGTGGCAGTGTCTGATTACATCTGGAAGGACCACGCCAGCCAGCCTGGTGTCTCCAGCTGTGACCTCCAGCACCAGGATGAAATCCCCGACGCTGCTGCAGCCGGCTGCAAAGGTAGCACCACTGCTCACGTCTGTGTCTACACGGTTCAGCTCAGCGGCTCCCGGCAGCTCTACAGGCACTTCCTCAGGCTGCCTGATGGGGCTATCATTGAGGTAGGTCCGAGCTGGCTCCCAGCTGCCAGGTTTTGAAGGCATTTTGAAGGGTGCATTTCAGAACTAGGTCACAGGCAAAAGAGGAAAATAGGCTGTGCCTGACCCTGGCCGAAATACACACTGAGAGCTTCCACAGGAAGACCTCACTCCTAAACAGTAGCGTATAATCAATGAGTTGCAGTGCAAAGTAGCAATTTCGGGTTGTTTATAGAGCCATTTAAAGGCAATTATGTAAGATATACATTCAAACTACACACATAGAGGTTATTTATAAATATATATCACTTAGAACCACATAAGGTCAGTCTGTACAGGAATTATTATATATATATAAATATACAAGGTAAGTGCTGTGCACATTTAATGGACAGCTATTACTACAAGTATGGTCANACTGTAACCAAAGGGCATTTATATTCCCCAGTAGAATACTTACAACAATTTTATTGCCATTTGGTGTCATTTTCTAACAGATATAAAATACAGCCAGTAAACAAACTAGACTTTAGATTTAAGCTGACAGCTGTTCCTTCAGAAGCAATATTCAGATATTTAATCTTAAGAATACTGAATATTTTACAATTGTTTGAGCAAACTATACTTTCAGCATGTGAAGGACTGCATGCTTTTATATACAGTTTTTGGATCTGATAATGACACTAAAAAACAACCTTAGAATAATCTACACATTTGTTGCTCTCATATATTCCCTGGGCAAATCAACAAATTGCCTCATGTTTTATTCTTAATTCCACAAATTCTTTTTTTTATACACAGTGCTGCTATGAATATTGGGCCCTATTTTTTTTTCCCTGTGTGTGTGTAAGCCATGCACTTGACTCCAGCACAGTTTATGCATCTATGTGAATGCAGCTTTTTCTGGCCCTAATTTCATTAAGGGAATAAATTGGCCAAGTTTACTGCAAAACCCCGATGTGCTGTTTTCATAAAGAGTCTCACTTCAGTGGTCACTAAAGGTTTATTGGAGGAGAGAAAGAGGATGGATAGTACCTGAGGGTGGTATCCTGCCTCATGACTTCATCCTCATCTCAGCAGCCACTGAGAGGGAACAGCACAGCTCTGGCTTTTCTGTGACCTGGGTCAGCTGTGGGGAGTGGGCGAGGATGTTTTGGCTGGGGGAGAGGCTGGGCAAAGGTAATTACTTGGTGTAAACTGACCCACATTGGCTGGCTTTAGCAGCATCATGTCAGGTCATCCGCAAACATGGTCAGTTCAAACCAAGCATGAGTTGGTTTCCTGGAAATCCCTATAAAAGCAGGGATTAACAGCAAAGTTTTGTGTCACAGAAGAGTGATTAATGCATGCAGGTGTGTACATACTCCTGGGCTCAATAGGCTTTACCACATGCTGCCTGCCTAATTCTGAGGTTTAATCTTGTCCCAATGAAAACACAGTATACTTTGCAACTGCATTCAGTGGGAGAATGATCTCCCAACATTCATTGAGGTTCAGTTGGGAATCATACTTTTTACCAAGTCAGCTAAGGGATACTCTCATAGACACAGGCAATTGGATCAGAACAGCCTGGAAACTTACAGCCCTTTTGTTGAGGGTCATGGTGGTATAACTAGTTTCACTGCAACTAAGAAGTAAACCAGACTGTTTTAAGTTATTGTTACCAGTATATATTTCCCCTTTAATGTTATAATTCAATTAAAGATAATCAGTTTAAGAAAGAAATTAGTTGTCCAGGCGGTGCTTTCCATTCCACTGAAAAGATGAGAACAAGGAAAAGAAATTTCCTGGAGAAATCTTATGCTTGTATGCTTTGTTCTTAAATTGATCCAACTCATCTCACATGTGGCATGTAAACTCTGTCCTGAAAAGGACCCAGTCTGTTGCCCCTTGCCCTTGTGGTGGGTAAGCCAATCCCTCTACTGCAGATGAAGTGGATGAACACAATGTGTCTCAGCTGAGCAGAAGTTATTCCTCCAGATCTTCTGTTTCAAGTTGTTTTCCCTGTCAAGTACAAGATTAGGTCCTTGCCTTTTTTCAGTAAATTGTGGTATAGTTTTAAATGGAAGCTGTGTCTATTAATTGTGAATCAAATGCAGTCAAGACTATATTGCAGCAGGATGGAAATGCAGGAGGCAGCCTTGCAGCATGTGGCCGTTTCTACCCCCATTTAGAACACCCTGGTGTTCTAAAAATCTCAGGTTTTATATATTCTGTAACCAGAAAGTCACAGAATCATGTGGAAAAAGATTTATTTCCTTCAAGTGGACATGTCCTGCTTATCTATGGTGCTGTCTGAGGTCTGATAGGAGGACCAGGAAAGGGATGTGATAGGTCCACTACTGAACCTTTTCAGCAGGACTCACTGGCTTTCAGATAACCAAAAAATTACTGAAAAACCAGAACTACAGAATTATAGCCTTATAGGTGTATGAATATTTAATTTTAAATCATACTGGCTTCTTTTTTACTTGCAGAGAATGTGGGGTGAGGAGCAAGTGTTACCTACCTAATCAACACAAATATATTGTGTTCATGGAAATTTAAATTTCTTTTTTCTTGTGGTCCTGAAGAGATAGAACTGTTTCCTTCAGTTTTTTGCAGAAGGAATGGAAGCAAGTTCAAGCACACTCATTCAGTCTGTGCCAGTGCTCAAGGGAAAAATGCTGCTATAGCTCTCTAGTTGTACTGTATAACAAACAGCAGTGATGATAATTAAGGGGTACTTTAAAAGTGTTATTTTGTATTGAAAAAAATGCATCTTTCAGTTTCAACTTGCTTTAAACACCAAGATTTGCTGTATTTTCAGTGATTTTCAGGACAATTTTATGCTGAAAGGGCAGAGCCACTGATTGTTGCAGAAGGTATTTTGTATTTTTAAATGCTTATAATCTTTATTCATCTATCCCAGTTTTACCTGAATCAGCAGTAAAATCTCTGAAGTCAAAGGATAATTGCCAAAACAGCATTAGCTTACTTTGTCTAAAAAAAAAATAACCTTTGAAAAAGTACCTTGCAGCTACACAGATTGACAAAATGCATCAATTATATTTTTGCTCACTTTATAATTACACTGCAGTAAGTGCACAGTGAACTTTACTACATGATTGATTAACCATAAGGTGACTGCTATTAAGTTACTCCCAGAAACAACAACTTGGACTTTAAGAACATAATGCTGCACAACATCTGATCAAGTCTAAAAATCTGACATATCTATACAAGCTTCAATTTAAAGTACACAAATAAATGATAGAACCTTAATTGTAGCAAAGGGTTCCTATTGCTTCAATTAGACATGCTGGGTATGCGAACAGCCAGGTTTGGAAGAGCTCTTGGTAGGTGTTATCCAGCACCAAAGGAAAGGCTTTCCAGTGAACTCTAAATATCTCCTGTATCCTACTTTTTTTTACGTAGAGACAAGCCTTAGGAAGAGCAGAGGAGGGAGCTGGGGGTGTTTAGCTGGAGAAAAGGGGTGATCTTATCACTCTCTGCAACTGCCTGAAAGGAGGTTGTAGACAGGTGGAGGTTGGTCTCTTCTGCCAGGTAACAAGCAACAGGACAAGAGGAAATGGATTGGTTATTAGGAAAAATTTCTTGACAGCCTGAAAGGGTTTTCAAGCACTGGAAAAGGCTGCCCAGAAAAGTGGTTGGGTCACCATCCCTGGTGGCATTTAAAAGACATGTGGATTTGGCACTTGAGAACATGGTTTAGTGGTGGACTTGACAGTATTAGGCTCATGGCTGCACTCAATGATCTTAAAGGTCTTTTCCAAATCTATCTAAATGATTCTATAAAATGAAATTAGTGTTCCAACTTCTGGGGAATTAGGGTTGCAACTCCAGGTATACCTATGATATTTCCACATATTTTTCTCAGATTATTGCACCTGGAAAAATATTTCTGTTTCTGTTAGCTCACTGATGTAGGCCCCCTTTATGACTCCTGTCTTCTTGACTTTGTATAATGCAAAAGTGTTGCTATGAAGTCCTGCCATGATATTGTATCTCTTTTTGACCTGCCCTGATGATTTTTATGCCATGAGAGAAACAGCTTGGGACAACCTAAAACTGGACTATCTCTTAGTTTGAAAGAATAAAACTAAAAATAAAGCAGCAGCTGTTCAAGTGGCATCTAGGTGAGAAGAAAGAGTAGCCTGGTACAGAGAAACTTGCCTAGGGTGTAGGATGCACCAGACCACTCCAATATTTAGTCTTAGCTTTTTATGTGAGGTGGAGAATATTTACTGCATTGCCTATTTCCCTCTGCTCCTGAGGTAACAGCACTTGCTAACTTCACAGTGTATCAAAACCAGAAGTGCAATAAAGATTATAAGATGCTTCACTAGACAGATACTAAGAATACACAAAAAATTACAATAGACATTACAGATTATTCCCTTACACATACCCATGTTTGTAAAATTTATTATAGCTGTGCTAAACTAGATTGAGAATAGCAAAATTCTTTGAAATTTTCCTGTATTACTGGATCAACCTGCTCTTTTGTGCTAATGTTTGAGTAACAGCAGCTAGACAGAGCTGACCTCAGTTACTTCTCAGTGTCTGAAATTTGTTTTCTGCTCAAATTCATCTGAGCAAAATTTCTCTTATATGGGCACTCCAAAACATGGAAACAATTGGAGTCAGGGCACTCTTGTGCAAAATGCCACCCACATGACACAAGCTGGGGATCTGACATGTGATGTGGTAACTACTAATGAACTGAGCTGAATCTGGTGCAGTGCCTTGGCTTTGTAACCAATTTTCTATCCTATAACATTGCCTCCTCCTCATGGCCATGATTTCCTTCTTTGAGTGTGTATTCTTTATTCACTCAAATCTTCTCCATGTGTCAAGGACATAATAAGAAGAAATTATGAAAAGCAACGGGCGTAAAAATCCCCATTCCACTGTTTTACTAAAGCATTTAGAGTGAGAAAAATTTGACGAATTCACATTTCACATGTGTTTAAATTGATAATCTCACTGCTCTATCTGTATTAGTGAATACATTTACAATAAGTTTTACTTTATAATATTTTGGCGGAACTGTTGGAAAAATTGTCATAAGCCCAGGAGTGGAACTGAACCATGAAAGCTAAACTGTAAGCTGCTGCAAAGCTGGGTTATTAGTATGACAGAATAAAATTTCACACACACAAAAGCTTCTAAGCTGTGATATTTTGAAAGCAAGAAGAGAGGGGTGGAGAAGGGTACTCAAAGTCATCTATGTTCCCTCTGATATTTCACTGAACGCTGCCATAATGATATGTTGGTTTTGTCTGTTCTGTTTTTCAGGCATTTGGTGATACTAGTGAGGAAAGTCTTTTGTGTAATGAAGTGAGCACAGACCAGGAGCGTATAAGGGAAAAGGACAGTGTGCTCTGTACATCTACACATATCAAGCTGAGGGAGAGGAAAAAGAGCACAGCAAGGTGGAAAGGTATTATTTTCAGTTTCTATACCTAGCTGAAAAACAGTCCTGATACCTAAGCATAAAATGATGGGAGGGGTAGGAAAAAAGCAAACAATTTTAAAACACGGTTTCTTTTGGGAAAGGCTAGTTCAGTGAGAGCTGAAATTCACAGTTGTGTTTTCCAATGTATCTTCATCCCTGAGTAGTTTCATCAGCTGTTGCAAGAGTCCTGAAGTCTAAAGTGCTGTCCTTTACCCAAACACTGTCACACTTTTTTTTCAGAATCCCAATATAGTAATGCAATCCAGAGCGACCTAACTTAGGCAAGGACCAACATCTAAATTATGCTGTTAAATCAGTTACTGTATATACATTTAGGTATATGTCCAGACATATTGGTCTAAATGCAAAAGTCCAAATCTCTCAGACTTGTGTTTTCCACTGTGTACTGGGAACCACTGGCCCCCTCACAGTGCCTAGAGAAGTACATGCAGAATGGAACATCTATGTCAAGTTTTCAGTGAAGTTGCTCCTGACCAAAGGTAGTGTCAGGGTGTTTGATGACAGAGCGCTACAGAACATGCTGGGTATCCTTAGGCATCACTGGTATTATGAGATATCAATTTCCTCTTGCTGCTTATCCAGGCTCATTGTAGCTGGCTCCTCAAGATCTCTGCACTCAGCTGAGTCCCATCACTGTCAGTTTTCCACTGCCCTCTAAGGAGTAAAGTTCAGTTAAAAGCACCTTGTGTTACTTTTAAATTCATGGCAATCTTGTTTGCTAACAGAGAAACCTTGGAAAGTTCACAGGAGCCCAAAAGACACATTTTTTTAAGGAAAAGTGTTAAATTAGTGTATGGACTCTTGCTCCTATACTCCTTTTGTTGGGGGAAGGAGGTCATACACTGTCATTGGTGTATTTGCATCATGACTTTCTCTACATCCTTTTTTCTAATCTTCAGGCAATCCTGTTGCCTCTGACAAGAGCTAGTTCCTGCAGTAACACATGGTCCGTGGAGTTGTTTACATTGTGATCCACATCCATGGTATGGCTACTGTCTGATAGGATTTATGTTTCTGGTGGCCACATCTTTGCCTGTGCAGTGTTGTCCTGCAAATGCTCCCTTCGTAGCTCTTCTGTGGCTTCAACAAGTTGTGCAGTGTGGTGAACTCACAGGATCAGATCACAGATTGGGTCATGCAAACATAATTATTTCATATGACTTCTTTTTCCCTTCCCAGCTGTGGGACATTCCTTGATTTCTCAGGTTTACTTGTATCTGCTTTTTCAGATTTGCTTGTACCTGTTAGCTGTGGTGGGAAAAATGTTACTGATTTGTCTTTCAAGTTTCATGACTAAAACTTTGACAGTGTTTTCAGTAATTGTTCAAAGCACAATGCTGGTATAATTGCAAGACTGCGAGAATGCCCAGAAGAGGAGCAATGATGGCTTCAGCCACCAGTTCTGTAGCCAAGTCCCAAGATGCTGCAAAATTTTCAGGATCAGACAAAGCATTTTTTCTGAGGTTTTCGTGGTGGCCATCCCTGCTTCCCTGTGAGCTATAGCAGCTTAAAGCAACCTGGAAGTTATGTTCGTGCTTTCTTAGAAGTATTGCAGTTAGAATCAATCAGTTCTCTTTAGTTAGAACCAGTCAGTGCCTATTCTATTTGGCTCCATACAAATGTGTCAGAAATTGTCTGTGCTCCAAAGGCAAGAACTGTGAGAGATAACAGAAGAAGGTGGGAAGGGGAACACAAGCAAGAAAGGTGAAATCATTCATGCAAGGCCATCAAAGTCAGAGGCAAATGGAGAAATACAGGGCAGACTGCCAGCATCCTGATTCAATCTTCCCTTTTTTTCCTGAAAATGAAGCTGAAAATGGGAAGAAACTTACTGCTATTTTGAATCATTTATGTAGAATGCTGTAATCAATTAAAATAGTAATCAGTGACATTTTTCTGGCATGTTATGATTTTCTGGTGTCCCTTTGTTCACACTGGTATGGTAAAACTTTTTCAAATGCATTTACGTTTGTAAGATCTTACCCAATATCTTGAGCATTGTTGATTAATAGTATTACTTAAATCTATAGCTCTTATCCACCTGAATTAACATTAAATGACATTAAGCAGTAACCTAAATGTTTAAATGTCACTCCTGAGCACAGTTTTAATTTGTATATGCAAGATAGTGGTTTGATTTCCACTTCTTTTCTTGTTTTGTTTTTTTCTTTTTTTTCCAGTTTATTTTTGTCTGTGTGTATATTTGTGTGGTTATTTTATGACTTACATCTAGACAGAAATGATGTTAAAAATCTGCAAGAATTGATGTGATTTTTGTGGCTTTTATTGCATAAGATATTACTTGGATGACTTCTCTCTGTCATAAAAGGAATAAAATTGCCTTTTAATGTTTGCTTTGCCTGTTGACATTTTTAACTTTTCTACATAACTCTGGAAAAGAAACTAACTGAAGAGAAACCACCCAGTAACCTAATGCAGTTTCTGGGCCAGAGTACCAAGATGCTCTGGGCAGCATCTTACTATGTGCATCTTCCTGGCCTCAGTTTTGCCTTTCAACGTGACTAATTATAATGGTAAAAATTCCTTTGGGTGATATTATACCCTGGGTTTCTCACCACCGAGTGAAGATATCCCAGTCTGGTTCTGTGAGATTTTAGCTCTGGTGTTGGTCATACAGTGTTGGAATTTAGTCTGACTGTAGGATGGACTTTATGTGTGGAACCACCATAGCTTCAGTTCTGATAGGACTGTGTTGATTTTTCTAACAAATGTGGATCTAGTACTGAAACTTTGTTCAGCATGAAGGACTTGACTGACCACTTTTATTCCTCCAGTTATATTGGAATGTCTCCACTGACTTTCATTTGATCTAGGATGTAGAAATCTGTACATAATGTATTTGTGAAACTTGAATTTAAAGTATGTTCAAGTACTGAGTAAATTTATCTTTGTTTTTTTTTTATTTGAGCATCCTACCTATTAATTTTGATTACTTGCATACTACGAGTTCCCATGTTTGTTGGTCAGTGTGCAGTGGGTGGCATTGGCTTTGAAATTGTTTTCTGAAGTGCTCTTAGCAGCAGCACCATCCATAATGTTCAGTTATAGCTGGATAGTAATTGCCTGTCTATGCAGTGTTCCTTTGCAACAATTTTCTCCTGTGTAGCTATATATATGTAGTCATTACTGAAAAGTGTAAATAAAGAATCCTTTTAGTGGTGTAGTTTCCCTGGGTACCTACTGTGCTCTTATTATCTAAAACATACTCCCCATCTGTAGTTCTGTTCTATTAAAGGATAAAGACATAACTATGAATTAAAAATTAAAATGCTTGTTGTAGGTTGGAGAGCAGGGTCTATTAGAATATATCTGGCACTAGCCTACCAGTACAGTAGATAGATTACACTGAGCACCAGTTAAGCAAGGGGATGAAAAATGAGTGATTTTCATCATTCAGTTAAATATAGTGCTAAGTGGTATGTGCTAGCATTAAAAGCAAATTACTTAGCACTTCACCAATCACAGCATGAGAGCATTCCATTGGAAACAGTATTTTCAGTGATGCTCAGTCCTCAGTTTTATTAAATAAATCCACTGTTAATGCTTAAGGAAGCAGTAGAAGACATATTGCTATGATAATAAAAAGATTGAAAATGTAAAAATAAAGAGAAGGAGTACCTCATTTTAATAAATGTCCTAAGAAAACCTCCCTCTCTCTTAACAACAAAACTCCAAAGTGCTGGTATATCTGTAATTTCCTGTACTTTCTTTAGGTCTCCCTTTCTTCCTAATGAATATGACCTTTCTTTTTTTTTTCCTTCTTTATAATGACATCTTTTTTTCTCATAAATCTGCTGCCATGTCACTGAACATTTTGATGAGCTTTTCTGATTCCCTCTTATATCTCCTTGATAGGATATTATTATCCAATAATCTAAGGATGGGGAGCCTGATCCTCAGCAAAAGTACTTTCTGGCTGCTCAGTTAAAGACAATGGAGATGTGAGAATTTACAGCACAAGAGATTTTGACATTGAGGGCTGTCTTTATATCATGCAGCAACATTATTTCCTCCACAGCAATGGGCATTGCAAGACAATCAAATCTCTTGCCTGAACATATGGAAGATGTGAGTAGTCATAATCCTTTCTGAGTCTCAAACCATTCCTAAGCCACTGCCACCCCCAAAACAGGAGTCAAGAGCTACACAACAAAATTATTGGGAATGACACATGCAGGAGATGGTCCAAGGTCTGAGCCACAGATGCATCTTCACCATCCAGATCAAATGTTAGCAGGAGAGAAAATTACAGTTCAGACATAAAACCCACAAGATCAATGAGTTTATGCATGAAGCTATTTTGACTCTTTGATTTTCCCGGTAGTGTCGTTCTTTGGGGAATCCTGCTTTGAGTTTTCTCTTATGACTAGGTTTGAAGGCTGTTTTCTTTGTGAAATGTATTGTGTTTGGCTGACATTGAGTTCATTTTCCCATGGCAGTCCTCACAGTGCTGTTCTTTGTGTTGGCAGCTGGAAAGGTGTTGCTGGCATGCCGGTGCTCTGGCCATTGCTGGGGCACAGCAACAACATTCTCCCCCTCACCAGTAGGCTGGGATAGGCTACAAGTAGGGAGGGGACACAGCCAAGAGAAGCTGACTCAAACAGACCAAAGGATTATTCCACACCACATGGCACCTGCTCAGCAATAACAGCTAAGAGAAAGGAGGACAAAAGGGCAGCATTCGTTATTTATGACATTTGTGTTCCAGAGCAACCACTGTAGGTACTGAATCTGTTGTTTTCCTTTGCTTAAAATTTATCAAACTACCTTTATCTTGACCCATGAGGTTTTTTTCTGTCTTCTCCTCCCCACCCTGCTATGGAGGGGAGTGAGAGAGCAGCTTGGTGGGCAACTGATATCCAATCAAAGTCAACTCACCAATAAAGAGAAATATGTAGGAATTGATGTAGTTCATCTGTTTTTAGTACAAATGTTTACTGGAGGTGTTCAGAGTGTTCTTGTGGCCCTAGATTTCTAGGGTTCTGTGCAAATTACGTGCTCTTCCCAAAACAGGTACTCTTTCCACTTCTGCTGAACGCGTGCTTAGCACTTTAGTGAAATCAGTGTAGTCTTATACAGTAGAAGTCTTTCCATTAATAGTGTAGGATAATGATATTAGACCTGAAAGAAGTATTTTGCAAAATCTAGACCTATTTTTCAAAAATATATGTTAAAAAATAAGGCATTTAAGCAATGCTTTCTTCTCATTTTTCGTTCTTATTCCCTGCTTTTCATTCGTTTTTCCCTGTCTTTTTCTACTTAAATATACACTACAAAGTTGGTGGTTTTTCTTTTCTTGTTTTGCTTGAGCTTTATTCAAAGTACTTCTGTAAACTTTAAAACAACAGACTTTTTTTTAATTTTTATTTTTTTTTTACCAATAGAACCTCTCCTCAAAATATTTGAGGACACGATATTTAACATAGTTTTTAACATAGAAACATAGAATTCCTTTTTTATTTTCCTGCCTGGCATGTAATGGTTATGATGCATCTTTCCTGAGCATGCCAATCCTGTCATATACACTAATATGAAATAATGACACAAGGTTGACTTAACTAGACATAATAGGGCATATTTCTAAAACATACTGTATGAAAGGTATATGCTTACTACTTGTTAATGAAATTGGAAAACTTCTTCATCTGCACTGTGACATATATTTATAATAGACTCCTACTTCAAAGGCATGGAGTCCTTACATAATAAGATAATAAAAATTTTAAAAAAGAAAGGATTTTTTTTCCTCTTCGTGTTTCAGATGAGTTTTAGAACTTCACCATTCACAGTGAATTTGGAGCAGCAGACAGCTATGATTGTGTCTAAAATCAGTACAAGAATATGCATGTACATGTGTGCTCGTGTGTACAGAATGAGAGCAGGACAGATTTCAGTGGCAAAGCTCTGTATTTTAAACCTTTCCAAAGTTTTGTCTGTTGTTGATGCTGTTTAAGTCTTTCTTTTCTATCTTGGAATAAAAAATCACTGTTTGAAGTCTTTTGTGTTTTTTCCACAGATAATATCTATGAATATATTAGAGAGGCTCGGCACTATCACAGAACATACATTACTTTTTTTCATAATATCTTTCAAATTAGACATGAAAAATCCTAAATTTTTTAATGGTCTCATCAAGTGATTTTTTTCCATTAACAAGTGTTGTACAGGAATAGATTTCAGCCCCCTATTACCCTCCGCTCCCCGTCCTCCCCCTTGCTCTTTTTTAAACACTGTAAAGCTGACCACGTTACACTGACCTACCAACAACTCTTAAATGCTCACTTTTCCTTATGAACCAATGGCCTTATGCACACATATCCTCTTATCAGGAAAACAGCATTTTACCTGAATCTGGGGCTGAGTGTACAAGCAAGGGGCTTGTCTCTGCCTCTCTGACATCCTGGGGGATTTTAGAAAGGATGTCAAAAGAGCCGATACAGGTGTGGCTTGGTCCAAAAAGAAAATAGTGAGCACAGACTAAGATGTTGCATTCAGGTTGCCAATTTCTAGCTTTCCTCTTCTACCCTTGCTATTCTTGTAGACACATGCTCTCCTTTGAGCACAGCTGTGCCACCTGAAGAGTTCATCTACAGCTGCTTTTTCATGCAGGAGAAGCTCCCATGGGAGCTTTCACTCACCCAATTCAGATTGAGCAACAAATACCTTCTGCTCCAGCTGCTCAAGCCTCACAGGACCATGTTTAGCCAAAACAGGTGTGAGAGCATTCACACGAGCAGCTCTGCTAGCAGCTCTGAGTGCAGTCATCTCTGAGACAATGGTGGTGAGGACAGGTGGGAGTGATGCTGTCCCTGAAGTGGATTTTTGCTGGCTGTGTGCATGTCTGGTTTAAAGGTTTATTTGGCAGTCCTGTGTTTCTTATTTGTGTATGAATGTTGTGAGTGATAAGACAGACCTTGAGGTAGGAGTCCTTACAGACAGCCCACAAGCTAGGGCTGAAACATGGACTTTAATGCTCATTTTAGACAGAGATTAAAAAGAAAGCAGGAAGTGTGTGCCTATTACATAACATAAAATGTAATTTATGAAGTTATTATTATTATTATTATTATTATCCTTTCAATTATATACTCTGCTGCTGAGAAACTCAATCCATGCCTAGTTTACCACTCATGTACCTTGGGGTAAGAATAATGCTAAAATGGGATTTGCCGACCAGCTTGAGACTTAACAACACTGGAGGAATGGAAGCCTCTGTATGTTCCCTGAACACGATGGACATCAGCTTGCAGAAGCAAACAGGATAATGGTTTCCTCCAGTACATGTGCCAGATGCTCTGTGCAGCTGTGCAAAATTCTGTGAGCTGGATAAGGAGCCGTGTTCACTCTGCAGGCTGCAGACTTATGAAGCCCACTGGACCAGGCCATACACAGTCCCTGATTTTGTACTCCTGGGTAGGGTGAAATATAAGGCTGCTGATACAGACACTGCTTGGAGTGAGGGACCCAGACAGAGGAGTTCTCAAGGCTTCTGATCAGATGGGACATGAAGAGGAGAGAAAAGGGGCTTCGTACAAGGTCAGAGCTTTGTCAGTGAATGCTACAGAGTTTCTACTGGCTCTATGAGGTTCCAGAAAGGGGAGTGATTTGCGTGGGTAATTAGGTCAGGATTGTAGTAGTTTGGCTTCCTTTTATCCTTGTTATGTGGATAACTCGGATTTATTTTTTCTTCTCCACGGACTCAGCAGTACAATTTCAAAATTGACATGGTGCTTATCAGAACTTCGTAATTGGACAGTGCAACCCATTTGTTTGATAAAGCTGAACTGTTCATTTTTGGTTTCTAAAAGCTAATAGGCATTGTTCCTTCTTTGACATTTGATTTTAATGGCTGTAATGTTGCTCCTGTCTCAACAGCTATATGTCTGAGCATTTTCCTTGACTTCACGCTTCCTCTGCAGGCTGCAGGAGACTGTTTTTAACACTTTAGCTTTCAGCATATGTAGTAGTTTCCTTACTCCTTCATGTGCTGTGGTATCCCATAGGGCTGGCAAAGGCAAAGTGCTAGGATTCAGGGGTGAATTAAAGCTGAAGCCAGAGGTACAAGTTTTTCAAGGTCTGCATTGCTTTAGTTTATTTAGAAATAGTGTAATAATGAAAGAACCCCCGACCCCAGGTCCTCTTCATTATAGTTTTGAACCAGCATGATCCTAGGAATGATGGTTAAGTGAGTCAGACCTTTGGTATAAAAGGGATGTGTAAAACTCCTCTGACTTATTTGCCACTGAATGGAGTGTTCTGAGGTACCACTTTTGTTACTGTAGGACTGGGTTATTGCAGCTCCTTTTTCTTTGGCCTTCGAGCAAAATCAATTCATGAACTATGCAACACTGCTTCAAGGCTCTTTTTACGAGACTGGCCTAATCTACATATGGCATTGTCCCTACTTTACAGTCTTTTAATTGGCTACAAGCAGCTTACCATATTGATTGAAATTTTCTTCTTGTTACATTTAGAGCTATGGCTAATTATGATCTTTCTCCTCTCCTTGTCTTCTTGATTTGTAGTTCACATCTTCTCAGGAGCTCACTCCTTTCTCTTTCAGCCTGGAGTCTCCTCTACTGAGTCTCATTCCCTCCCTGGTTTCATAAAACCTCATGGCTAAGCTGCTGGAGTTAGAAAGATACTGAATCAGATGAACCTGGGGCTCAATGGCAAATTCTATTTTCCAAATAAATACTTAGATAATTACATTGTTGCTCAGAGATTGGTTGCTCAGAGAATATTTCAGTAGCAAACTAGAAAATATAAATAGAAAAGAAAAAAATTAACCCTAAATATTTTGTATATATTTTATGGGGGCTAAAGAGAGGTTACAGAGAGAAGGTCGGTTGGTAAATAAAATATGTATTTCCTTACAGTGAAATACAGTAGAATCCTTACTCAAAGGGCTGTTAAAAACAGTTGTCACTTTTGATAACTGTGAATGTGTAGCAAAGTTAATTCATTCAGTTATTGTTATGGAAAGAATACCAAAAGAAAATGCTATGATGAAGTATTATTTTCCAGAAATCTGACTGTAGCAATTTCTCCTAGATGATGATCCAATGATCCATGAACTTATAACTCCTGTAAAAAAATAAAAAAGTTTAAATATTGTGTAATATCCATCTTATTTTTAAGACTGTTGCATCAGATTTCTGTACAATCCTCACTGCTGATGTAAACAATGGGAAATCCATCTAAGCAAGAAAAATGTGAAATGGCATGGCACACTGCCATGAGTAAAGCAGATTGAAAAAATTCCACTTGACACCCTGTGTCACAAACTGGGGTCAGAAATTTTAGCATCATTCAGGAACTCAAAAGAGAGTTATTCCAAGGCCAGGAAAATGTCTTCACTCTCTTTGGAGTAAAATGTGTGAATTATTTTTGTTGTTGCATTTGTTAGTATCCATATTTCTTTCTTTTGCACCTTATTTTACGCATTTAATTTAAATGAGAGCAAATGTGTTCTGGCTGAATGTCATATACATGTTGTATATAACAGAACTATGATTAACTGTATGAATAATTACCAGTTGCAACTAAACAATTCAGATGGATAGTTTCATTAAGAAAACAACATGGGGTCATTATAAGGTTCTGGTCACTGCCCCCAATCTTAGAAAAAAATTATAGTTCTCTGAACCACCAATCTGAACTGGTGATAAAATATCCCAAGTAGGCTCACATTAAGCTGGATAATATGCAGGCTGCTTGATTTGTATTGAATATGTGTCTGGTGGCTGGAACCCACTGTAATGAACTAGCCCACAAATCACAGCTTAATGGGAATCTACTTATACATATTGCTTAATTAAAAGTTGTGAGCTTATTAACATGTGTCTTTGGCACTGAGCTTTGGGGATGTAATCTCTGTGCAAATAAGACTAGGTTGTAAAAGTTTTATAGATTGACAATGATATTAAATTCCATACCTTAATAACCCATCATTTTCTCAAAGCGTGGTTCCTATTCTGTATTTATTCAAAGCTGTGACAAATTGTTTGTTTGTAATCCTTTGCTGCGTAGGACTTTGTGTGCTTGCTTTATCTCAGAAATGGTGCTGCTGCTGTCTCATCTACTTTTGTCCATTTTTTTGGGGGGGTGTTGTAGCTTTTCTGGCTGGCATACAAACTCAGAGACTCTTTTTTATTATAGAGGCACCCATGGCACAACACATTAGTTAGAATTGTGCCAGTGTTTCCATTATAAACCTCAGTTTTCACAGGTTTATAACTTTACTGTAAAAATTTGCTTCAGGCTCAAACTTGGAGCAGAAGTTCCAAGAGTGGGAGGGAACATTTTTTAACTATTAGGACAAAAATCCACAGTATGTTGCTCTTGGTTACATGACTTTCTTCATTTCTGTATGGCTAGTTTCAGAAACCCTTCTGTCCAATTTTTTGTTCAAATTTTTTTTTAACTGTATCATATTTATCTCAGCTAATTCCACTCCATGTTCATTACTGAATTGATATTACTTAAGGGAAAAAAAATAAAATAATCTCTTGTAGTGCTTTAAAACACGACTTCTTTCTCTGTGGAAATATTTATTCCAGCCTATTTGGCACCTTCCCTTAGACACTTGGCAATCTGATGATGCTGTATGGGGGAGAAGAAGGGACAAAACTGGGACATGGAGATTGATGAGCTTTCAGAGGTTATTGCAAGGTTCTAGTGGTTTTCATGAATATCGCATAGACCGTAGCTGTCCTTTCAGAAGAGAATCACACATTTTCACATAACACCCTCTGAATCACAGATCTGTGAAAGAGCAAAGAAAATAAAGCTCTATTCTCATTAATTTTGATGTCTTTCTCTTCAGGAGCTCAGCTTGAGAAAAGCTAATTGTGGATATACCTCTTCCCCTTAATGCCTTGTTCCCCATCCCCGCGCCTCAGGGTCCCACCAGAGAGCAGACAAGGTTTTCCCCAGCTGACCTATTTGCCAAAAAAAGGTTAGGAATTATTTCAAACAGATTTACTTCTTCATGAGAGAAAGCTGTCTTTCTTGCCAGAATCAAATCACTCTAAGTGCAAATGGAACCTGCTCTCCTTAAAGGAAGTCCTTGAAAGTAAGAGGTGAGACCTTGAGTCTTCACGAAGGACTTGAACATGGGAGGTGAGATCAGTCTTGGGGGAACTACTCTAAGCCTCGTGGCGTTTACCAGAGGTCTACGCACTCATTCTACCCTTGAGGAGTCAGGAGGATGTGTGGTATACCTTTGTACTTTACTATCATGCTGGCCCTAAAAAACATACCTGGGGGACAAAGATGGATGGTTGTTCAAACAAGCAAGTGGGTGGACAGGGTTCTGGTATGGCAGATTTTTCATATCTGACATAGACAGTCTGAGGCCTGTGCATCTGTGTCCAGCCAGAGGTTTGTCTGCAGCAGCATAAATACTGAGCAGTGCTGTCTTCCACAGTGTGATGTCACCAAACCAGGATGGTTACCAATCCTTGGAGGTTGACACTGAGAATCTCAACTTTGAGATGCCTTGCAGGAAGGAGCCTACTTCTAAGAGAGGTTTTTATTGAGGAAAAGGAGGGAAAGAAGGGTCTGTCTCTGGAGAGCGTTTCTGAATGGCCTGGATCTAGTTTCTACTCCAGTCTTTTGTAACATGCTGGAAAATGCAGTGGGATCCCATCACAACAAGCTGAGACCCAGCAGCCAGTGGATCTGGACCAGGCCGTGATACCTCACAGTCCCGATTTGTACAGAGCCTGATACAACAGGTGGTCCCTGTGGGAGCTTTTACAGTGAGCATGATACAGTAATGAAGGATTAATCACAAGTGACTAACAACTAGATAGTTCTTTCTAGTACAAGATGCAGATGAATATGTCCTAGTTGAAGTAATAAGTATTGTTTTCAATATAGATGCTAAAATAAACTGTATACCTACTCTGTTTTCACAGCAGTTAACACAACTGCATATGACAACTGAATTAGCAAAATTATAATAGACTATCCATGAAGGATTTTCTATTTGTAGCCCACAAATTTTGAGTTCTGTACACAAGCTGCTTTTATTCCAGTGCCTTCTTTTTTTTGCGTTCATCAGCAGTTCTGACAGCTCAAAAAATAATTATTTCAGTTTGGCACAAAACTCAGTTATTTTGAACAATTGATTTGAAAAGAGTCAAGTCAGATGTGGTTTTGATTTCACACTTCACAACTGTATAGAAAAAAGGAATCCTCAAACAAATGATTGTTTCAACCTGAATTGTCAAAACATTTAATTACAAAATGGATACATTGACAGCACTGAATTTCTTGAAGGAAATTATTTTGACAAGGAGTTCAGCAACATGTCCATATTTTCATAAATCCATTTGATGGCACCTTTTTGTCTAATAAAAATTTTCCCTGCTTTAATCCCAAAGCCAAACTATTAGGACCTGACCCAAGAAAACAATTAAATACCATTGAAGCCTGGAACTTGAGAAAGCATTTGAAGTGTTGAACATGCTAAGTTGCTGGCCTGATTCCTTCTGAAACTCATTCTTTAGAAATCTACTCCCTCTTAATTAATTTGATTAAGTAGTGTTTTATCTGAGACACCCTTCATTGTGAAGAAAAGGAAAGTAAGAAGAGCTAGCTGGCAGTTAGACTAATGAGAAAATGATAATTTCTCTATTACCCTGCCAGGGTCCAGTAAAATACTACTCGCATTAAAATAAAAGTTATATTTCCCTAATCTTTTAGAGATGTGTGATTCTTTCAAAATTATATTAAAATCAAAGATTTATTACTGTCCCAAGCCTCAGCCCATTTGTTCTAAGAGGTATGTTTGAATTCTAGGGAAGAAAAAGGAGAATTAATTGCAAATCTGTCTTACACACTTTTGTATCATATCATTTTCACAATTTTATATGATTTTATTTTTATAATAAAATTGAACCTATGCCTGTCTTTTGAATATCCTGATTCATTGGGCAGCCAAGGGTTGCTTTGGAAGAAATGGTTGTGTGCTGTTTTACCTGGGTAAGAGACTCAGAGACAGTAACCCCAGCCTTTGCTGTGGAGCACAGACACCCCAACAATTAATCCACGAGCACCCTCACTTAGCTTCATTTCTCAGGCACGTGTTGGTTGTGAGAGAGCCTTGTAAAGGGCACCCAGAGACACGGCCAAGTCCATGCCAGGGTGCAAGGAGGAAAAGAGACAGCCAGCAAGGGTGGTGCCATTTGGGACATGTCCTGGGATACTGGTGGTGCACCACAGACTGCCCGGCTGCTGTCATTTTTTGCATCCTCTGCATTTGTGACTCAGACTGTCTCTAATGAAGCACACAAGTATACTTTCTCAAAGCTCTAATTGATATTCAGACATAACTTTCTTCATATTAATGGTATTTGCAGTTAATCTTCAGGGAAAAAATCAGCATTTTTATGTGAAATTAGGTGTATATTGCTTAATCAAGGCTTTTCTGAATTAATTCACTAACAGTTAGTATTCATGCTGGTTCTCTTTCAAAAGTCTTTGTTTCAATATAGCTAATAATTTTTAAACAGTAACAGCTAATTATCACAGAAAAACTAATGAGGCTTTTCATGACATAGTACAAGAACAATTTCTGTTAAAATATTATACCTTTTCTATTGTTGAAAGGCTCACTTTTTTTTTTTTTTAGATTCTTCTATACTGTAGATATCCTAGGAACAAATTATGTTTTATCTGCTACCCCAGAATACCATTGAACAGAATTTCATTTTCCACCAAAAAAGCCTCTGAATACCCCAGTGCTTTATGGAAAGAGGAGTCAAATCCTTCCTTCACCAGTACCAGATCAGCTTTCTGGCCAGACATTGGACCTGACAGAAAAGATGTAATGCAATCCAGACTACAACATCAAGAACATAAATACAAGAGGAGCAAGGCCAAGAGAAGTGAGGTCTAGAGAGACATGAGTGAGTGGGCACAGGGCCTTAGGGCCAAAGTTGCCTTTGACCAGGCTGAAGTTTACAGAGGGCAAAGTATAGAAAGAGTTATTTCAAACTGCAGAGTAGTGAATGCCCACAACGCCTGACATCTGGATGTGCATTTCACTGTACGCCCTTGGATGAAACCCTACTCACTCCAAAATCAGCTGGAACTTTGCCAACCAGGGAGCCAGCATGAATGCTACACAGCAACCAAAGGAAAGGGCTATGACAGTATTGTAGGATGTGATCCCCTTTGCCTCACTCAGGAAAATAATCAGTGATTACTCAAACAACTGAGGCAGAGATAAACTTCTTAGGTGATTAAGACAAACAAGATTGGGCTGCTGGTGTAATATTCTGAGAAAAGCCATTTGTTCTCCAGATCCCTTGAGAATTAAAAAAAAAAAGAGAGAGGCTAACAATTCTCTGGATGTGTGAGTTCCTAGATGAAAAAGGTGATCCTGCTTGTGTTGTCTAAACTTCTTGAGCTTACTGAGCAGTAAGCAGGAACTGAAGGAATAAGAGGTAATTCTTTTCATTTATTCAGTCATGGTCTGGGAGGAAGTCAGTGCAGTGAAGAGATAAATAAAAATGTTCTTCAGTTGTTTAAAAACAACAAAAAAGAAATTCATTCTGACCTGAAACAGAATCATGAAAAGATCACTGTATGTAGTTTTAAAGTAAATCCACATACCCGTTGGGGCATATCTAGAACACCTCCTGAAGGATTTACATTATAATGCCAAAACTTTCATTGTTTTTTCTGGCCTCTCATGATCATACCCAAAAATGAAAGGACTCTCTTTATCCACCATGCAAGTATAGCTGAAATATTGCCAATGTAGGCTTTTCTGTCTTGTCCTACTAATCTATGCATCCCTAAAGGTAGGATGATAAATCATTCTTTCTTCCTGGAGCACTCTGGACCATAACACTAAATGGGAGAAGGACTCTGTGTCCTAATTCTGAGGAATGAGACTAAAATACTAGTAATTTTGACCAGTATCATTGACCACTATGTAGCCATCAAACCGTAAAAGCACCCAGAGCCTAACACAGTGACCACAGAAGACAGAGGGAATATTTTCATTAGCTTCAGCTGGGTCCTTTGTGCTATTGGGCTAGATTTTATCAACAATATCAACAAAAGATGTATCTGTTCTGCAATAGTTGTATCCCTTCTGAAGGAACTACCTCAAATTGTTCCACAGACATTTGAGTGGCAAAACTGTAACTAAATCCCTGTGTTACAGGGATTTGTTGTGCTCAAAACCTATCTAAAATATACAATATTCAAGGAGTTAGTCCACATTTGTAAACAGGGCAAGTGACTTCTAAGGCTTAAAGTCTACTCAAAATGGTGAAAAACTTCTTGCCAACTTCTTAGACTGGGACAGCAAGTGAAACATTAAGGGCACCTACAATAAAATCCACTGAATTAACCTTTCTAAAAATAAATATGTATGCTTGGGTCAGTACTTTATTCTTTCTTAACCTGGATGTGTCAAGTGATAGGGGAACAATTGCTTATTTTTGGTGTAGATTTTTTGTTGTTGTTGTTGCCTTTTTGTTGTTGTTTGTTTGTGGGTTTGTGTTTGTTTTGAAGTTTTTTGTTTGTTTTTGTTTTTTTAATTTGAGCTCAGTTGAGAAACACAAATCTTGGCATTGTCACACCTGATATTCCCTGTATTTCCTATGTGACAGTGTAGTATCAGAAGTCTTGAATACACATCGTAATACCTGAGATTTTCTAATTGCTGGCTATAATGAGCACATGATGCCCTAAGATAATCTGATTTCTTTTCACTTTTCCCTTGTGAGGACATATTGTGCTGTGTTTCTCCATGCTGAACAGAAGAGTGACTACTGTTGCCAGATGAAATAAAATCAAGATGTCTCCCAATAATTTGAGATCCAATATATGTCACTGCTCTAGCTCCCTCTGCTCTTGACATCGTTTAAGGATTTCTGTGTGAACCCACCTGGGAATGACATAGACAGACAGCAATCAAGGCAGTCCTTCTTGGAGGAACAACTGTAAATCTGACAGAGAATGAGTTTATTTACTCCTTTGCTTCTTCAGACCTTCACAAAGCCATTTGGGAATTACACTGAAATGGATATGTGAATATGGCCACTGTGAACTCTGCTTACTGGGAGAAATCTCTTACATTTCTTATTTCATGCAATCAATACATGAAACTTCCTTGGCAACATATACACACATCAGGATTTTTACCTCTAGACATCTCAAAATGTAATAAAACCAACACTTTCTGTTAAGGAGGAACTTACAATCAGGCAATATGTTCACTTGGTATCGCTGACTCTGTATTTCTAAGAACGGATGGGTTCATACACTTGCACGTGTTTAACTCCTGGGGCATGGCTTATTTATGCCTTTGCCTGCAGATATTTTCTTAACTTATTTTGTGTGTATGTGTGTGGATTTATTCTAGCATTTAGACTTTGTGTGGTTTAGCACACTGCTGTTTACTGCCTCTTATTGAATGATGGTGGGAGAACACTTTTTCTGGTTTTAACCATTTTTGAGCTGTACTTCCACTAACATTTTAGTTTACAACATTGGGATCAAAAGCACTTTCATCTGTGGTGCAAGTATTACTGTAGGCCTTTGGTTTCTGCATAAGTTAACCGTTAGTTAAGACTGTACATATGAACTGCTGAAACAGTTTCCAATTACTCCTTGGGGTTTGGCCATTTACTTCTGTATGTCAAGCTTTCAACTCATGTGAAAAGTAAAATTCATTATAAGTTTATCTATATTGTCACAATTTTAAAATTTAATTGGAATTGCTTTTAGCAAAAACAGTGTGTTCAAGCAGCAGCAATGTTTGTAGAATTCAGGGAGAGAAGAAAGGATAAGCTCATACTTTCAGTGCAATAAGTGCTATGTGTCTTAAAAACTTGGTATCGGTAAAAATCAAAATGCTTCCTACAAAATAAAAATATCTGACTTCTTCTATTCCTAAAAAAGCACACAAATCCCATGTTAAATATCTTTTCTTTTAGGTCAGAGCTGCTTCCTTTCTCTGGTTCTTCTTTTACCTTTCTTTTTACTCAATAAAGGCTCTACTTCTTGATTCTCTCTCTGTTTCTGAGTGCTGTCAGAATGAACACAAACTGGTCTCCTTTTGCTCTGCTACTGACTCCCATTGCTACCTCACCTCTTTATACCTGCTTCCTTCTACCCAAAAATACCAGCTCCTCTCCCATTCTTCTGTCTCTGAAGTGTCTCGGAACTGCTCTGATGCCCACAAGGTTCTCATTCTCTTCATTTTCCATGTACAGCATATCCCTGTGCTTCTCACCACTGCTGCCCACCCTCTGGGGCGGTGTGTTGCTCCCTCCTGAGCCTTGCAGATGCACAACTCTGCATCTTGGAGGAGGTGCTGCTTTCTCAGAGCCTGTCCAAAGCAATCCGACCACCTTGGTGAACAGCTGCAAGGCCATGCCAAGGAGAAGTCTGTTTGTCAGCCATGTTGGCTGTGTTACTCATCTCAAATTATCTCTTCCATACTCACCTCAGTCTTCTGCACCAAGTGGCTATGTTGGCTTCTGCACATCCCCAACCCCACCCCCCTTTCTTTTTTTTTTCAGTGCTCAGAAACACTATTGCTTTTTTTCACAGCTCCTTCACAGCCCTGCCTCATGACTCTCCTTTAAATTCCTCCTTCAAGCTCCCATTTTACTGTGCTGAAAAAAAATTACTGGGCTCTGCCAAGTGCTCAGGAAGAGTCTGATAGTAATTTACTGTTATTCTGCAAAAAAATATTATTTCATTTTCCCTCTATGCTCCCCCGTCTGTCTGTCTGACTTTATCTCTTGTGTCTATCAGTTGCATTCAGAGCCCACATCCAAGTTTTCTCTGTCAGAGTCTGTACCATTTTTCTATGGATACATATCCTCCAGCAGAAAAACCTGATCCTAGGAAATGCTGAGCCAGCAGCAGCAGATAATGTTCGGCTAAAGATTTTTGCAGTTCTTATTCCCTGTTTTTTCTGGAGAGTCTGAAGGTTTTGTTTCTTTCCTTTCCATTGTTTCCTTTTAAATTTGATTTTTTTAAATGCATCTGGCTAAGAATGGCTTTGAAACACAGTGATGGATACCAGTCTAGCTCATGATATGTAGCTGTCTGTAAGATAGGTTATTGAAATGGAGGAAAGTAAGCATGCTACACAGCAGAGGTAATCCTAACATTGACATCACTGAGTGCTTCTTAGTTGGCAGAATAAACCCTAACAAAGTAACTGATACTGTCATGCAATATTTACATTTAAATCTAATCAGGACATACATATGGAAAAACTATATATGATGACATTGCAGATTGCCTTTTTTCAAATAGGTCCTTCAGGGTAGCAGCTGGATTGGTTTTCAGATAGGAGCTTCTTAATCCAGGCAGATGTAGCTCTCATCAGAAGTTAATTTGCAGAGATATTCACATATGCAAATCATGTCACAATGGTGAAATGCAACCACGTAATGACTGGAAAATGTTATAACCATAAATCATACTACCACGATCATCAAAATTTCCACTCAGCCAGGACAAATTCAACAGCATTTATGTCTTTCCAGCTTTTAGCCCATAAAAAATCTGTGTTTTTGGAGACTGTGTTACACTGGTGATCTTAAAACTCCCAAGTCTGGTATAATGAGTCCTCAAGTGCGTTATAACTTACCAGTAATTACATTTCAACATTTCTGCTTTCAGCAGTTAGTGTTTTATTCATAAACATTTAAACACTGAATTAGGCATAAAATAAGAATGTTGGCAACAACCCGGCTTAATTTCATTAACTATTAGGTAAACGTAGTATTGCTTCTTCAAATAATCCTTGGTTTGAATGCTAAAGATGTAATGAACTTCATGGTTCATAGCATCTGACATTGCTTAATTAATGGGTGCATTTATAGTACATAGGCCTCGGTAATTGATTTATATGCATGATTTGCACATACAGCTGTTAGTTCCTGTAGGAAAGTCATAATTCAAATGTGTGCATATAGTCAAGATATGGGAAAAGGGGAGAAAAACCTACCTCACAAACTTGTCGAGTTCCGAACAAAACACGATAACAAACAAATAGCACAAGAAAAATAAACAGCATCAAAAAAAAACTACCAGAAGAAACATTAATGTGATCACTTTGAGTTTCCACAGCTCACGCATTTCAAGTGGAAAACATGACAAAATGCTTCTCAGTATTTTTTCCCTCTTTACAGTAGATGTGGTTAAGTCTAAATATGCCCACACACCTCTGTGAGTCTGTTCATATTACGGCATATGTAGGGTGAATGGAGTCCACATTTTCCATGCCCACTTGAGTTTCTCTCCCTCACTCAAATCCACATAAACACACCCAAGGTATACATAATTCAGATTTAGGAGCAAGAGCAATAAAGCTAAGAAAAGGTTACGCTTAATATTACACATGTTTAGTCTTGGGGCAAATCTTCTCCTAACCGAAGCCAAACATTGGAGGCGAGGGAATTCAGCGCAGGTTTTCTAGCCTGTCCAACAGATTACTTGTGAAAGCCAAAGTGGTGTGTTGAGAAGTCGATGCTGAAGAATAACTGAGCTCTGAGTGGAAAGAGGTCTCCTGTGGCAGTTTAAAAAGGTTGAGGAAGAGAAAAACAGCTATTTCTGGATTATCCATTGCCTTGGAGCTAAGACTGCATCCTTCCCAGTACTTTTCTTGCTGTTTGGTGCATCGCAAGCAGCAGTCCCACGTGCTGAAGCAAATGTCCCCATTCCAGCATGCAGAGTTCCAATTCCCCCATCTTTCTCCCTTACACTGACAACTGCCCCACATTAGCAGCAAACCTTATTTCAAGGGTTCTTGCAGGAAGTACTTGCCGTTTTAGGGTTTTTGGTTTCGGTTATCAAAGCATTTCATTGTACTTTAAGGAATGCAGAGCACAGGCAGCTTGATGGCTTTCACAACCCTGGCTCCATTTCCTGGTGCTCTGAGGCAGCACTTAGCTTTTCACTCTCCAGACCCTTATACATTCTACATCTGCTATTCTAATGCCTGCATTCATCAGTAGACTGGCAATAATAAATTTTCTTCTTTCCTTTCTCTTTTCTTTCCAAAGGCTCTCCCTTGTACACACATTTGTCATTTCTTCACTATTGACTGCTGACTGGCCAAACCTCCATGAACAATAATTCCATTATAATGTAAGCCAGGGGCATGGCTGGCTTTATGGTTTGACTGGAGGCAGGTGAAAGGGTGGAAAGGAGATTATTCTAAACTCTTAATCATCACTCATCTTTTTTCAATATTCAATTGATAAGCTGTAGTGGAAACTGTATTTTTTCTTGTGAACTCAGGCACTCTTCCAGATTCTTATTCCTTGGTATTAGCCCAGTGCTTTCCTTCTGAGAGTTTTACTGAAGTCTTCTGAAATCAAATCTTTCCCACAGTTATTCACTGTGCCCTTACAGCCTAGCACTCAAACTGGTGGGCTAAATTAATTTACACCACCAAGACCTAAGAGTCATGAGGAACAAGAGCTGAGGGCCTGAACATAAGCCTAGTCCCCACACAGTGCAGACAAGTTTGTGCTGTGTGGATTGAAAGTCTTGTACAGCAGCTGTCACTTGAGAAATGTTGCTGAGAAATGCTGGGTGATTCCATTTGAATCAGAAGGTAGATAGTTAAAAATAGAGATGGTGTTGTAAGGCAGCATCTCCTTTTCTCCTTGTTTTAGTGAAGCAGAGGCAGTTCAGGAAGCTGTGGAGTGGTAAGGACCAGGTCAGCTCTTAACATCTCCAATGCAGCATTGATGGGCACAGTAAAGCTGTCACAGAAGAACTGAATCAGAGAAAAATTTGGCTGCAGGGATATGGTTGGTGCACATCATGAGTGAGCTCAGAGCCAAACTGTGTGTCTATATAAATATCCCAATGTTCACTTCAGTGGTGTGTCCTTTTCACTCTCTCTACATCAGACACACACACTGTTCCAGCTTTCCTGGAAATGGACAGTAGCCAAGATTCAGTCCACAGAGGGAATGGCTGTAGTTACTGCTAACTTTTAAAGTGGAGGAAACTGAAAGGCAGAAAATTAAGCTATGTTTAGGAGATATTCTGTTAACATTGGCTGATTTATATAATATGCATGAAAAAAAGTAATTTGAAATCCTAAATCTAAGGAAGGCTAAAAGTGGGAGAGGAAAACAGAAAAGGCATATTTTAGTCTTTAAGTCAGATGATTAATTGACTTCTCCCCTTGTTCTCCTCAGCCTGATTTTACTGATCTGACACACTATTTGGATGTATTTCAATAATGGGTTTAGATTCTCAGGGCTGTTGGCCTCTGAAATTATCCTGAAATCATTACATATTTTTCAGAGCAACAGAATGAGTTTCTTGGAAGACGTAGGCAGAAATAGTGATAATCTAAGATAACAAATACTATGTAATATAAACATTTTCTGCTAATGCTTCCTCCTCTCCAATGTATAATCCAGTTCTCATTGATTTCAAAAGCAGTTGGTTTAATCTGATCACTTGTTATTAAACAGCTTCTAAAGTTATAAAAACCCCCAAAGCTTTGCTAGAAATAATCTATGTTTTCTTGCCAGATTGTAACAATAATAACAATTATATATAAACATCCATATACACACATTTCCTTTCCATTTTTATATCTTCGATCAACTGGAGTTCTTCAAGCATTTAATGCAGGTGAGTAAAAAATAATTATCTTTGTTTTGCAGGCACAAAGGGAAGGTATGGTTGAAGTTGGCAGGAAAAGGAATAATATTGTGAATTTTCCACCAAGATTAAAAAACATCACCTTTATATGAAAACTGCACAGGGTTTTGTTGACCAAATAGGCTGTGTACAGCATTTTTTTACCCTTTCCTTTAGTTCTCCCAGCCTCCCGAGTATCCTTGAGACGAGTTTTGAACTCTCACAGCAGTCTTGGCAACATCCTGGATGTTAAATTGGGCAACTGTTAGAGCATGTGTTCCTTCTTTTCTGTTCTTTCTGTTTGGATAGGACCACTGTTAGGTCTGCCATTTCTAAGAGTCTGGTTCTGGTCCCTGTGCTTTCATTTGGTGTGCTTTTTCACACCACATCAAGTGCTGGCTGGCACTGCCAGCAGGGGCCAGTCCCTGGCTGCCCATGCTGTGCCAACAGGAAACATTCCCATGCGAGGGCAGGCAGAAGTGGAACACTGGGACATGCCATGCCCAGGAGGTTTGGTTTCTTTTTTGGCTCCAAGCAGTTCCCTATTATTTGCCCACAGGGCACATGTCCTTCTCATCATGCTACTGAGCAGACACTGCTCATCTGCAGCTAAGTGACCACAGTCCTTTCTCCCCCAAAATCTGTCCTTACTCATGCAGAACCAGCGGTACCTGCAGGGATAATGGTAGATGAAGAAACAGGCAAGACTGAAGGTGTTAGCTGATTTATTAACATGGCAGGATGCTGTTTACTATACATCAGATAGCACTGAAACACCTGATTTTTCAATCAGTATTAATGTTTCTTCCTGGAGGGGTGAATCTTGCTGTGTGCCACACCCTCCTGACTGGTTTTAGAGCATGTTGTCTCCCATGCAATGGTTCCCAAGTTTGTGGGTGTTTGCACAGCAGAGAAACATGCTCAAAGCTGCTGTAGTCTCATTTGACCTATGTAAAAGCATATGGATGTGATCTTGTGATTAAAAATAAAGTTTCCTCTAAACAGGTTCCTGGGGAAGTATTCGTCTGTTCTGCAAAGGGATTGCAGTTGATTCTAACTAAGGAACACTTTAAAACTATTAGGAGAGAGTAATTTTAGCAGTTCTACAGATGATTAAAAAGTCATTTTCTAAAATATTCTCACTGGAGTTTTTTTTTCTTTTCTTAAAGAAAACATTTAATTGCTCCCATCAACCATAACTACTTTCTGTTCATGATGTAATTTGTATACAAGGTATATGGTAATTTTTCATATTTGATTAGGAATGTATTCCCTATAGTTCCTATCATTCACCTTTAATTGACTATAACTCACTCCTCATTAAAGAAAGAAGGACTACAGTAAGATGGAGAAGGGGAGCACTCTGGTTTTGCAGTAACATGACTTGGCACACTTGCTGATGTCCTTCTGATAGACACATTATTTTTCCACTCCTGTGACACCAGCAGTGAAAGTTCCACCTCACTGATAGGTGAGGCCAACTTTGATTTTAGTTCCTGCATTTACGTTGTCATCACCCACTTATGTACTACAAAACCAGTCTCTCTGATAAGCAGAAGTAATTCCGGCCAGCAAATGCTACCAATACTTGACAACACTTGAAATACTAAATAACTTCAGTGGTCAGAGTGTGATTCCTCTTCCCATCCTGGGCGCTGAAGTTAAGCATCTCTACCACCCAGCAAAGAAGGCTGTTTCCAACACACCACTCCTTGAAGACATGGCATGGTAAGTAAAAATATAGTCCATGTGTTTTAATGTGTTTCTAACACCCTGTCTAAACCCTCAGTTTTTCCTGATAACTTATCTTCAGGTGTTAGATGAATAGTGACACAGGCAAATCAAATCTCTAGCTAGTATGCAGCATTCTTGAGGGAATGGTTTTGTCCTAAGGACCATGCAACACTGAGCTGCCCATGGTGGAGCAGTTCTGTAAATGAGCTTTTGGCGTGGTATCTGGCACATCTGTTGCTGCAAAGAAACAGCTGCCAGTGACTTATCACTAGGATCACTCTAAAATTACTCATTTTCAAGGACTCAAATCCCGACTTTCTCTTTTCAGCATTTTGAATTTGCAGACCTTGTAGGATAGCCCACTGAAACCCAAATCTTCATTATGTTTTCCCCAAGAGTTTTCTCAGAAGTTTTGAAGCCAAAGCATTTTGTTTTTCTTTATAATATTTCCCAGGAGCACCTGTGAAGGACTGGATACTCTGGTGTCATAAAAACATGAAACAACAGAATGCCTGTAAACAAAAAGCAGCCACTTCAGAGTTCAGCAGTTCAGAGTTCAGAGCAGCGGAGCACTGGCAGTGACTTGTTGAGCTCTCCCTGTTCACACTGGTGGTGGCCAGAATGCTTTGGTTAGGCCTTTGAACTAGGGGGAAAAAAAAGACCTGATGCTGCCTAGATTATTCCACAGCGTGCCTGGCCTTGCCAAGTGCAGACTGCAGCTTCCTCTTCACTTGTAACCTTGGGCTGGAAGCAATTGTGGTGTTCCTGCTGATGCCCCAAACTCCATCCACCTTCCCAGATTTCTTGAACTCTTCCCCTGCATGCAGCAACCTGTCTATTTTCCAGGTGGTTCCTTAAGAGGAGCAGTGTCCACACCTGTGTGGCTGTGACCATAGCTAAGCTTCTGCTGACACAAGCAACATCATCCTTTCAAGTCACCACAGAAAACTGACCTCACCCAGGATGACTTGTAGCTTTAGCAGCCAGAGGACTCATTGTTAATGTGAGGTTTGACCTTTTTTTCACCTTCTGGCTTAGCACACCACAGTCTGATGGTCTATAGCAAAGAGTGAGGGGGCTAATCAGGACATCTGATTAGCCCTTTGCCCCTCTTTATATTTCCGTGTCCCTGACCCACCCCTTTCCCAAAACACTGTGGCTTTCAGCATGTCATAACAAAATACTCCATCCAAAAAAGAGATTGCCACTAAGGAATCCATTACATTGCTGTGCAGTCCTCTTTGTTCTGTAATATTAAAATCTGGTAATTTTTTGTGACAAACAAATAGTCATTTAGACAAACAAACATTTGTATAACTACTTAGTAGCTCCATTTTTCTCCCTGAAAAACCAAACACTTAATTTCATGACCCTCTAATTCCTGTGTTTGGCTTGAACTGTTGAATCTACACCATTCCCCAAACTTTCATCAAGTCATGGTCCCTTGCTATCCCTTCCATGTGACCTCACCAAACACTCACATCTTCCCTTTGCCCTTAGACATCTATCATTCTTCACATCAGTTGATTTTGCCTTCACAAGAGTTGTGGGCGCACACCTGACTACATATACACCTATGGAAAAGAAAGAGCAGAATTTAGCAGGGTGATAGTTGCCTCTAACACAGGTAGCTTTATGCTATCTCTGACCAGGGTTCTGTGTAGCTATCCTGAGATGATTACTTTTCTGTCTGATTTCTCATCTCTGAATCCTCCTTTGCAGAGGCTCCTTGAGCCCCTCACCTGAGTAACCTTTCCTGAAAGCCCAGGATTACAGTAATTAAAAACAACATCTCCTTTCAAGGAATGGAGAGCTGCCTGGCCAGTGTGAGATGAGTCCTGAGGAAGCATTGCAGAGGGTTGAGGAGAAAGGAAGGGTATCCCAGACACCTGTGTTGTATTGAGACCCACTTGAGAGATGGCCCTGGGTCGATATAACATAGGAGCTCTGCTGACAACTGTCACCTGCCTTCTGGGTGGCCCTGTAAGATATAAATGGATATTGGTAACTGTTGTGTCCCCTTTTTGCTCTTTCAGACTTTTGCTTTATCAGGAACATTAATAAATGCTTGGAGTACATTTATAGCTATCTGTTTTCTACACTCATGAATCCAAACAACTTTTAAACTAATCTGTTAAAATCCATCCTGGGGAAATGTGCTAAACCAAGCTTGCAATTAAAAAAAAATTTAAAAAGCATTTGATCTCAAAATGTTCCATGTTGTTTACGTGTATGAACTCATTTCTGTCCTAGGACTGGGGACAGGGGTTGGTTTGTTTAGAAAATCCAGTTTTGCTGATTTGTGCCCAGCTATGCCATTTTCATTTCTCTAATCCTAGTACTCAACATAATGTCCAACAAAAAGTTTGTGTGCAGCCAGAGACTGCTCTGACTTTGCAGGTGGTGGCTCTGGTTGTCTTTACAGATGTTTAGGTGAATGTACACCTAGGAGTAAAGGCATTATGCCAGCTGGACTCTCTGCCTTTTCCAGAATGGTTGAGGGTAGATACAGCTTCTGATATCAATCTATCTCAGATGATGCCATCACTGAGAAATCCCAGAAGGCAGCTGTGTCCTGACAGTGGCCCCCTTGCCATGCCCTAAACCACTGCTATCGAGGGGTTTTATCTCGACTGAGGAAATGAATTGCAGTAGAAATCTTTTGGTTGTCTGGGGATGCATTTTCACACCGAGTCTCCCTGGGTGTAGAGATACAGCTCTCTGTGAATTTTTATTGTACTTCACAGAAAACATCAGCTTTAACCAAAAAAGAACCTGTATTACAGCAAGGGGAAAAAAGACAGATCAGGTAATGAAATGGAAATAAAATTGAAAACAATTTCAGTTAAAAAAGTTAAAATGCTTCCACACATCTCAGGCTCACTGTGAAAACTTGACAGTCAAATATTAAACAGTACACCATCTCACTGAATTTTATGTCATTATAGTAACAATTTTATTAAACTTGGTATAGTTTTCTTTTTAATTTCAATGAAACATATTTCCTGATCTTTTCATAAAAATGACCTTTGGGAACCATAGAAATCTAGACATTTCCTTATTTATGCTGCTGCATCAGCTAATACTTCCAGTCAGAAGCTGTATTGCAAAGCATATGAAAGCCCTTATACGATACAGTAATACTGTGGTCTAAATATTGCATTAGAACATCTCAAACTAACAAGCCAAAAGCTTTCTTCTATGAAATTACTTGTTGTGTTTCTGTGCACAAGATAGTGTCAGTGGGTCTGTAATCTGTTTTTGCAAATATTTCTCTATACTTTTCATGCTATTCTGGAATTTTATACCTGTTTTTTTCTGTCTTACAAACTTCCTTTTTATAATACACATTTTCACAAAGTAAAAGAAAACAAAATATATATACATGTAGTCTAAATAAGCTATTTTTCATATTAAAAAAAACCAGACAAAATATTTTGATGGCTTTCAATTAGTAATATTAAACATCACTATAATATTTAATATTGCTATATTGATTTTCACGTTGATGGAATATTATAGATAGATGTGGTTTCTGAGAACTGTCCAAGGGACAGGAAGTTCTGAATGAATCAGGAAATCTTGAAGCCTGCATTGAATCCAGTCTTCCCACTGACTTTCTTCAAAGGACATAGCTTTAAAAAATGAGAGTGATCCCATATATATCAGTTTGGAGTTAATGAGGAGAATAAGCCTAAAGTACACCAAAAGCCTTGTTTGTGCTTCAAAAGGCTTTGTGAATGATCTGAATATTTCAAAATCAAGTACTGTTTGAAAATCTAAACTGGATTCACAAATGGCCAAGTCTCCAAAAATCACAGGCAACTTCTGAGAATATGGACTTTTAAATGCTGGTCCTTAAATCCTTTTCAAATCACATCTCAAAAGAAACCCAGCCCAGTATTCAGAAAGTTGGGAAAACGGAAAATTATGAGAAAAAGCTTGTCTTACTGTCAAGCATTCATCAAGTGAGGAGTAGAGAACATTACAAAAGCCAAAAGAAATTATCACATCCGTAGAGGTTTTAAAGCAGGTCAGGAGTGAAAAAGAGATTGCTTTCTGTATGAAGCATTGCAATATGGATTGGAAATAGGAATAAATAAATAAATAACACCATAAATATATAAAAATAAGCTTAGTTTTTTTCAGAATTGATCTAATAATTTAGAATAAATATGCACTGCTGAAGTTGCTTTCTAACTTTCCAAGTGGCAGAACAACTAGGAACAGTACTGACTAAAATTAATGTATGACTCCTCTATTTCTTTACTGCATTTCAGAATTTAGTGAAATTTAGTATCAAGATAAATCTAACATACATTTCTGACAGGATCAAGGACATAATTGACTTGTTGCTAGAATTTTCCTTCATAATTGTCTTGAATTGTGTGACCAGTGACTGGAAATGGAATTTGTTCTGTTGAACTTCTGACTAGAAAACTGAATTTCTTAGAAGAAGATAGAAAAAGACAATTTCTTCCTTCACTTATATTCCAGGATTTCCTAGAAACCTGGTTCTGTGTTTACAATCTCAGTGACATCAGTGTAATAAAAGGAAGAGTTAGATGTATAGTATTTTCCACACTATATTTTGACTAATTCATTTCACTGAAAACAGCATCATGCTTTGATCAAATCTTATTTAAGAGCAAGTCATTATCTTATTGCTGACCTAAGCTCACTGTGAGAGTCAGGTCAAGTGAGGAACTTGGAGATGCGACATAAACAGTTGTAAATATCATTCTGCAGAAATATATATGAATATGTAAACAAAACCACAGTTTTCAGATAACACTAAGCACATATCACTGTATGTGAGATCCATCCAAAATTAAGCCCTTGGATCAAATAGATTTGTACCTGCTTACCTTGGAATTAACTTTAGGGCAGAACATCAATTAGAGTAGGCAGAGCTGGTGTTTGGCTCTTCTAATGACAAAATGAAATGCTGGGTATCTCCCCATTTTTAACAGAATGGGCCAAATGCTGTCCTTGGTTACATTCCCAGGCCTCAGATAACATGAGTATAATTGAAAGCAGTTTTGGTTCAATATTTCTTGTATTTTAGAAGCTATGGAGCAATCAAGCAATATGACCTTTTACTGGTCCACCAAAGAATCAAGTTCTGTTCTGTATGGGATCCAGACTAATCAATATCCTATTACAACCTCAGCCTGTTTTTGTTGGTTTTTTTTTTTACAACTAAGACATATTGGGAATAGCTTGGACAAAACATTTCTCCCTGCAACAGCTGCGACTCAGCAGATTCACAAACTATTAACGTGTTAAATCTATGCTTTTCAATAAAATGACATGAGTGTTTAAGCTGTATTGTACAATGTAGTGCAAACATACCCAGGCTTAACTCATTGAAGCACTTCTGGTTAAGCCAAATCTTCAAACAACATCCACAATGAGAGAGAGTTTAGAATGATACACCAGTCCCTATGCATTAATAAATACATAAAAATAACAAGCTCATACTAGCTTGTCAGGTGTAGTAAGGGTTTAACAATCAGAAGCATAGGATGAAGTCCAAATGAGTACAAGCTCTAATTTTTCTCTTGGATGACAGAGGACAGAATTGACTGAAGGAAACCCACAAGAAGCCAATGACTTTCCAATGAGTCAGGATATCATCCACCATTTTCAAACACAGGGATGACTGATAGCTTCTTTGACTTGCAGAAATACGGGGTGAGATCCTGGGGTGAGATCCTGCCATTGAAGTCCATGGCATCTCCCCAGCTCTTCAGCATGTTCAGACTTCCAGTGGTGAGATCAGTGCAAAACAAAGATGGCACCACAGGTGTGCCTGAGCACACATGTTGCATACATGTTGATGAGTAGAAAGAAAACAAGCACTGGGCCTGTTCTTATTTCACAAGACCGTCTCAAAGGAAGTAAAGCCAGCCTGTCTCCATGTGCATTCATCTGTATTTCTGACCTGAAATAAGGAGGAAAAACACAAACCCTACCCAAGATGTATTTTTCCTTCAGAATGAGTTTTTTTTCTTAAAACAAAATAGCCACAGCCCTGTTATTAAAATCAATAATGAACTAAAGTCAGGTCATAGCTGTTCTTTGAGTTTTAGGATGAACATTTCTGAGGAATAAATCTAGTGGACTTGTAGGTCAGAATAACACAGCAGGTTCACTTGTTTGTGTTTGCATCCCAGTAAGGCTTGCATGTGTGCAGCTTACTGCTTAAAAATACTACAATGGCCATCATGGAAACAGTGGAGTGAAGGATAAGAGTGTACGCCTCAAGTTGTTTTGCACGGAAAGGGATGTGGGCAGGGGTCCTGCAGCAGCATGATGCTGCATGGGGGAGATACACCAGTGTGGAGCTGGAGCCAGCTGTCACCCAATGAGTCCATCCCTCTTGAATTTGAATTTCTCTGCAGTGGCTACAGCAGGCCACAAAGAAAAAAAAAGGTAGGTGTAAAGGCCTTTTATTGCAAATTCATACTGCACGATATTTAATATGCCTTTCCCTGGATACTTGTTTGGAAGAAATAAAGAACTGCTAGAGTCTCTCAAACTCCTATTTGAACTTGGTCATGTACTAAAGTGAATGTATGAAAGGGTATTTTTCTTATTTGTTTATTTATTTTTACACAGATATGAGCAGGCCAGGAAATCTGTAGCGTATCACTCTCTATTCTGCACCTCCTTGATCACTCTTTGCTATGCTAATGAAAAACTAATGATATTTGACTTTCCTGTTTGCAGGAAGCAAACTTTTTATAAGAGTGAGCAGAATTTTTCAAAAATATTTTAACTCCTCTTGGAGTCAAAACCATGTGTCCCTGAGGCCATGGCTTCAGACCTGGTAAGCCATGAGCTGACAGTGTATGCATCCTTAAAAATGAAATAATGGGAGGTCTGTAACTGTTGTGGCATGAACACATTGGCTCTAAGTATCTAAATGAAGCTGACCTTTTACATACTAATGTTCTATTGCTTCTAATAAAAAAATCCCCACTTTTTTCAGAGGCAGGAGTAGAAAGAAATATTACTAATACTTTAGTAAGATCTATGTATTCTCGCTGCAATGAAATGAGAAAGGTCAAATTTTCTCTCCCATCCCTTTTTTTTTGTATTCTCTAACTTCTCACCCATCTTTGTTGTACTAATGAAATTAAGATATCCTTCATGATATAACTGTGAGCTAGGGGGATCTAAATTACCTTCATCTGGCATCATTCCAGTATACTATAAATGAAGTAATTGTCCTTGACTATAAAATTTGCATTTTCAAGACTTAATTGCTATCATTACATCTTTTTGTAATTCTATTAATTTAACTGAATGGAGCATTTGGTTTTATGGTAAAAAATTTGCATTAAAACATTGTACATCTAAATAGAATTTTAATATTTGTGTCAAAGGCTCAGTACAGTTGTCCCACAGGACCTAAACAATTTCACAAGAAGAGAATAGGAGGCAGTCGCACTTTAGGTCAACAAACAGGTTTCCCTTTGGTGAATATTAATAGAACTTGCTGTAACAGGCTTCATGTGCTGAAAGTCACTCCTGCCTGATCTCTACAAAAGTGTTATTAGTCTATGAATTCCACACTACAGTTCTTAACAGGAAATGTATTTGCACAGATACAGAGTAGGTGGGAGTAGTTTGTTCTGTCAGGAAACAAACTTTTTTATTTTTCTTCCTTTCTTCAATCTGTTCTGACAGAACAAGGTACTTTGGTCAAAGGCTGTGACAAATGGTTAAAGCAGTGTGAGGACTCTGAACTGGCAGAATACACTGCAACTTGATGATGCCATGTGCACTTTTTTATACATGGGGCCCAGTGGTAAGCTAAGACTGTGTTACCAAGTACACACAACTTGAAATTAGGTCCATCTTCTTGCAGTGGATTTATGTGGTACTTGGGGACTGTGACCTCTCATTAGGTCTTTGGAGGTATTTAAGCCCCTAAGCGCCCTTGGGAAGTCTGTACTCTGTGAGTTTGGGGTCCAACTCAGGCAGCACTATGGGCAGTAACTCCAGGTACTACAGGAAACAACGCACATGTGCATGAATAAACAGTGTTTCATGTGGGACAGAAAAGTCTATGCTATTTTCCATTTTGTGTTAATAAATACCATTGAGTTGTATAACGTATTATTTATGCAAATAATCAAGATGGATTGGCTTTACATTGAATATATCTGGTTTTTTGTTTGTTTTTAAAAATTTTTTGTAACATATGAGTAATATTTCACAAGAGGTAGAGTGTGTTAGTGACTGAAGTCTCATTAACGGCTCTTAATATATGTTGTATTTACTGGACTTCATAGTCATTGTGTAATTAAGCTTCACAACTGACTTGTGAAGCAGAAAAGATGAAAGATGTCTCCATGAAAGAGATTTATGGGATGGTGAAATTAAAGACAGATTTCTGAAAGTGTATAGGTACCACTTCTTGTTGGTTTTAGTGCTTAAATTCCTCTGAGGCCCCAAAGCTCTTGCAAAGCTGTGCAGTGAGACTCTGGTATCAGGCTAGACCCAAACCTGGGAGCACAGGCTGAAGCCTCTATTTGAAATCATGGCTTTTGGGCAAATGACGCAGTGGGTTTGTCTTCTGCCCTTGTCTCTTGAATGGGAATCACACTTACTCACTTTGGACATGGTGTGATGGTTCAGGTTGGGCTGGAAATGCAATATGGAAGTCATAAGAGCAGGCAACCTGTTTCTTCTATAGCCATTTATATATTCAAGGTTTCTATGGAGGTGTTGGCCTTTTTTAGAAAACTTCAGTGTCACAGATGGGGGATGAAGAGTTTTAGTTCAGCGATGAGTCTCCCAGACCTACAAATATCAGATCTTCTGTGCCATTGGAGTCTGCTCTGTTGTTCTAGGCACGTGTGCAGTGTATGAAGGCTCACAGGGGATCTGCTGTACACAAAGACTGCATTTTTTCCACTCCAGGGAGGACCCTGTTTATGTTCTTTCTTAACGGGTGAATTTCATTTGATGTGAGCATTATGTTAAGGCTGAATTTCTAGGCAGATTATATGATAGTGCATTAGAAGAAAAAAAAACAACCCACCCCACCACCAACAAAAAAACCTGAATCCAAAACAAAGCACATATTCTTTTGAAAAATCCAGGTTTAGCTGTTAGCGTCAATTACTCCAAACACCTACTGACTTTTCTGGCACATCTATCTCATTGAATCTTGGAAGTGATTTTATGTGCTTTAAGCATTTGATCACATAATCAGCTTCTGCATAGCAATGCAAAGGATCCTGAGCATTGTCCTGGCAGATAGTCAAGTCAAACCTGACACAGAAACAAACATAAGGGAACAATTGTTGTCAAAACACATTGCATCACTTTGCATGCTAAAGCATTTGCTCTGGTAATCCACCATGCTGACGTGTCCCTCTGCTGATGCCATCTGAGCAGGGACTGTATCCTTAAAGTTGACATGTGCATCACATTACAGCAGTGATTTTGTTATATATCATCGACATAATGGATATTCAGATGAGATTCATAATCTTGAAAGGTGGCTTGAATCCACAGATCTCATCCATGTTCTGGTGACTCAGAGCATTTTGGAAACTCATTTTATAACATCTCACGCTGGCTTGGGCAAAGGCAAAATAAACAGTCGCCTAGGGCAGCAGACTTGGGAGAGAGGCAGTCCAGGTCTCCTTTCCTACTTGCTCTCTGCTGACGACGACAGGAATACAATCCTTTAACCTGCTTCTCCACTGTCCCTCCCACTCCCCATTCCAATTTAATTCTTATGGAAATCTAAAGACATCTTTTTGCCTTCTCCCCATCTCTTTTTCTTATTCAGTCCCTCTCTAAAACTCCTGCTGGTTTCTCCTAGCTTTTCTCCTCCAGGGAACTTCCACTGCTTCCTACTTGGGCTGTTCCTGGACTGTGAGAGGGCTCCTTGTCCCCTCTAAGCCTCACACTTCTTTCTGCAGACAGCTATTTATTACTTATTATTTGCCATCTTTGCTGAACTTCCTCAGGCTCAGCCGTACTTGGTTTTATGATAGAATGAGCTATGTGAGTAATACAATCCTGTGAAAAAGTATAACAGATAATTTGCTTGTTGACAGCCCTTGCTTTAAAAGAGCTTTTTGATATTGAGGAAAAATCCAGATAGCTGTAGAAAATTTTGTTGTACTGCTTATGACTCATGAGATTAAATGAGACAAAAGTAAGATGGTGTCAGCATGTTACTGAGTCCCTGGAAAGGTGTGGCTTGTTCTGTTGGTAATGCTAGTCATGCAACATAAAATTAGATTGCAGAATTCATCGCCATGGGATGTTACAGAAGCCAAAAGGCATAATCATCTTCAAAAGGGAATTAGGAAAATTGTTCCATCAACGACTGTCAAATGCAGTTATCTAGATGCAGCATCAAGCTCAGGAAACCCCTAAAACACAGGTTGCTGGAAGCTATTTGGCTGTAGCCGTGCAAGGATCACCCCCTCCATGGGTGAGAACAGTTCCTGTTCTAGCTGTGTTAAGACTGAGCTTTCAGTCTCTCTCAATAATACATGCCTCATGGTTATGGTGAGCTGCTCTGGACATAGTCATCTGAAAGTTAATGTCATTTGAAAGTGAAGCTAAAGGAAGCTTGTTCCAAGTGGCAGCTACTCCTGTCTGTGTTGAAAACACTTAAGGATGAGATAAATTACCTAGATTAAGTGTCCTGTACTTATGACTTGTACTTTTGTCCATTAAGCTTGATGGCTTTGTCTGTAAAAATGAACAGAGTTCAGAAAGGAGTTTGTTTTTCCAAGCAAGAAAGCAAGACCTCAGATAGTCTGTGGGTGTTGTTTATGCCTGTACTGTGTCCTTCCACACGGATTTATTTTTCCCCATCTCAAAGCTGTGGATTGCCTAAACTTGCTCGACTTGGCCAATTCCACCTCCTTCTGGCATACATAACATACACTCATTCCCTCAACCTACACTGAAAGAAGCTCAGAGGTGTGCCACCTTTCTAAAATGACAAAACAGCAACCTTCCTTTGGGAGCAGTGCAAGTTTCTGAAATCAGTAATTTGACAAGCTGTGGCAATTTGACGAGCTATGACTGAAGTCTCTGGAAGCTTCTTGCACATCAGTGTATACACAACTGCAGTACATAAGAGAGCAGCAGATCCTTCACTCATTTGACTCGTTATTTTTGCCTAAGGAAGTGGAGCTCACATATGTAGGCATGTATTTGCTAGGGCTTTTTGCTGCACTCATTGCCTCAGATCCCTACTGGCAATGGCTGTTACCGAGATAGTCTTGTGAAGGGACTGGGAGTAATTTGCCAAGTGTGAGGCCAGACATGATGTTTTTTGCTTACTGCTCTAAAAGTCTTAATTAGTACAATCTTCCATTGAGTGTTGGGATCTCTTCAGGAGTCAAAAAGGTGGTGCTGGTGGTTCCTTGGCAGAGGATATAGAAAGGATGGGGGAAAGCTTGAAAGGTGACAAATAATACACTGGCAGATGGCAATGACTGTGTTCTGTGTTCTTTTAATGTTCTTCGGGTAGGTGTCAAGGAGGCTCAGCAAAAGCATGACTGAGGATAAAATTGCGCCCTGGTGTCACTGGAGTTAAAACAGCTTGGTTATTATGGTCACCTCTCATTCCATAAGTGTCTTCTAGGCACAAGGAGGATTTTGAATCACACGTGCCAGTGGGGCTCTAGCAGAACCTTTGCTTGGGGCTCAGGGAGCTTCAACTGGGGTTCAAGGTTCAAGCAGACAAGGCAGCAGGCAACATAAATGGTACAGGAAGCATTACCTCTTTTTGACATCCAGAACCTAACTGTGCTCACTGTTTCTGGGAAGGATGCATTATTTTTTCTGTTCAATCTGAGACGTCAGTCTTCACATTCTTCTTTCTTAGCCTGCTGTCTATTCAATCAAGTAGAAATGGACTCTGTATTTCTTCTTCCTTTAGGAAATAAGTATCTGTGGATACACATCTCTAAAATAAACTTCCAAACATTTGAAAGCTTATCTTTCATTAATTGTATGTGTACCTATATATGTCTATCTTTTTTCTCTTACTTTCTAATATCTTAAAAAAATTTCTTATAGAAAAGTGGTAGGGTTTTAGCTGATACTTCAGCAGGTACTGAATTGGACTTTGACAGAGACTCAGCAAAGAACCTCTGGATGTAAAAATGAAACTGCTGATGTGAAAATACTGTCTTTACTAACCACTGGAAGCAGGCTGCAAAAGTCCAGGTTGCTGAGCAATGTCTATGTTGCAAAGTAAGAACATAGTCTAGTACAACAAGGCCTGTGGTCCAAGAGTCTTCTCTCCCTCTTGGAATTTGTTAACTGCTGTAACGGAGATTTAGATCAATTACACTGCATGTTGCTGAGATCATGTGTTTTGCTGACAGACAGGCTTGTATCCTACTCACTCTCATCCATCTCAGTCACATTAGCAGCTTCAAAGGTATTAAGGAGTGAGCAAGCCTGACCTTCTTCTCATTCTCAGCCCCAAATGACCTTGGGGAATTTTTTTTTTTTTGGTGTGTTTATGTGTGGACAACAGACAGCAGGTGAGTCTATGTAGATGCTATTAGTAAAGCTGTATGGCTCTGCAACACGGCATTCTGAATGAGAAAGTAGAATTTCTGAGAAGGTGTTTGTAGGTGCACACTTTTCAGTCTTTGATTTTGACCTGCAGAGTTAAGCTTCTCATGAACCAATTTAGTATTTGTGGAAATGGTTCGGCTCAAACAGCATGAATGCATCCATTTTTTATTTCCTTTTTAGGTGCTTCATCTGAAACTGTTTTCTAATAAAACTTTTTGTATTAAAGTAGTTTTCATAATATTCTCTTCACATACCATTTTGGTTTAACAGCTAAGGCAGAAAATTTGCGCACATATAATGTTGTTACTGTAGAAAAAAAATGTACTTGGCGTCTGGAAATTGTACATTCATTTTAAGTTGTGGAAATACCGAACAATTATTTTTCTATCAATTTGTGGCTTAGCCCCATTTCCTGAAGTTTTCCTCCCATGTATGCTGGGGTTTTTTTCCATCTCTCACTGTGCTCTGTTTATCATTCTTACAGCTTAGAGTTTTCTTCTTCCTCAGCTGCCAGTTTGTCAGTTATGATCAAGTGTCAAAATGAAAGCAAGCATAAGCATCAATTACCAAAAATTACATAGTCTGTTAACATATTCATTAGAAGAAAGGATTTTTCTCTCAATGCATGCTGGATGTGAACTGTAACTAGGCACGTGAGTTGTCTACATACTCATTTTCACATCTGAAATCTAACAGCTAGGTTGGGTAATCCAGTATTCACCTGCCAGGCATGGAGTTCTTGCAGTACATGAGCAATACCTTTAAATCTTTTAATGCTGCAGGTCATGCAAAATATTTCAAGTACCATCTTTTCCGCAGGAGCAATTTTTTAGTCTCTTCTCCATAGGAAGACTCTAATCTCTGGTTACATGATCTTCTACTTCAAATTATTTTGCATTTTCTTCTCTCCCTTTCCCTTATTTTATTTTTTCCTGAACAAAATGATGGGCACTCTACAAAATTAAGGTTCAAAAAAATAGAAACAGGAACATCACACTTTAGAAGGTTACTTTTAATTTTGCTACCATGAAACAAAATATTTTCTTTATTATGGGGAAAAAATAATGAAACCTTTGATACTTTAGAATTTCCTTTTTGTTTAACAGTTAAGGGAATTCATAATTTTTTTCAGTGTATAATCAAATTTTCTGTTTTGGTATGAAAATGAATTATAGACAAGCATATACTCTCCGTTTGAAGCAGAAAAAGTAAATGGGATAAACTGGCAGTTCTCAAGGTTTTTTAAGTCACTATAAAGATTTCTATTTGCCCCCCCACTAATTTGTAGGGTATATGCTGCAGATGTCCTTGTTGCAAAGCATTCTTAACCCACTCTAGAAACGTGAAGTTTCCTTCATGTTGAAATGTGCTGGAATTTTTAAGAACTATATTTAAAATGCTTCTTCTACAGTCCGTTTGGCCCATTTGACGCCAGTTGAGTCTGCCTAATATAGGTTGCTCTGCTGAGATGGGAGAAAAATCAAGCAAAATCCAAGATTTGTGTACCCGTAGGTAGTCCATTCCCACCTCTGTGAAAACCTTCAGCTGCTCATTTTGCGAGCTGAAGTAGAACCCTGAGTTCATAACAAGACTTTGGAAAGTCCTTTGTGGCTGCTGCAGCATAAAAACACAGCTCTGTGGATCTGATGGCAGGAATGGGGACTTAGACTCTTTTGGGCAATGATGCTGTTATTCTTTCACTTGGTGAGTGGTGATTGAAATCATAGACTAATGCTTGCCACTAGATGATAGGGAGAACAGCTGCTGCCTTGAGGAAAAATCAGAACATTTCACCTCTAAAATATCTCTATAAAGCCATATAAATGTATTTTTCATTTTGTGTACCTGGGAATAGCTAAGCCCAAGCAGAGTAAGGGGTAGAGTTGCTGAAATATTGCAGTGAGAGTTGTCATCAAGCCCTTCCAAGCATTGGGGTCACTTTGGCACCTGCAGTCTTAAGACTTTGAAGCTTGCAAACTCAAATTCAGTCTGAATGCAGTATGAGCATACTCCTTTAGAGATTTGCACCTCTGACAGGCAGCTCTGTTGAGACTGGCAGCAAGTCTGCTAATTTTTACCAGTTGTTGCAAATTGTTTCAATGTCTTTTACCTTAACATAAAGATGGTCTGTTCAAATGCTGTATTTTCGTGTTTAAAGCTGTTGAACCTTTCCTAACTGGTAAAATCATGTATTCACCCTATTTTTCTTAAACGTTTCCAGACACAAAATTGTGCTGCAGCTCTGTACATATTCCTAATTTCCTTCTGTCTGGAAGCCATGGAGATCTCCTGCTTTTTCTGCCCCTGAAATATCTAGAGCACTTCTTTATGTCATCAGTGGGCTCCATTTCTTCTTTCTCTGTTTGTAGAAGGATTGGAGAAACTCCTGGGTGTAGACGAGCATGAGAGCAGAACGATGGCAATCCCTGGCTGGCCACTGGCCCCTTGGGATACTGTTACCATCCAGTGTAATCCAGAGCAGCCTGTAATAACTCCTACCTGTTTTGGGTATGAAGGCAGAAGAAAGGGAGTGTGTGACTTTCTTCTGCGATTTACTGCCCTGTAAAAGGATTTTAAAGAATCTTTGGGGAAAAATTTAGGCCTCAGATGCACACATGTGGATCTCATTGAGTTCATAGAAGGCCATGCGAGTGTGTACATTAACAGACAAAATATGGCTTTTTGATCTTTAGGAGCAATTAATATAAAATATGTAATTATACTACTGTGAAATAGGATATTTTTTAATACTTTGTAAAAATATTCCCCAAACTAAAATACAAAACAGCATCCCAGGCCATGGTCTTTTAATGACCTGTCTTCAGCAATGCTTATCTCACTTTTAATGCTGTTTGTAAATGTGTTTGGCTATTATGCTTTGAAATTCAGTAAAACATTTATACTTAATGAAATAACAAGCCCAAGCACCTTCCTATCCTTGTATCTGTCCATGCTTGAGAATGGCATCATATTTGGAAGAGAAAGGAGAAGTAGTTTTCCTGGCTATCTGCAGGGACTCCCCTGTGACCAGACCTTTTCTGCTACCACACAAAACCCTATGTAATGGCTCAGCTCTCATTCCATAAGCCTTCAAGCACAAAGACTTTCAGCACATGCTTACATCTATGAGCCTGCAGGTTGCCCAGCACCTCCTGTAGCTGTAACCTGAAAGAGTGTGATGGATTGAAGACCTCTGCTGACATAGACCTCTCAGGGGCATGCAAGGCTGACAGCTTGCAGGTGGCTCCCCAGGGTCTACTGACACCTTGAAACTGCTGCAGTTGCATCAACCTGTGAGTGGGTGGTAATGAAAGGCGATGAACCTCAACCAGAGGCATCTTGGGTTTCATTTCATCTACCTGAAATTCTCAGTGTGTTGGTCTGACCTAAATGTTCACCGTGAAATCTGAAACAGCTTCTGCCTGGAAAGGTTCCCACAAACAGGAAAACAAGTCCAGGGGTGAGTATGTGGTATTGAGCAGAGTCTGCCTGAGACAGGTTCTTAGGAGGAACAGCAAACTCTCCTCTTCTGTTTCTTCATCAGGGAAATAGCATAATGTGCTTTTTGAAGAAGAAAGTAACATAAGGCCTTTTCAGGTCTCTATTGGTCCGTCAAAGTGCAAATAAAAGGGAGATAAACTGTAGGAGTCACTTCATCAAGTTAACAGTCTTAGGTGAATGGGTTGTTGTGTCATCTCAGAACAAGCATGTTCATGTTTCCATTGAAATGAGGTGTGGTCCCATTCCCTGTTCCCCAGCCTGTCGGTTACACAAGAGACCTTTCTCCTGAAAGGTTTCCTTAAGCCTTCCCAGTCATGACTGGTTTTTTTCTCCTTTTTGTACTGGAGCATCTCTGTTTTTTGTCTGAAGTGTTTAGTATGTATTCACCTTCAGGCAGAAACTGAGTCTAGAACCTTTCCATCTGGTCCTTTAGGTGAGATTTTAGGAAGTCGTGAACAATGGAGGGAAGGGCAATAATAGAAACAGACAAGCAGCCCTAACCATAAAAAGAATTTGTATTTTAGCAATAACAAATATGTATCTTTAACAGTATTTCTATTTTTCTGATTCTTCTAAGTCCAATGGACTGGGTTTTTTTTGCTATTAAGCTTCATAGATTACAGCTGAAGTCATAATATTCTGTGAAAAGCCATCTGTCTCGATGAGTTTTGATTGGAGTTTTATTGTTTAGTTGATTCTATCAAATGCTATTTATTCCATTCAGATCCACATGTAAAAAAGCATTTATTATTATTATTATTATTTGTGGCATTAATCTGATGTGCAAAATTACTTTTTTGTCCCCCTGTCCATCTCTTTAAAGAGTACTGACTGTGAAATTTTGCTGAAAAAATTAAAGCAGAAGAGAAATAACAAACAAACAAATAACGGGACCCACAAACAAATAAAACTACAAAAACCACCCCAGAAACCAAAACTCTGTTTTTTTCATGCCTTGTTATTTGCAGCAAATTGCTACAAAGGTAGAAGTGAGGAACAGAATACTATAGCTCATAGAGAGGTATTGACATAGTTGGAGATCAGGTACTATACCTAGCACCCATCCCCTTTCTAGTAGGAGATATGCCTGCAGAGCTTTGGAGATGAGAGAAGCTGAAAATAAAAGACTCTCTACATAATGCTGTATTACAATGAACCTTTTCAATGTGTTAATACAGTGAAATCCCCGTTATCTGAATTCCATATTCTTCAATTACCGTAGTATGTGATTCAGATAAATGGGAATCACCAAGATACAAACTTGCACCGTATATTAACTCACTGGATATTAATCTCTTCCTAGTATTATTTATATAATCTGCAGCATGATTTGGCACATAAACACAGCAGATTTAGTTTATTTTACAAATTCAGTGCAAATTACCTCTTGCACCAAAAAATGCATTCAAGTTATACCTCGGGGTACAAATCTGAGTTAATGTTAACCAGGCTTTGTGTGTTCAAGTTTGTAAGCATATCCTAGCAGATTCATCAGAAAGAAGGCTAGTCAGTGCAGATGAAAAATAAGAAATTATTATCTGTGTTACAGCACATATAGAAGTGGAGATAGGATCTACTTTCATTCTTTTCCAGCTGCTGGAAGATTTTAGATAGTATTTTGGATTGCTTCTTTCTTCTATTTATATTAGAGAATGGAGTAGAGAAAGTCTTGGGGCAACTGAAGCCCTATGGTAAATTGATTGAAGTAGATGCAGGTAGATAATTTGTGAATTTTGTTCCTGGCAATACAACAAGAGATGATGCTGAAAGTAGCTTTTCTGAACTCCAGAAGTGCTGATAAAGTTTATTGTTTTGTGGGATGGTTTAGTTGGATGTAGTGCTGCTCTTTAAAGATTAGGCCAGACTCATTAAACATGGGTGCACATTAACCACTTCTATCTACAGCTTCTGCCTGTCTTCATACTTAGCATTTGGTTGGTGCTGAATGCTTGCTTTTGGGTTTAGCTTGTTAATGCAGCTGAAGTTTATCTAAGCTTGTTTTTTCTGAAGGAAAACATGCACACTGGAGTCCACAATGCCTCATCCTCTTCTGGTGCTGTGCTATCTCCTTGCTGATTGTCAGGGATGGGAAGGACCATAGGTATTGCCTCCTGTAGAATGGGTGAATCAGAATGTTTGGTTTTGAGGTGGGAAAAAGGTGCCATCCAATCCTGGTATTCATTTTGATGCTCAAAGAAGACATAAAAGCTGCACGCCAGGGAGCAATGCCCACTGAGGAGGAAGAAAGCAGCCCTGCACTCCGCTGTGATTGGGACTGACTGTGTTGTTGCTGGGTGGAACAGCATAATGCTATTGCTGCTCCTGCTCCAGCACTGTGATGTTTCTGTTCTGCTGACTCACATTCAAGAAAACATGATACACAGACACAATGCACTGTAATTCTTTTTCTTCCCCCCAGTAACCTTGGTAAGTGTTTGGTTTCTTTTTCTTCTCTTTGGCTAGTGTGGTGCTAATATAACTGTACTGTTAGGATTAATAGGAGGGGGAAAGGCAACCTTGTAAACAAACTGGTAGCAGACAGATTAATCTTGGAGAGGGCATTTAAATGCAACCTGCTGTTTGTGCTACCTACACCTCCGTTTAAAGCTGATCAATGCTGATAACTCGCCCATCTCTACAAACTACACTTGTTAGAGCTGTGTTCTTAAATGGGAGAAGTGCTTACAATGCCCATTTACAAAGGTATTCTGTTTAATTAGTCAGCACAGCCAGTCCTGCAGGGATAGATCACTTGCCTTTAAAGATTTGAGAATGTTAATAGTACAGTATATCATTTTAATTATTATTGGATTAATGTTGTATCTCGAAGAACATCTAATGCAAATCACAAGAAATGGCCTGAAGTGACCCAAGAGTTGTGCTTTATTAGAAAAGTAATAGGTCCGTTGCTTAAATATAAAAAGAGGTTCTTTCTTCAAATGTCACTCTGCACTGGGCTTCTCTGTGTGTGTATGTGGAAATGAAATCCTTTTACTTCCACTTTGTCCACAGAAAGTTTCTGTAGTTCATGCATTAAATGGCTGAGGCAGCAGCTGTATTATCAAGAGATGAAGAGGAGATCCAAAACAGCAGTGATGATGAAGACTTTGCCGACTCATGGTGCTGTAACAGCATCCCCTGGTTGCTCTGCCAGCCCTTTGCTAGACAGCCTTAATGAAGACAAGGGAAGCTCAGCAGTGCCAGAAAGACTGTCTGTCCTCTCCAGCAGGGCAGTGGCCCAGGTAAAAGCCCTGACTGGTCCAGAGGTGGTCAGTGGTTGCCAGGCACAGAGGACAGCCCCTGGACTGGCTGAGCATCCTCTGGCAGCTGTAGATGCATCGTTAGGTGCCTCCTCATGCCCTGTAGCAGCTGATGACCTGCTGCCTGTGGGCCTTGTCTCCCTTCACACCAAAAGCCCCTGCTGTAATGGCAAATTGAGTTCAGAGGTGCTGCAGGCCCTGATGGTGCCTGGTGAGGCCAGCAGGGCCCTGAAGGCTGGGACTGACATGCAGCAGGCAGGGAGCGGCACTGAGGGCAATGTGGCCTCTTGTAGTTTGGGCTGTGCGATTTGGATGAAGACCACAAAAGTCATGGAGACCTTAGAGAATAAGAAAAAGGAGGAAAAGGAGAAGTACAGGCTCCAGCTAGCTATGTACCGGCGGCTCCTGCTGCTGCGCTCCATCAGGAGTTTGCACAGGCAGCTGGAGCAGCAGCAGGCCAGGCTGCAGGAATGCTATGGCACGGTGATAAATACAAAGAAAGAAGTGTTGAAACACATTTGCTCAACCTCGCCCTCACCTTCGCAGTAATCATGTTGCTGCCTGCATAAATGAGCTTTGCAATGCCACCAGAGCCACCAGTAAGCCTGCATGCCAGAGGGGTGGTGTCCTCATGAGGGTGTAGAGGAAACAGCAGCAGCAGCAGAGCAAGAAGAGAGGAGAGAAAGGACAGCGTTGGCCCCTGAATTTAACTGGAGGAAAAAAGAGCAAGGGTGAACCTGCGGAAGAAGCTGACTCCTGATGCCCACCCAAAGCCTCAAGGTGAAAAAGGATTTTTTTGGCATATAGGTGTGTAAAAAGAAAAAATCACCACAAACTGGGAACCTGGTGTGTCACCTGATCCATAAAGGTGGTTGGATGGAAGGTTGCTGCCTGCTGAATATGTGATATGGCACATCTCCCTTCTACTTTCAGAGCCAAAAAAATTTGAACAGAATTAGGATTTGTTTGTCTGCAAGAATACCTGGTTCTAAAAAGCCACGATATTTGAAACACTTTGGCTCAGGCTTGATTACGTCTACCTAGTGGCCTGTTTTTCACAAAACTGCTAAGGACACTGTATGTTTGCAAGGTCTACTTTCCTTTAAAATTTATTCAGATTAATCAGAAATTATTGTGGGAAGGTAGGACAGCCAAACACACACAGGGAAAGTGTGCAAATGCCTAAGCCTGATTTCCTCAGGAAAGTAAGCTAAAAACAAAGGCCTTATAGTCTGATGTTGCACTGGAAACCCAGGCTGGCAGTGCCAGGGGAATGTTCAAGGTCTGCACAATTATTAATCTGCTGCTAATTCCCAGTGGCACTAGCATCTGCAAATCAAGCATATTTTGTGCCTTACTGCTGTCATTTAATGGAAGTTGGTGACAATTAGCACTTTTTATCCAGGTGTATTAGACATGTGGAAAACCCTGAAGCGCTGTTTCTCCAATTGCAAGGTTAGGATGCCTGCAGGGAATTTGATGTCAGTATGCAACAAACACGCAGAGAAAATGAAAACAAAAAGATGTAACTTTTTTGTATGCATTTAAAAGGCAATGTGAGTCACTATTATTGAACAGCAAATTGAATTGTTGAATGTGCTCTTTTAGGATGAGAAACAAAATATGATTCAAGAAGAAAAGGTGCAGTTTCCCGTTTCCTACTCTAGGATTTCAAGGGATATGGAAAAATCACTTTTGTTTTTCCAGATATTTATTTCTGATCATGTCAGCTTTCCTTTCCTATCCCCCTTTTGGTTTTGGTTCAGGTTTTTTTTTATGTAATTGATTAACTAGATGTACAATCAAACAGGTTTTGGTATGGGTTTTCTCTGCATAAAAAGGCAGGTCTGTTTTTAGTCATCCTATCTTTATGAGAATAATGCGCTATATATAGGAAAATTTTTTTCTCACCTTTTTTGGGGGGCATATACAGAGAGGGGTATGTGTGTGTTGATGTATGCATGCATACACACCTCCCTGTATTCAAGAGGTTATGAAAGGCTGGTGCTTCTTTTTCTGTAGCAGAAGCAGGAATAATCTCTCAAAATAATCTCTGCTGTCTATGAGGAGTTTGGTTGATTAGATTCACATACACACATCTGTGAGCAAGGTATTGAAGTAATTCAACAAATGAAGTGCAGCACAACATTGTCATTATTCCGTCTTTGTATTTCTGCGCACCCAAAAATTATGGAAGCCCCCTGGGTATGCACAACCTTAGACAGGTTCATTCATTTCCTTGGGCCCCTGTGTAGCCTCTCATGCAGCACGAACCAGTAACTTTGAATGCAGAATTACCATAGAAACACCCTTGGCATCAAGGAGATATTTGAAGGAGCATCCTCTATTGCCTCATTTGGGGAATTCAGATTGCCAGAGGCCTTTAGTGGCTACAGAAGAGAGCTGGTGGTCGCATGTGACTGGGAAACATTACTCCTGAGCTCGGATCCCACCTAGCTCTCTGCTCAGCCTTGGGAAAGCTGCTCTCTATCACCAATGCAGGTTTCCCAAAGTATGCTTAAATATTAAACTCACCTCAAAGGTAATCTGTTCTTTCTTCATGTGCCTCTCCAGAAGGAATCAAGGAGTTGATCATGGCCAATAGGTCTATGTAAAGATTTTTAAATTTCCCCCCTGCCCCTGGTATTTCTTGAACTGGAATAGCCTTTTTGTTGGTTAAGAGTAAGTGTTATGCGAAGCAAACACAAGCAAACCCCTATGATTTACTGGACAGATTTACTGGAGAAGTGTCACATCTCAAAAATATGGCTGCATTTTGAAACCAAATGCCAAATTGTTTCCATTAGGAAGACAGTCAAAATGAATATTATTGTCAATGTTAGCCAACTTTTCTTTTGAACTGAAAAGAAATTATTTTTTAAAGCGTATTCAGGTTGACTAATACTATCATGTAACTTTCCACTGAAATAAAACAGATCAATGAAAATATAACACACACACACACACACACACACATGCACACACTACACACCCAAACTACAAAAAAAAACCCCTGTTAAAGCAACTGTTTTGCCTCAGTAGCTGCTGAAATACAGCATTGTCCCGCATTTGCCCTACGTTACTGCATAGAGCTACCTATAGTGTCATATTTGCATTAAGGAGTGACTAGAATAAGATTAAGAAATACTTTCCACATAACAACCAGTGCAGAAATAGTTAGTCTGTCAATCTGTCCAACTGTAAATTCTTTGTGGCAGAACAATGATAATCTTTGTTTTGTACAACATCTCATAAAATTTTTTGATCCTGACTGGGATCAGTAGATGCTTGTGCATTATGAATATTAAATACTGGAAGATTTGTGCATGAGAAATGCTGTCTGATAGCTGGCAGGAAAATGAAGTCAAGAGTTATGCTATGTGTACACGCTCTTTCCATGTAGTACTTCTATGGATACATGCAAAATAAATATTAACAGTCTCTGCAAGAATTTGCTTTTTAGTTTGTGCTTCTAGTGTGGTTACTAGTAAGTGGAGTTGGACAAATGAGTTAAAAGCAATATGATTTTTAAAATGAGTTAATTTTAGAAGCTTGGAGAATGTGGCTTAATAGCCATGGTTTTTCTCCTTGTATGTTTTTAGTGTACTTTGAGGATTGAATGCAAGTGAGAAAGTTCCAGAATGCCATGGATAACTCATGGAAGTGTTTTCAGTCATATCAGACCAAGCAATAGTCTCAGATTGAATAAAAGCATCTCCTCTCATATTGTTTGACCTCTTCATGTTCTTAAGAGGTTTTGTAATTTCAGTGAGTGAAATGAAATTTCTTAAAATTTGTATTTTTTCTGAACTCATCTCCTGGCCCTCACAGGAACTGGGGCAATGATGACAAAACAAGCAGTTTCAGTAAGGCCTTTCTCCTCATTACCTTCACTGATTTACACAGCCTGCCAAACTATCGATGTCCAGGAGAAATCTTCCCGGCAACCCAACAGCTTGTGTACTTTTACAGCAGAGGCTGAAGGTAAATGAAGCTGCCTGAGCCATAAGCTCCTGCTGCTCACCTATTTCTGAAATGGCAGAAAATAATCATGGGTTTACTGTGAAAGAGTGGAATATTTAAAAGGTGTCAGCCCTCTTGGAATAGTTCCTAACACTAAGAAAATTTTAGCTTGTGCCAACCTAAAACCAGAAACATTCAAGAATGGAATGGAGTTATATACACTTAAGTGACAAAATGTATTACTGAGATGCTCTTTAACACAAGTGCTTTTCTTCTGCAACTCTAGCATTTCAGTCAGCTAAACTGTTTACCTGTTGACTGGTCAGAACTGCGGTTTTGGTGTTTCTGATGTTGATGCCATGAGTCAGACAAGATAAACAGCCCACCTTAGAAATCCTTTAGAAACCTTGTTATAGCTTATTTCTGTAAATGTTATAAATTTAGAATATAAAAGCATTGGAGAGGCCCTTTTGCTTATGACTGTTGAAAGAAGTGCAGTAATGCAAAGATGGGTTTGGGATATGCTTGAGTAGGACCCTACTCCAAAGGCAAGGAGTAAGTGTTCCTCATCTTTAAAACTCAGAGATTCAAAGTGTGATAGCCAAAGCCTGGATAGTGGATGGAGAATAGGAGTGGAACTACAAGGACAAGATGTTTCAGGCTTTGATTTTTAATGCAGCATGCAGAATGTCACACTGGACAGTTTCTTTTCTCAGTTGAAGATAACCTTTTACTTCTTCTCACTTCTGAAGAAACTCTCTTGGATCATTAGGCTAGATGCATGATATGGGCTGTCTGTGCAATGTGGGAGTCAATACCCATCTCTGAAATTGAGTGACAGTGGTTATTGTTTCCAAAATTTATACATACAACTTACTCCCTTAAAGCTGGCTTCTATCAAAATTGTAATATATTGAAGTCAAGTGTTCTTCTGCCTTTCAATGTCATTTGAATCCATGCCAGGGCTTTCAGGTATGCCTTGTTCATGTTCCTTCTAAATTTTGATGCATTTCTACCTCATAGTGTCTTCAAACAATTACACGTCTTGTATGGCACTAATCTTAATCTTTCTGGCTTTTCTACATTTGGAGAAGGCCTTCCCATAAGTCTTGTGCTATTAAAACAAGAGGAGTTAGTTGGTTTTTTTTCATTTAGTGAAAACCTGAAGCAGGGAAGAGCGTTCTGTGAAAACATTTTTAGAGGTTTTACTTAAATGCCTTGAAAATAACAGAGGTTCTTATAGCTGCAAATAGGTTTCCTTAATTGTATTGATCATCTTCTCACACAATTTTAGTCAAGTCTACAAAACAACCAAAAAAATTGCCTCCATCTCTGACAAATGAACTCTCTAAGTCCACAGCCCAAAGTGACTTCTGTGTGCATGAGAGGCAAGGAATTCTTGAGAATCTCAATAAAAGTTACATTTTCCCTTTGATGAGTGGGGGTAGGAAAGGAAAGGGAATGTGTGACTATTCATCACAGCACCAGGCTCGTTAGTACCCAGGAACTTTCTACTCTAAATGACAAAGAGTTTCACTGTCACCAAAGAGAAATTGCTGTTGACCTTAGACCTCTTTTTGGAAAGTAAAATAATGGAGCACAGGAGCAGAGTTTGATATTTGACTGAATTCTACACAATTATCATGCATGTGTATATAATAAAATTAATTCTGTGTCTCTGCATTGTAGCCTCGGGCAAGCAGCGTACAATCAGTTTTGTATGTATAATAGATCACAGAGTTGTTCATGAATAATACAAATGCATTGAGCAGATACTAGTGAGTGAGGATGTTTGTCTTTGCATGGAATCGAAGTGAACATGTAATATTGTGATAATATATATTTGATGAATTCAGGTCTGACTTGCCTTTGCCATAGCCTGCTAATTCCCCGACAAGGGTTGCCACAATAATTGAGTTTCCAATAACATTATGATTATTTCCACATGATAATTTAATTGTAGGTATTTTTTAATATTGTAATAATGTAGATTTGTGATTATTATGCATTTGCATGCAGATTTTCATGGTGTCTTGGAGCACATCCCTACATTTATAACTTAATTTCCTCTATTATTGCATATATATTTTGGGATGAACTCATTAATGCAAACTAAAAAAAAGTAGGTCTTTTTGGTCATTTTGCCTTTATTATAAATGGTTGAAAGCTTTGCTCATTTTTTTAGACCAGCCTAAACAAGTGAATAAATAAAAGACAACTGTAATTCATGGATGGATTAATTTAAAATAATAATGTAATTACAAATCATGGCAGATTTGTCTGGGGTAATTGGGATGTAGACTGGTACAAATTTTGCTTTACTGAAACAAAGCTTGTTTAAATGAATCACCAATTTTAGTAGAGGCTGTTTTCCATTCTTCCAATTCCCCTATATAACATGCTGGCAAAGTAAAGCTGGCTCAAAATTCATGGATGCCTGTACAAATGGGTATAACAACATAGAACCTGTATCTTCTGTACCTACCTAGATATTATTTTGGCAAGCAAAATGTCCAGTAAGAGTAGAATTGTGTATACAGAGTCATGACCCCAGCAGGGGTTTCAGTCAGTTAATTTGTCCACTCTGGAAAGAGGCTGGTTGCTTGCCTTATAACAACTTTCAAACTGCATTAGAAAACCTGGCCTGAAATGTCGTGGGACAAAGGGAGGTAGAAATAAACTCTGTTCCCATTATCAGAGCAGACATTCGTGCAATCCTGTGAGCACTGTGCTTCAAATAGGAGAGCTCTCTTCCAGGTCTATCAGAAATTCAAAGAGAAGGAAATGTCTTTAGATAAATACTTTGTTTTAAAAAGAAACTTCCCAGAGAGAATGACACGAGCTTTGGGTGTTGTTCATTTTCCTGGTACATGTAGTTGGAGGACTGTCCTCTTTTTATCTGTAAAATCTCAGCTCTTCAAATTGAGCTGGGGTCACAACAGGGTTCTTGGTCTCTTTCAGGGTTTCCATAGCTGACATGTTCCTTTTCCATTGCTTTTGTGGCAGGAACACACAACAGGAACTAGGAGAACAAGATTTCCAAATCTTCAGAAATGAAGGTTTAAAACCAAGTGCTGGGACATCGAACTTACTGGTCTCCCTTCACAGTGCTCCTTAGAGCACATCAATGCTACTATTTCCAGTGTGGTTTGGTGCCTGCTTTCTACTGTCAAATATATTCCTTTAAATTAACCACAGACAAGACAAAATGAGATTAAGTCCCTTCCCTTTCATCCTTCCTTGATATGTGGACCTAAAAGTTGAACAGAAAAGCTAAAGCCTGATTTAGGCAGTGAGGGGAACAGTCACGATTCTGCATTATAAGATGGTCTCTCTAAGTTTTGTAGCAGAACAGCTACTTGTATAGGTAAATTAGATTCTGTCCTGAAACACATGAAGCCTTTTGTAAACTCCACACCTCACTAAGAACTACCTTGGTAACTTCACTTGAAGCTGTAAAAGTATCAAAATATGAAGGTAATCCCATTGACAGAAGTTTATAAATCTGTACCCATGCTTTGGTGAGATGAACAGATAGTTCAACACAGGATCTGGAAGGTCAGTCTAACTGTTATTTTGCTTGAAAATGGGCCATCAGCATAAAATCAGGGATGACTCTTATCCTGTGTCCTCAGATCTGAAAATTATCTCAGGTGTTATTTGTCATATGTGAAATACCATGGAATATAAACATATCATTCTCTCCGTAAATCTTGGGTGCATTTTTAAATTCTTGCTTGTTATGAAGAAACTTAAGATTGTGTCAGATAACAAATTATTTATAATCGGATGATTGTCTTCATTACTATATGTTTGTGATGTTAATTACACAGATATGATAGGTGGGTGTACATAAAATTAGAAGAAAGCCTGTTGAAAAGCACTGATTTGTGTCGTATTAATGAGGAATTTTCTCTGATGAAAGAAATTGAGACTAAAATTTTGTAATGCAGAGTATGATGCTGCCCTGACCTCTCAATCTTTTCAGCATCACAGAGGTTAAGATTTGGAAAAGCTTAGCTCCTTTTCTACCTTTACCTGATGGGTTTTGAACTGAAGCTACCCATTTGCTCAGAGATGTCACAACTGATCTAATATTTTAAATTGAGGGAAGTGGAGTGGAGCCCCCCAGCCTTTCCTGTTTGTGCTGCTTCTCATTATGTAAAACAACTTGAATGATCTTTAAGGTCCTTTCCAACCAAAACCATTCTATGTGTCCCTTGCTTTGATCACAATGTGTGACAAGGAAACATTTAATTTCAGGTCACTTGGAAAGAAGGCTTCTTTTGACACAAAGTCATTTGTTGTTACTGCTTTTTTTCCTTCAGTTGAATGAAAAAAAACCAAACACCTTCAGTTTTCTTGCAATATTTTTTTCATTTGTAGTTGTCTCTAAAGCAGTGGAATTATGTCATTTCTGCACTAGGCAAGGATATGTTTTCTTGTGCACAGACCAACACTTCTCAGCTTATTCTTAGGGAAAGCACTCCTCAAAAATGAGGAAGTATTTATGTATTGCCCATCTTCTCTAGTGCCTGAAAAATGCATGATTCATGGCCACTGGTTGTTCTTCTCATAGTGGGGAAGGTTTATTGGCTGTAATCGTAGAAGTCTGGAGGTCCCCTGTGTGTCAAATTATCACTGATTGTATTGGAAAAGGATGCTTCAGTGACAGCAGGCAGCCCCTGGGCAGAAAGAGGTGTCCCTTGTCCCTGAGCAATAACCTGTATGGATGATTGAGACTTGTTGATAGACCTCCGTGGAAGTCTTACCTGGTAGTCAGGGCTTAGCAGTGTCTGGCTAGTGAAGGATCCCTCAGTACAGGATGCTTGAACTTGATTTGTTGCTCTCATCAAGGAGGGCATAAAGGTAGGCAAGAACTGAACATGCCTTGAGGCCCAGGCAGATGCAGTTTTACCACAGCCTCTGTCTTACGGGAGAAAGAAAGAAAAGGCTGCTAGAATTTACAAAATATAGTTATTAACTAATTTCTTCATCAGCAATAGCAGTAAGAAATCAGTGAGGTCTCTCCTGAGAGATCAGTGGTGTCACCTCACATGTCCTCAGGGTGCCAAATGGTATAAAACACTCACTTTGAAAGTACTGCACCATGATAAGCTTCAACTCCCAAGGGATGCATTGTGTGTACATTTTGTTATATGTAATGACACAGTGAAAGGGCAGTGAAGCTGTTAAGGGAATGCTGCATGTCTAAAAAGAACTTATTTTTCTTTCAAGTAGTAAAAGAAAGAAAGAGTATTTCAAAAAAGCAGTTAAAATAATATCATTTAAATGTAAGAAGTGATAAATACTAGAGAGAATTCACCTGTCAGATGAAGAAATTTAAAACATGAAGTCTTCTGTGTAACATACACATTTCAAATTGGACCATTTTCCTGGTAGAGACCTCTGCAAAAACCATTTAAAATAGTTGATATATATACAAAATTTGAAGGCTGACACAACCAGAATAATGGCAATAATTATTTAAAATAGTAGATTTGAAGAATAAAGAACAAATTGCAATAACTTCATATAGTCCTTCTAGACAATGTATGAGAGGTTGTGAGTTTCAACAATACCAAAGTTGGTTGTGAGACTCTGGGAGTTTCTCAGCAAAGGTGATTTTGTAGAAAAACAGTTGAGTGCATATAAAAAATACCCCTGGAGGTGACTACGATGCTAACAACAATATTTTGAAATGAAGCTAAAAAAGACTCATATTCCCTTCAACATAATTCCACATGGACACATTCAAAAATTTTGTATGGCCTCAGTGTGCCAGGGCTCATTTTCCAGCAGAAATACTTTCACCTACAAAATATATGGAAATGTATGTGAATGTTTTCATGTATTTCCAAGGCAGAAGTAGTTGCCCTCCTTAAACCTGACACAGAATGAGATCTGACTGTATGAAATCTCAGTCAGCAAAGTGACAGAACAATTGGGCAAATGCATTTCTGATGAACTTTAAATGTGAAATTATAATTGAACAAATAATTCATTTGATATTATTCAGAAATAAACAAGGACTTGTAAAAAATAGAAAAGTGAATTGGATGGAATTATGCAGTTGTATGTACTATTACTTCAGTACTAGCCATCAATCACTGTCAGTTAATTATCATTAAGATTGCATAAAAAAGGGCCCCTGTGGGAGTTGGACAGGCTGTGAGTTTCATTCTTTCATTAAAAACAAGATAAACAATACAAGCCTTGTTTTAATTTTTGAGTTTATTTATTTTATTTTAATTTTTTAAATTTTGGTTTGGTTTGGTTTGTTTTATTCATTTTTATTCATTTTATTCTTTTTGTATTCAAAGAAATTATGTGAAAAAGTGAATCTTGAATAATTGTTCTGAGAGTTACCATATGTATTGCAGAGACAAGGAAATAAAATGAGGGATTCAAAATTTATGTTGTTATTTGTCAGGAAAAGTTTAAATATTTTTAATTTCTTTCTTTTTTCTTTCCTTCCAAAATCCAATTAAATTGCCTTTCTAAGCTGAAAAACTTGCTGGATTTTTTAAAAAAATGCTTGCTTTTTAGTTAACTGTACAGTTTTTAAGTCCCCAGGGTTTATATCCCCACTTGGAAACCTTTCTTTTTAAAAAAAAAAAGAGTCTAAAAGCCAAAGTTATGTGACTTTAAAAATAGATTCTTCACCAGAACACAAACCAGCATAAAACACTGTAAAGATATAACCCACAGAAATTTTTTTGGAGCTTATGAGCTGATCTTTGGGGCTCATGAGCACTTAGCTAAGGACAGAAAGAGGAGTGCAGTTATGGGCAGGAGCAGCTGTTGTTATTTCCAGGGTACATCCCTGCACTGCTGAGTAGTCTTTTGCACTCTTAAAAGTGTTGAGGTTTATGGACAGTGCTCACCAGCATCACAAACAGCACCTGGTACCTGAGCTCTGTGTGATTTCTGCCTGGGATATAAATTTGGTTCTGTCAGCTGGAGCTTGCTCAGCCTGAGGATCACAAGGCTCTCCTGGTCAAGCACTCTGCAGAAGGAGGCTATAAGGATTAAGTTAAGCTAAAATATGATTTTATTTATTTATATAAATTTCTATAACCATAATCTTTAGAAAACTTATTATAATTATAACTTACTAAATAACATAAAAATTATAAACTGTTTATAATTGTTTCATAAATTTATACAGCTATATAAATCTATACAAATTCATATAAATTTATAGAACTAAGCTAACATGCATTTTTCACATCTCTGAGTAATTGCTTATCATGGTAAAATATTTGTGTTATAGGAAGAATCTTTTGTTTGTTTGTTAGGATTTCAGTTTGGTTTTTTTTAAGTGAGGCTTCCTTGTTAATGTTTTTTCTGACTCAAAATACAGAAGGGCCTTATGAACAAGAAAAATGTAAAGTCTGAAGCCTTCAGGGCCAAAGGTCTCTCTGTTCAGCAAAAGAATAATTAAAAAATCCAAACCCTTGCTGTTGGAATTAACCACGTTTTGGACAATTACTCAAATAAACCTCAGAGCAGGAGATGTTATTGCAAGTGTTCCCACACAGATGTCAAGGAGGAAAAAGGCCTATGTATGGCACAACTTCAAACCAAAATGAAGTCGTTAACACTGCCTAGCAATGGTTTCTAATGTGGATAAATGAGTGACTTAAACTAGAGCAAAGCTGTCCCATTTAGGGCTCTTCAGGCTGAATGCAGCCCATCAGGACAATTCATCTGCTCCTTGTCGACTTCCTCCTCCTGGGAAAGCCTCTTTGCCCACACCCAAACTGCACTTAGGGAGTGATGGTCAGCCAGATGGACACAAGATAAAGACCCGTGTTTGGATCAGGTCAGGAAACTCACACTGTCCATGCATCCCATTTCATTTTATTGGGTATGTTCTGATGTGTCAGGAGAGGTTATACTTTGGATAAAACCTCATCAAGTAAGTTCATTTCTATTCTCCTATCTTTGCTCCACCATGTATGGAGTTTCATCCTTCTTATTTAGCTATTGGAGAAAAAGATACTCCAATGCCAATTTTATTTTGCAAGGTTGGGTCAATGTTAGCATGTCTGTAAACTAGTAGAAAGGGGAATTAGGCCATAGCAGAAAGGGACAGTGCATCTTGAAAGAAAACTAAGATGGAAACCCTAACCTCTTCTAATTTACATATGGTGACATTTTGCAGAAATATTGTAACATTAGCAGTGGCATAATGAAATTCTGTCTATCAGCCGTGGAAGGAATAATGTTACTGTAAAGGTAACCTGTCCTCAGTTTGTTATCAAGAAAATATTCATAGCAAGAAACATACATTTACCAATGAGTGTTAAGAATAGTAGTTTTCCCTTATAGTTTTTCCTCATGAGCTATCCATCTTCCCCTCCAGATTTACTGCATGATCACTCCCTTTACATGCTAATTATGTGCTGCTCTGGTGAATTTGTTAGTAGTGACACTTCGGGCACCCAGTGGGACTGCAACTCATTATGTGGCAATGTCCAGATATATCAGATATTATTAGCTGTCATTAATCTGCTGTGGAAGCATTGAGTGCACAGCCAGGAGAGAGACCAGGAAATAGAGTAAAAATGAAGTCTGCAGCCACCCTGGCCCCCCGAAGGTCAGAGGGCAAATCAGCAGGGGAGAAGAATACACCTTAAAATGGCCAGTGCTTAGCAGCAGATTTTTAACCCATTGTAAGCCAGCATTTCATAGAAGAGGAAAGGCAAAACCTAACTGTGCTGCTTATATTGTCTAACTACATCTTATTGGAGGGAAGAGGAATACAGCATCTCAAACTCTCTTTTTAATCAACTGTTTTGTAAACTGAATCAAAGCAATAAAAGTGTGTGAATATGATGAGTGAGCAGTGTCCATCTGAATGTGGATAGCACTCAGGCATAAAGTTTTGAATTTGCACATGTAACTTGGAATTGGATTAGTCCCCCCCTGCATTAGAAGGTTGGATTTTATAGAACTCGACCTGGCAGTAGAGAAAACCCTGCAGAAATGAAGAGCATGCTCTTGCTGTCCATCCAGTCCTGTAATTTGCCTGTGTAAGGAGTTTGCCTCTAGACTGTGAATGCAGTGCTGATCGGCCTCTGCTATGCAGCTTAAAAACATAAATCACAATAGGTTGCATTTTTGCTATTGCTTCTGAAAATTAGTCACTTGTAAGAGTTATGCATATCCGCGTTTGTATAGAATTTATTACATCTGTTTTGAGTGCAGAAATAAAAGCTGAAGAAACATTCTTCCCAGAAAAATCCACAGCCTTTCCAGTCTCCAAGATGACTTGCAGAGTACTAAGATTGTGAGAAGAAACATTTTCTCTTTTTACATCAGCTACTAAGGCTGGAAGAAACCAGTCAGGCTTTAAGGCAAGGAGGATCTTCTCTTGTTTGAAATTAAACAAAATCCGGCAAAGTAGAGGTTAGAAATCCTTGAGTTTAGTGGTGATGCATTGTCTAGACAATTTTCAGAGCAGGGGATTAGTAATAGTTTGGTTAGTCTGTGTGCTTTGGTAACTTACAGGTGCCTTTTGCTACTGTCAAAGGGCAACCTGAAAACTCAATGAGCTTAAAACAGAAGGATGGGATAGGGAGATTTAAGATAGAAAAAATTGCATTGTATCCAGGAAAATAAAAATAAACTTTTGTTTCCAAGGTTGCAAGGACCTATGCTTCCTTATTTAGAAGTTGGAGTGCTTTAGTTTGAAGGTTTATACGAAGACTAGAGGAAAGAAATCCTAAAAATCTTCAGTAAATGATAAATACTTGTTCAGGAAGCTGGAGTGAAGTTCTTCATCCAGTTACTTGGATATTTCCCAATGAGCTACTCATCTGAGTTTCCTGAAGGAATTTGGGAAGTACTGGTTTTATTCCCACGTAAGGGGTCTAATCTAATGCTTCACAATTTTTCACATACTGTGACCTTTCTGTGCTCTTATCCTATCTTAATGAGGGTAATAACAGGAAGCATAAAAAGGGCCTGATGTTTTATTTATAGAACTGTCTTCAAATTAGATAGACTCTGATAAACCCATGCAAAAACAACCACCATGAGCTAAATTTGAGGTTGTCTTGAATTTTGCGCAATCCCATGAAATAGAAAGCAGTGTTAGTATTTGGTGAAATGGCTCCCATTAAGACTTCCTAAACTAACAGCCATTCATGAACTCAGGTTCTAGGAAAAGATATAAAAGTGATTTTGGTGTAATTGTGGGGTTTGCAGAAATACCCTGAAATGTTAGTGTTAACAATGGGGCAGGTGGCAAGTACCTAGGGAAATAATGAAGAAGTTTTATCATTAGTCTTGAACCTTTGCAATCTTGGTTTTCAGAAGGATTGATTTACATTTATGGGAGAACAATGAAACATGGAAGTAGAGTTACAGTCCAGTGGTGCTAATGTGGGCAAAAAAAATTAGGAATACTCAATGCTCTTTGAGCACATTCAAGAAGTAATTCTTAGTTTCTTTTTTAGTCTTTTTCTAGTGTTTATGAAATTTTGCACATATGGCCTGGCTTGCCCTTTTTCCAGGGATGTGGAATAAAAATTCGTTCCAGTTTTCTTTTCCTTTGAGTTCTTTGAATAACTGAATATGAGGTGAATACTGTTTTAGTGGTAGGTTAATGAGTTACAGGTCAGGCTTACAGTGGAAAAACTGCAGTCAGCCTCCATGGTTCTGTTTGCCAAATTTGCACTGACAAAGCTATTATGGCAGGCTCACTTTTTTTTCATAGAGGAACATTTCTGTGATTTGCCCATCAAGATTATGCTGTCTTTTCAGTGCCTGTGTTGTTCCTTAAGATCCTGCAGGCACTTATTTTCACATTTAACATGATACGCATGAGTAACCCTCTCTCAACTGGTGGAACTAGTCAGGTGTAAAACTCTGATGAATGTACTCTTCAGGGCTGGGGCCTGAGCAAATTCCACACAACACAAAAGTGTGCTACGTTTTACAGCTCTCTGCATAATTTAATATTCCATTGTTTGTAATAAGATGAATAGTTAGGTCTTATCTAGAGAAATCGGTATCAGCAATGCTAATAGATATCTGCACAGCTGTCTTTGATATTTATTGTACTGAAAATAGTGCATTAGGTATTAATGCCTTTAAAAAGGTGATCAATATTTGTACCCTTTCATAGACACACACAGAATTGTATTAAAAGTAAAATCCTAGGGATACATTTAAAATGGTTTTAAGTTGTAACATAATGACAGGAGAAAGCCATTATCTGGAATTTGGATTGTGGAGAGTGCTGGAATGCTGTTTTCATTGTGACTCAGACCCCTAGAAGCAATTTTACTTTCCTGGACAAGCACAAACACTTTTAGGAATATCCCACTGCACTTGATTTTTTTTTTCATTAGCTTTGTAAAAGCTAATAATAGTTAGAGATTTATAGTGTTTAAAGTGTGCACAGTTAGTTGAAATTAAGACTATATTCATCTTCCTGAAAGTTAAATTTAGTATCATCTCTGAACTAATATATTTTATTTGCCCAGGAATTGCTTTGTTGGAGCTGTTAGATCAGTGGCAAATACTCTTAGAGGCTGTGGGAGGGCATTTCCACCTGAATTTTAGTATCGTGACATGGGCATCTGATTCTGCAACTCCATTACAAATGTCTGCGAGTGGCAGGGCTCTGTCACAATTCTGCTCTTCTTACCTCATGCAGCCCTTTATAGCATTCAACACTGCCTACACAGTGAGTGGTGTCATAAATTACCCACCTCTAGTAAAGGACAATCAATACTTGGGGTGATTCACTGTTTTTGTGATGTTTGCTAGGAAAAAAAATGTAAGGAGAAGCGAATTAAAGTTTAGAGTCTCTGCAGTTTTCTGATATACCTGGTCATTTATTCATTATCATGATAATCACTCATTTAGGTGACTCAGGCTCTTGCAGAATGACATACTGGGTAACCTGAGTGAAGAGGGGAGAATCTGACCTGAAATTAGGCCGTGAATTGTCATCAATATTTTATTTTAAAGGATTCTGGTGCAACAGAGACAGGAATGAGAAAATGCAACCAGAGTAGTAAGGCAACTACCAAAGCTCAGGGCAATAGTTTGAAGACTATTTCTTGAAAAATCTGAAGATTTTTACTATATTTTCCAAAGACACAGATGTTTTTCATAATTGCCAGTACTTTCATTTCCTTGGCACTAAAAGAATGGAAATCAGAGCCCTCTTGCTGTTCTTCTATCTAGAAAAAAAAAGTAGGAGTGTTTTGAATCGCAGAAAAATAGAATTTAAATGGATAAAACAAATTAAAGAGAGACTGTTTAAAGTGTGTGGAATGATGAACATTTGAGAATTCATGTTTGCTGCCACAAATCATTGCAAAAATTGTGTTGCACATGTCTGTGCACGTGTCTGTGTATTTACATGTGCTGAAAATACATATCGCTGGATCAAGAGTGAATAACAATTTCATAAGCCTCCACCAGACAGTTGTAACTGTTCTTTTCAGATAAAAACAAATTATTTCACAACCAAATATGGAAAAACATACCTTAAATTCACTTGAATTTCTTTTAGTGAGGAGTTACATTATGCAGTACCAAAGCATAATAATTTTCTAGATTTATTGTAATATGTTTTTAAACAGATCAGGTGTTTACTGAGGTTTTGTTTCCTTAGAAGCATTGTGGCTATGCATTCAACTTTTGAACCTTGTTCTGCAATGTTGTAGAATCAACTGCTTCTGGAAAAAAAAAAAGAAAGAAACAAACAAAATCCCCCAAAGAACAACAGACAAACAAACACAAACCAGAAAGTCCAAAACAAACAAACAAAAAACACTGCTGAAATTTTTCAGGAGAAAAAGATTTAGAGGTTTGCAGGAATTTTTCTATTCCCCTTAACAAAGCCAAGGCCCTGCCCTGGTGGTCTGGACCTGGATCTAGATAACACTGCAATAGGTGGATGTCTCCTCTGGATGTGTTAAAGATCCCAGTGATCTCTCTCACTTTATTCCTCCTCTGTGCACCCAAACCTACCCTTGTTTTGACGGCGTCCCCTTTTGAACAGCTTTATATGATTGCTTCCATCCACAGGTTACTTTATTCAAGTCCATTTGCCACAGAACACTCTGTGCCCATTAACAAACTCATCTGTAGTCTGCTTTAAAATCTGCTTATGGTTATGTCCAGATAAAAGCATGTGAGGCCAGTTGGTGGAGCAGAGACAAAATACTTTAACATAAGGTTTTCTATTCTGTGCAGGCAGCTAATAAAAGTGCCCGCAGGTGTTGAGAATTATCCTTCTCTCAGAAATTTCTTTACAATCTGAACCTAATCTTGGCGAAAGCTTTGGCAAGGATATCTGGCACATTAATTAAATGACTTTCCCTCCCCCACAGGTCTTATGCTGTAACTTTGATTAACCACCTCTGTGCCCAGGAAGCAAACTGCTGGATAGGCACTATCAGTTTTGCAGGTGTATGGATGTTAGAGATAACATGGGATTCCTCCTTTATCTGGATAGATGCTCCTTACTCTTTCAACTCTACACAGCTTTTCCAGTAGCTACTGGTACAGGGATCCTGCAGGCATGTTATGAGATTTTAGTATAAAGACCATTTTATTCAGTGTGTATCTGTGGATGGCCTCTGCTGAGAAGTTTCAGATCCTTAGGGGAAAATGCTTAACTCCTCCAAAGCTCCCCCTCTATTTAAATGGCTTTTTCTTGCTGCAGTATCACAGCTGTGACACATCAAAGCTGGTAGCTGGTGTAGCAGGACATGCATTCCCTCATGGACGAAAGGTGATTTGCAGTGACAGGTTTCATATCTTACGGTGTCATTTTCATGAATGGCTTGGCTAATTAAATTTAATGTGGAACAAGAGCTTGCTTACATTCTGCCAGGCTTAAGATGTTCTTACTCACACCTTACTTAAAGAACAATTCCTACTGTTGAATAAGGGCTCCAGGATTTAGCCCTCTGTTAGCAGTCTTCCATAAACCCTTTGTTTCCCTAACATGTTAAAAACCAAGGCTTAATGGGTTCATGATGACATCAGTTATCAAGATTTGTGTGGTGTTGGCAGATGTTGAATTTTCAGTGGAAAACCATTAAACAGATTTGAGTCAGGGCAAGTTTCACAACATGCACGTATTATACTGGTGGTTACATGTGTTGACTCCAGCTTTATTTATTACAAAGGAAAACAGGCCTGTACTTATACAACAACAGCAATGAGAAATTAATCTTCCCAATAGGAAAATCAGTCTTGTCTTGTTAAAGGTACTCAAAGTTACTTGTTGAGCATGCTGAGCTTGCAAAAACTATGTCTGCAACTTTCAGATTTAATAAATCTAAAATTAAATATTAAAAAATAAATATAAGAAAAAAAATCTTTGGTTACCTGGGCCTTTTTTTGGTATCAAGTGTAAAGAAGGCAGTATTTCAGAAAGTGTTGAATGTCCATTTTTTGACAACCTTTCTTTCCAAAATTTCTCAAGTTAACTACATGTTTATTTTCCTCTCTGATAAGATTTGTTACTTTTGAATGCTCGTTACCTGTCAGCTCAGACCACACCAATTCTGTACTAGTTCTAATATTCTTCAACATTAAAAAGTTACTTTTTTTCATCTGAGTAGAAAGTTTTCCCAGTGTTATTGTCTAGATCAATGGTGTCCAGGCCTACATGTGGTGTGATATGTGTGCAAGAAACATGTGCCAAACACTGAAACCAAATACATGGGGAGAAATGATTCTTCAAATAAAAGCAAGGTCCAATGTAGAAAAAAAAAGTGAAATCCCACAACAAACCAAGGTGGTAACAGCAACAAAATCAAAGGAGAGCACTTGCCATTTTCCGTATGTTGTAATTTGAAAGGAGATGGATTTAGTTGCTGCAATGTTTGGTTCATACGTTAATTAGGACTTCAGTTTGGAGATCTACTGATGGAGTCTACTGAAACAAAAAGTTGTTGTGTCTTCCTCTGTTGTGTCTTCCTTTCTATTCCACTGTAAAAGTATTAGAGACTCTATTTTCTTGGAAACCTAACTTCACATGGTTGATACAAATTACTTCAAATTCTGCTTATGCACCAGGAGGCATCTATTCTCAGCTCTTTTGTTTTATCTGTAAAGTTGCTCTTATAATGCGCCTCCTTCACACCTGAAATTTTTCTTGAGTCTCTGACTATTGATACTGCTAAGGCATGAACTGTTCTGAATGCCAAAATTCATCACTAAGAGGTTTCAATGAGTACATCAATTTTTTTTTTTTAGTCGTATGGTGCACTGCAAAAAGAATCATTAGAACATAGAGAGGATATATTTCACTTCTGTGTGTTTAAAACTAATTAAAAAAGGAAAAGAGAACCTAACATTCAGTCTTATGAAGAAGGACTTAATTTCCTACTTTTTTTTTAGACACTTCGAGGAAACTTTGCATTTCAATATGCTGTTTTATAAAAATTGAAACTTTTTCCAATATGGCTTTTATTCAGATAATATTAGAAATAATTTCATACTGAAGCATTGCTTTAATATTGTAAGATTCAAAAATATTTTTAATTTTTGTCAGCTTTTCAGTTTATTTTATTCACATTTGTCTTATTTAACATTATAGTTGCATAAAATAAGATCAATGTGTTTTGAACAAGAAATGGAATTTTCCTTCACTATTCTTTCTACTGTTTTAAGTTTAGCTCCAGGTTGGAACTGAGTCAATGTTTTCTATCTTGCAGTCCTGTATGAAACAAAACTTTGAATTCATTGGAGGGCTATTTTTCATCAGGCAAGCTATCAAAAAAAAAAAGTCCTTTATTGGGTCCATGTAAAACCATAGTTTCTTCATCAGCACAGCTTTTCCAGTATGTGAAACCACTCACCTGATAAAATGGTTATGGCAGATGAGAAGCTTTGAATTAGGACCTCAGTTTTCACCGGTTAAGGAACAAATGATCATCAGCAGATGTGAGTGTGCAAAAGAAAAACATTCTTTCCCAAACTTTTCAAGTAAAAAACAAATGATGAAATGTTGGACAATTATAATTTCATGAGTTACGTGATCTCCTATTTATTACAAATGAGTAAATAGAAAGACTTTGATTATTTACACTGCTGACCTTCCCCAGGTTTATGGCATTTATTATAGTCAGTAATATTTATAGCAAAATTTTTCTTAACAATAACATTTATAATATTTTAATGTGTGTGTACAGAGGGAAATAGTACATGAAAGAATTTCAGCACAAATAAACCTAGACCATTTTCCATTTGGAACTCTTCTGTATTATTTTAGGACCCCAGTTCTCAAAACAGTTATGGTTAACTTTAATCACACAATTCCAATGGGACAACTCATATGTAGAAAGCTAAATCTTCTCCTAAGTATTTTCTTGTACCCTTTCCCATCCCACCCTTCACTTCCTGATGTGCATGGGGTGGAGTAGGTATGCCTAAAAATATTCCTGAACGCACTGAACTGTCTCTTCATTCTCTGGAGCACATAATTTTAACTAAATAAATATATAGGGGTTTGTGTGTGGATGAATGTACAGATATTTGCACAAGTATTAATTAATTTATTCTGTGGGTATCAAGTGATTATCTCTTGCTGCAAGGGCAATTTGCTGCTATACTAAGCAGAAGGCATTCTTTCCCCAAACAAAACAAGCATAGCATCACTTTCAGCTATGGGCTGAAATGTGTGATCAGTATTATAATGTGTTAAGCATAGCATCATTATTCTAAAACCAGCTACAGCGATATAAAATGCACTGTGAGACTGCAAACTGAGCACAGTTTGATTGTAGGACACCCGGGTAGAGGGGTTTTGTATTAGAATATACATCGCATTTATAATGCCTTCTTCTCCAAAATGTAACTAGTTTTTTTTATGAACTGGCAAAATATAGTAAATAAAGGACTCAGGGGATTTCCATATAGCCACATTTATTCCCACACGTCTTTCCAAATCATAAATGGTTGTCTTCCTTAGAAATGGATTAGGACAAATTGCATTAGGACACGATCGTGTATCTGATTAAGGTGGAACCATGATCAGGTTTTTTCTTTTGGACAACCATGTTTTCTTATAACAACCAGAAGACAAAAAAGCCTTTGGCAAGATGTTTCAAAAGGCCTTTCTCATATGCACATAAAAGCAGTTTTCATGCTAATTCAGAAATTGGTCCACACCTATAATTTCTTTATATAGCCAAGACAAAGCTTTGGGCAAAATTTTTCAGTAGTATATATTTCAGATACAGACTTGTGGTTTCAGTGAAAGCTCCTAAAAAGGAATTTCCATGCATAATTTCCTTAAGGAGAACACTCTGAAGGCAAGCTGCAAGAGAGGCAGAAGATCAGGCATTGATTCCAAATTGGTTCAGGGAGAGGAATGGTGAGAACAAAACTATCCCCAGTGGAAAACAGATGTAATACACAGAATAAACACCTTTTATGAACACACTCTCAGAAAAGCCCCATCTCCTTCTCTTCCTGTGTTAACAAGCAACCCAAACTGAGCACATTATGTGGCATTATTTGACAAAGAAGGAAATTAGCATGAATGTGTCTGTTGATTCACAGAAATGCAAATGTGTTGAAAATTCCTATCTCGGAAAATAAAAAGGCTGTTACTTCCTTCTCCACTCCCCCCTATTTATCTTTTTTTTAAACAGTAGCTTCACCTCCATGAAGCTAAAGGGAACTTAATGGCAGTGTTGGTATGTCTGCGTCGTAGTCAAATCTGTGGTGACTTGAATGGTCTGGGAAGGACATTTTTGTTCACCTCCTTGGGGTTCTGTGGCATGTGAGCGTTTTTGTCTCTCAAACGGACACCTAGGATTCAGCTGAGAAGGAGAATTCCAGTATAAGTCTATAGAAGTCTATACAAAAAAAAGAAGCTCCGTATCTCCAAGGACTAGTGTTTGGCATACGAAAATAAAGAGAATAGACGGGTCTAATGAATAAATTTTGGAAGCTAAAGGAGGTCCATAATCTTTGTACCTAGTATTATTATGTTACACTGCTCAAGCAACCCTTTCCATCTGCTTTATGGCTAGTCTTACAGGGTTTTACTTGTTTGGTGTTTTTTCCCCGTTTAGACCAAGATTCAGTGATGTTTATTTTAAATTGTACATATTTGACTCGATAGCATTGTTTTGGCAAATGTAAGTAAGAATCTGAATTCTTCATGTGTTTCACGTAGGCAGGGAGCAGACAACAAAATTTAGATCTGCACTGTGGTCCAAATTTCAGACAATACCTATCTGAACTAGATTTTTCCTCAGGCTGGAAAACATCTAACTATCTCTCGTACGTTATTCTTGGCAAATTGTTCTGGTTTCATCCAGAAGCTGAGGGCCTGACATGAAGGCCCTAGCTGGAGCTAGGAACCCGGCATGTGAATCCTCACTATTTTTCCAGGATGGCAATCCTTAGGTATGCCACCAAACTTTGCGTGTTTGTATAAACTGAGTGTCTGAAAGTATTTTGAATCAGTAATATTAGTTCATAGTCTGGTGTAATAACAACTGGACAAATGCAAAAACCCTTTTTAGTCTTTTACTTCCCCAGGCATTTTCAAAAGGATTTGCTCACAGCTGGGACTTATACCACAGCTGAAACCAGCAGTGATGGGGCACACTTCTGGATTTCTTGGCCAAGCTAGGACTGAGTTCAGAAATAAAAATGTGTATGTTCTCCCTTGGGCCCTTCAAAGCAGAGCTTCAGCTACATTTCACAACAGCAATTTTCAGCTGAAACAGGAAAGGTGCAAAAGCCCTACCCTGATGTTCCCTAAACCTTCTGTTTGACAACACCCTCTACAAAAGAACATGCGGGCTCATGTTCATAGAGTCATGACTTGTACTGTTCAGGCCTTACCAAAATTGTTAGAAAACTCAAGGTCAAAAATAATTATGGTGAATTGGGAAATAATTGTGTTAATTGGAAATAAAACAAGCTAAAATGTGAGGAAAAAAAAGGTCAGTCAAAACTGTCACACCAAGTTTTCTTATCTATTGGAGTTTGTCTCAGGTTTGTTCCTCTAGTTTATATAAATATATGAAAAGAGAGTGAACAAGACACAGATACACAGACACTTATGTGTATATAAAGTAGAAATTGTTCAAACCCAAAATCCAAAATTAAATTATTACGGGATGTAAGAGACAGAACCCCTTTGGGAAATTATTTAGATGGATAATCTGTCTGTAATAACAAGTTATTATTTTCAGAAAATGTAGTCCTCTTTTTCTCAGTAACAATTAGTCTCTTCAGTGCAAATTTTACTTTGTAGAATTTCTACTTTGTAGAAACTTAAACATTTCTGTGAAATGCAGAGCTGGTTGGGAATTCAGATAAATTTCCATGAAAACAATTTCTTTACATGCATTTAAAACATATCCAGAACTTTTCAGGATCTTCCCAGCTCTAAAGATGACTGAGCTATGTTCTAAAATGGGAAAAAATTTTGCATTGTCTTTGTTCCATTTTTCTTGACCATTTTAGCTTTTGTTTTAAATTGACAATGGACCGTTCCAATAGAACCGAGCATTTTTTTTCCTAAAATGGAATTTTATGTCTCAAATGGTAAATGAAAATATTTCAATTACATGTCATGTAAACAGTGTTCGTATTTGATTTTTCCCACAGATTTTCTGCTTAGAAAATTCCTTTGAAAATTAAATAGTTCATACAGTCTATCAGAACAGTCATCTCAATCATGCCATTTTCTTATTTTCTCTGATTGGGTAAGGTTTTATAAACTGCTTTCACTTCTGCCTGAAGAAAGGTTTATTTGTTTTACAAAATTATTTTCATTTCATGAATGAATTAATCTCAGCTGCAGACATAAAAATTCATTCTCTTCACCCTGTGTTCACATTAATACTTGTGAGAAGTAACAAAGATGAAGCAAAATTCAGTGTTTCTTAAAAGTGTCACGTTTGAGTATTTTTACTGTTCCTTCACTGGTACCCTGCAGCTTGACCATCACTACAAATCTGTTCTTTAATTTCTCTACAAAAAGAGGTAAATTAGTCACCAGAAGGCCCTGCAATTCAAAGTATGTATGGAAAGTGACTGGAAAACCTGGGCTCCTGGTTGTAATTACTCCTATGATTTACCTGCAGTCATGTCACTTTTATGGCACTAAAAGATATGTTATATCTATTTATTCAGCTAATTGTTCCAATCAATTTCTGTGACAAATGTACTTAAATCCAATGGGGTTGGGTGCTACATTCTTAGCTAGCTTAAAGCTCTATCGGGTTTAGTCAGATGGAAAATCTGGCCAAGGAAAAGGTGGAAATGGAATAGACCAGGATAAGCCCTGAAACCTTTTTTTCTCTTTATATTCCAGTAATATTTAAAATAATATATTATATAAAAATATAATATATTTCCAGTAATATTTAAAATAATTTCTAATAAAGAGATTAGACTGGAGTATCTATTATCAGAGTAATAGAATAGTGGTGTCTGGAAAGAATGTGAGTAGGTCATCCAGTCCAATTCTTATGTAGAGCTCCAATCTTTGGGGCATCCAAATGCCCTTCAGCATGACTCTCCTGTTCATCCCTGTCTTTCTTGTACAGAAGGGCCAAAAAGTAGAGACAGTAAGAGAACTGCTTTTTCAAAGCTGTTATTTGCCATCTCTGATGGCTACTGTAGCAAAAAGTTCTTTTGGGCAGTTTTGTTCCATACTACTGACTTTGGACCATCTGAACATTTTGCAACCAGAAAAATTTCCAAACCTGTCTCTGATTTCCAGCTACACATTAATTATCTTTAATATTGGAGGGCTCTTTCTCTGTAGGTAAGTATTTCTACAAAAATATATAGCTGCCATATGCCCTCTAGATATGTCATACCTGCACAATCCTGACTCTTTGAGTCAAAGAGATCACAGGTGTCACAAAGGAAAACAAAATTCTGTTAAATGAGGCTGTGAAAAACACCTTGGAGCAATGCAATTAGGGTAGCAGCATCTCTTCTGCTCAGAACAAGTGATGGGTATGGCCTGTCTGACCTGATACACCAGCCAGTGCATAAGTTCATGAATGCATCACCCACCATTTCCTCCTGCTACCACATCAGCCTCACTGCTAAGGAATTCTTACACTCTCAGCATCTAAAGCTCTCAATTAGTTCTGTGGCAACCTCTAGTATGGGTAGTATGGGTGTCTGCACAACACCAGATCTGGTACATCCACTGAAATTAGGAATAGACCCAGAGAAAACATCTTGGAAAAAAATCCAAGGTCATGACAGAGGAGCCTCAGAGAGTTGATGAACAGATTTTGAAAGTGACTGGGAAGAAGTCATTCTGCTAAATGACTGAGTGAAGGCACACAAAAGTACATACAAGTGTGTGTATAAATGTGGATGCATATATGTGCATGCACACAGAAAAGTTGATTTTTTTCCTTCCCTGTTTCAGCAGTTTGTTTCAAAAACCACAGAAATTTAGATTATAAAGTACACTTGATTTAATTATCTTGCAATTACAAAGTCATATATATATCTTAAAATGTAAAAGTCATTAATGTGGGTCAGGCTAATAATAAGAATAAGAATTTAACTGAAGGAGTTCACATGATATCTTACAGCTACATATATTTAGGAACTGGAGTTTTCTGACAAAATGGTTAAGGAATAATTATGGGATTAAAAAGCTGGAATAAAGTTATTTAAAAATGTGGTGTTGGGTAATGTGAGCCAGAACTCTCAAAGTCCCTTAATAGGTGTTCTTAACTCAGTGTTAATACTTTATTTAACATAATGCGCTCTGCACTCTTTAAATTGTTAGCCTGGAACAGATGATTTATGTTGCTCTTGCATCCAAACTAGAATTAATGCCCTGATCCTATTTGACTGGAATTGTTAAGCACTTTTGTTCTCAGGCTTGTATCAGAATGATAACAAAAACATAAAATCAGCAAGCTTTTTAATGAATGTGGGGTTATTTTGAAGTGCCCTGATTTACAGATATTAGAGTAATGCTCTCTTTCAAGTATTTACTGAGGTGTTAGAAAGTTTGTGTCACATTCATCTCAAACGGTTGGTGCACTACAGTTTCTTTGTTTCCAAAATATTAGAAGGTTGCAGTTAAGAAAGCTAATGCAACTGAGTATCTTTTTTTTTATTATTTTTTACAAACAGTGATATCTTTCATATATTTTGAGGGAATCTCAAGTGAATGCCACAGGTAGTCCTTTTGATCCTATTCAGATCTCGGTTTTGTAGATTTCTGTTGTTTTCCAGGTGTTGTTTTTTCCCCCTCCAATATTTTAATTTTCTGTGTTACATACCTGCATCGTGGTTTACTCATCTGCTTTAATTACTTTTATTGATTAATCTTAGTAGAACTGGATTTTTCTAGTGTAAAAGGCAGTTGGTGCAAGCACAGTGACTGATGCAGTGACTTGCCAGTATTTCACTACAGGTCTGCAATATTATAATCAACTGTATGGAGGACTTTCACTCCAGTTCTTTTTGGTTTAACTACTGAAATAAATGTGAGCACTGTCTTTTCTTTACTGATTATTGTCCCTGTGGAGTTTAGCTGGTAAGAGTGGCAGACAGTCCCCTGTCCTGCTGCTGGTGGTTAGAGCTGTTCAAATAAACCAAAGAATAGATTCATCAGAAGTTTGGTACCATTTTCAACTTTTATGAGAAAATCTTTGTTCAGAAAAGCTAAGCTGTTTTTATGATCTGGCATGTAAATCAAGGGTTATTTTCACCTTGGCATAGTTTTGACTTAATAGAACATCTAGCTGGAACTGTGTAGAACATTTAAGTGATAACATATATTCTTTTGAAAAAGAAAGAAAAAGAGAAGAAATGTTAGCTAGTGGATTCTTAATGTGCACACAACTGAAACAAAGAAGGTGGAAATAAAAGTTCAAGCCATGGCAATGAGAGATGACATTTCTTATGGCTACAGTAAAATGTAGAGCTCATCCACGGAAAATTTCAGTGAGGACCCTAAGTGGCATCACTGAAATTGTCCTGAGATAAGAATAATAGAATTTCTGAAACTGATGGGATGAACATCAACACGGACTCTGATGTTTTTCCAAGGCGTGTTAGAGCACTTCAACTTCCCAAGCTCTGCCAGACTTGTCTGAATATTCACCAAAATGTGATTTCTTATGATTGTGAAAGTTGATGTCCCACCTCAGCTTGAATATGAGCAAGAGAGAGATTGGTGACAATAAAGAGGATATATGCACTATACTGAATTATCCTACAATAGCTAGTTAAGCAGATTAGCAGAACTTTGACCTGTTTGTATTTGTAGTCTGATTTATTCCTTCCTATCTGGATTTATTCTTTCAGTACTAAAATATGTACTATTTATTTAAAACTGCAGGAGAGTGAGAGTGCAGTTGCCAATTTAATATCTGGGTTTGAGAGGATGTTTCTTATTAATCAATGTAAATTGCTAGCAAATGTATAAAGCCCTTAATATATAAAGCATATGCATAAAACATATCACTTTACTTCCTCCAAGTATGAAGGTCTTCAACTTGTTCAGTGGTTATCTCCTTAATTCTTCTGCCTCAACCATTTAAAAAGAGCTAGAGCCCTGATTTGAGAGCTGAGAAATAAGGGAGAGATGAAACACCCACTATTCAGTTTTGTGTCCTTCAGTCATTAAATGCTTCAGGTCACATGATGGGAAGAAATTAGTTGGGAAAATATCTGATATTTTAGAACTACTATGTCTCTCACTGACTTAATCTGGATGACTTAGCTGTGTCAAACTGGGCTTCAAAAACTCTGGTAGTCCATAAACCCAAAGTTTTGTTGGAGAAGTCCTGGAATACCTAACAAATCACGCTATATATATGTTACATCAAACAACTCTGAAGCCCTGAAAGGATCAAGATCCAGAGACTCCATAAAGTCCCTTGAGACTTTCACTTTTGCTATTGGTTGTACATGCAAAACAGTCATATACTCTGGAGATGAGAAGTAGAATGAAAGCCTGAGGAAATAGCATCCATTTCTGAAAATGTTACAATAAGTGACTTTGCCAAGGTCATACGGGAAATGGGAGTCAGACTATATAAATCTAAAGTTTTTAGTCATGGCCCTTTGAAAGCAGCCTTTCTTTTTTTCTTTTTTTCTCTTTCAACTGGAGCTACCACAACCCACATTTATATTCTAGATGTTGTCCAAAAGAAAGGAGAAATTAATTTTCAAATTTTCTTTCTGTTGCATTGTCTGTTTATTACACACAGTGTTGTTGTGCATAATGCCGGGATATAAAATGATTCATGGACTAATGTCTTCAGTCATAACGTGGGAAAACAGAGAAGCAGTTGGATAGTAATTTTTCACACTATTCTGCCATGGCAGTTCTTTCTGCTGTGATTTAAGAAAGTGCAGGCAGTGGAAAAGGTTCCCTTTGAAAGTGTTTTAAATGTCAAATATAAGATTCATTTCTATACTGCTTTAATCCAAATGCCAGAGCTCTTAGCTAATCTATCAATCTGACCAGGACTTCATGTGTTTTACCTATCCAAACAGCTATCTCTTGAACTGCTAGTCCTGCTAACACCAATGCATAATACCAGCATATTTTTAAAGAAAAAACTTTAATTTCTTTGTGAATGTGTACTGTGGCATCCTTAGGCTCGTTCAGTAGGGCTATTTGTTTCAGGGCCTTGGATATGTAGCAGCTGCATTGTGCCTGTTTGTTATATATTGGAACAATAGGCTGGGAAGCCAAGAATATGGGAGGGAAGAAATTCCAGAATTATTCAGGCAGTGGAAGAAAACCAGTAGTGTTAAGGATATTTCATATAGAGATGCTAAATCTAGATCTGATCACTGCTATCATCAGATATGGCCTCTACCACAGGGACCCTGGAGCTGGCTCTGGTGCATTATCATCTACTGATGCTCTGCTTGAAAAGGGTAAATCTCACAGAAAATCATTCAGCTCTGCCTGTGAGAGTGGATCAGCTGTTATTGAACAGTCTCTGTTCAGTCATTGCTAAGGAATATATACCCTCCTGAAAAATATATGCCCTCCTTCAGCTCAAAGTACAACTATTACCAGTTTCTAGCCAGGAGGTTATTGTTTCCCTTTTGATACTAGATCTTTTCCTCCAGGAAAAATATACAGTCTTCCCCCATTTTTTGTCTTATTTTTCAGTCCTTTAGTTGTGTGATTCTTCTAAATTTTTCCTATTATTTGACCCATTTTTTATGTATGGACATCAAAGTATATTCCAGTAGTACTTTTCTCATTACCAGATGAAGAGTTAATATCACTTATTTGCTTCTCCACAGTGCCATCCTCTCTGGGCCATCAAGTTAGCACAGTTAGGTGCTGTAGTACACTAAGTTTCCCCTCTCCAGGGTGTTCATCATCTTTTTTTCTGGGCTGCTGTTTTTCCATATCATGTAAGGTCTACCTTCTTTGATAGAAATTTCCTTAAAGACATTTCTGTGAATTTTTTTACTGACTTGGAATATATATATATGTTTGGGGGTGTTTTTTCTGTTTTGTTTTGGTTTGGTTTGTTTTGGTTTGTTATGTTTTGGTTTGTTTTTTTTGCAAGACAGGTAATTGTGTACTTTTTAGATTTCAACAGAGTGGAAATTTCTACAAGAGGGCAGTACCTTTCTGATCTGTGAGGAATTCTGGGGTGAAGAACTCAACAGCATGGAGTGGCTCAACCACAGAAATTGCTGTCAGACACCTAATTTATCTAAAGCTTAAAGGCTGTCCTACAGAGAGTCCATGTTTTCTAATGTAAAGTAGAAAGATCTCAAATCCCCAGAAAAGCTGTTCAGACATACAGGGATCACTTACCTGATTTCTTTTTTTTTTTTTTTTAACCAAAAATCTACATGACCTCATGATTTACCTAAATCATAATGAGCAGATTATGGTTATTCAGCCACCCTCCTTCCAGGAAGGGCTGCTCACTGGTTTTCTGTTGCAGGAAGGTAATTACATTCGGGAACCAAATTTTGGGTCATCAGCATAGTGATGACAAGGAAAGATCTCAGTTGCATCTCACTGTACCAGTCTGTCTCAGTGTCTTTACTGTGTCTTCTGTTTCATAGTACCCGACTTCAGGCATGGATATCCAAGTGTGATTGTTTCCAGAAATGCTGCCAGGTAACAGGTATTCCCTAAGGCTACATTTATTAGAGCAGGCTGTGTAAAGCAAGCACTGACATTAGTTTCAGGAGTGACCTCGACAGTGCTCACTTTCTCCCATTTACTTCACAGATGTGTTCGGTCTCCCAAACATCTTGCTCATCAACCCCAAAGCTCTTGCAGTTGGTGTGGGGATTATTTCCACACAGGCCAATTTGTTTCAGGTAAGCCAAGCTGTTAAGGTGCTGGTTAATGAAATCTGAGGTGAGTCACAACTTATGGGTCATGCCTTAGTTAAATTAAAACATTTTAAAACCCAAACTAGTGAAGTTAAAGTAGCTACAGTTTAAAAAAAGGTCTAGATGGACTTTCATCCAAACATCAAGATCAGGTTGTCTTTTTGAAGAAGACAGTGGGACCAGAGACCAAACAACACTCTAGTCAGGAGCAGATGTGCTTTGTATGAACCTGTGGAGGTAAAATGAAAGAAGTTTTGTTTTTCTTCAACAGGCCCGTGAACATAAAGTTACTCTTGGTCTACTAATATCATAGGTATTCGTTATTTTTCTCTAGCGAAATCAAATAAAAAATTAATTAAAGGTTCCCATCACCTTCAAGCTTTTTTTAATAAGCAAACTTAGTGCTTCTGCAAAAGCTCTATGTAGGCATGGTTAGAAGAGGAAGGGAGGGATCAGGTTATTGCACAAGCTGTTTGAAGTTTTCTTTTGACCACAATTAAATTCAAAGAGCCAATCTGAGTTTAATTTAGCAATTTTTCTTCATAGTGGATGTGTCATCCTTAAACATTAGGATGTGAAATACTGATCCTGTAAAATAACCTGGAACACTTCAGATGATTTGGGAAGGTCAAATATTCATCCTGAGCACCTAGATTCATATTATAATGTCTCTAGTACAAAATCCACGATTAGACATTTGTTAAAGTTCTTATTTTTTGCTGATTTAGACTTAGCACTTGGTTTTGGAAGGGAGTGTAATACCAAGACTGATTTTTATGTGGGTTTTGGAGTAGGAATAGGAGATCTGGGAATTGTTTTCTTTTCATTGCCTTTGTTATTTTTTAATCAATGTCGGAAAAGAGAACAGAGAGTTTTTAGAATTCTGCATTCATTTTCCCTTGCTGCTAAGAATGATCTCTTATAGAAATGCTTACCCAGGTTTGAAACAAAATCAGCAATAATCCAAAGATTGTCACTGTTGAGCAAGTATGATAGTATTTTTATGTTGCATTAAGATGTCTACTATCCTAGTGATCCAGTTTGAAAAGAGTTTTCTTTCTTTTTTTTTTTTTCTTTTCTTCTTTACCCTTTTTAAAACAGGGAGTTCTGTAAAACTAAATAAGTGTAATTCTTGTGGTCAACAAAGATTAAGGCTTGAAGGATATGACATCTGGCAAGATGCAGAAGTTTGGTTGGGTTTTTTTGGTTCGTTGGTTGGTTTGAGTTTTTTTGTTGTTGCTGCTTTCTCTTAATGTGTAGTTTAAATGCAATATGATGTTTGGAGAGCCAACTCTTCCTCTGGGAAATCTATTCAAATAGTAAGCACAGCCACATCTGAAATAGCACTTTTGGGAAAAAAAAGATGATCCTATTCATGACTTTGGAAAGAAAAAGAAGCAACCAGAAATACTTATTTTTTTTTTTTAACAGAGAAATTCTCTCAATCAAAAGCTAAACAAAATATAATGGGTGGGTTTAAGGGGCCGGGCCCTACCTTGTTGATTTTACTCACATAAATAGTTCCATTTAGTAGGGCAAATATACTGTGTCTAAATGGGCTTCTTTAGGGGGAGTGGTCCTATTAGAAAGCAGTGTAATCCTTGGCAATGGCAGGAGGAGTCCAAATTTGCTTTTTAACAGATAGGCTAATCAGTACCAATTAAGAGGCAAAGTAGCAGACTAATAAAGTATACTTGTCACCAGTTGTCATCTTAGTGATCAATTCACACCCCCACAACAATAACATCGACCCTTCAATGCTCTAATGACCCTGAATCCCCAAAGTGACAGAAGGATTAGGGCAAAGATAATGTGCTGGAAAGGTGCTAATGAAGTGGTAGGATTACAAGATGAGTTTCATCCTTAATAGACAGCAAAAAGGAGTGTTCAGTCCCACTCCAGATACGAGATTCACATTGACAAACTCTCATTGACTTCCAGTCAGGATCAGGACCTCAATTTAATTAATTAGGGTTTTTAATTTTTTAGTTAAATTTGAAACATGCATCTTGGTGTTTTCTGAAAGTAGCAGGTATTTGTTAGGCAATTAAGTTTATTCTCATGTAGTTTTTTAACTTATTTCTGTAAGTTGTATGCTGCAGACATTTTTGTACAATTTTATTAGTTTTACAGAGATTTAACTTTTTTGTGTGTAGAATGTACACAACTGCTTTTCCATGAACTGACTGTTTTAAAAAAGGAGAAACAAAGTATGTAATGCCATGTGTTCAATAAAAAAATGGTGTCACCTTCTTGCTCAGCATTACAAGTGGATAGATAGATAGATAGATAGATAGATAGATAGATAGATAGACACTGTATGGCAGTATCATTTTGAGGTGCTAATACAGAAAGATATCTAGTAGATGTTGTTGAAAATTCGTATTTTAAAATGTCCACTATGTTTAATATATAATCAAAATAATCCTGTTCATTAAATGCCACCTGTCTCTTGTTAAATTATACTTGAACTATATCTGTAACCCAATTCAAAAGAATATGTCAGTATTAAAGATAGGGGAAAGGGTACAACAGGCCATTTCTGGTATTTTAAGCCCCTGTCTTCATTAGATGTTACTCTGCTGCATCGTTGTAGCTAATTAACTTGTATATTGAAAACCCTTTAGAATGATTTGATACAGGGAGATGTGGGAATACATCGTGCTGGGATTAACACATTTTTATTGCTGTAGCTGTGTCCCTGCTGTTTGGGTGCAGGGGGAGGTAACCATTTGCAAATTTAGCTGTATTAGGATCATTTTCAAGTGGTATAAATTCTACTGCTAGCAATTTGAGCAAAATCTGCTTGACTTCAGTGGGAGATGTACAAATAGTTTGCTGCTGCACATTCTAGCGCCAGATTCTACCTTGAAAGATTCGTCTTGAGAAGCTTTATTTGTTTTAGTTGTTTTGTGATTTGTGTGTGTGTGGGGGGGAGAAATTAGGAGATTTCAAAACTCTGATATTAGAAAGATGCATTTTGAAACAAGATATTGTAATTTCTTTGATAATCAAAATGAAATTTTAAATATGTCTGTGTCATGCCCTCTGTTTCCCTCAAGATTTTGAATTTCCTGGTTTCTAACTTTACAGTTAAGCACTCAAAAACCAGCTGACTATGCTGTACAAATTTTTCCTATTGTGTACTTTACACCATACAGTACAATTTATAGGTCTGTAAAATATTGCACATGTGCTAATTAATTAACTCTTCACAGAAAGCTTTGGTTTCTGTGGAAAATTGGCTCAAAAATGCTTTTTCCCCCAATTTTAGGAGTAGAAAATGAAAATTGATTGTAATACAGGGCACGAGTGTGGACTTCCCTATGCTGGACACAAGCCAAGGAACATGGCTCAGGCATTTATTAGAGAAGTCACAGCTGACGTGTTTCTGCACCAGCAGTACATCCATGAAGTAGCATAAACTTGAACCAAGAGTGAATGAAATCTTCCAGCATGTCATACGACATTTCTTTTTAATTACCTAAATTACATTATAATGCATTTAGGGTTATTCATAAAAACAAAGAAGACATTTCTGTTCCAGACCTTAGCCTTAGCCTGTACTATTAATTTTGAGGCAGTTGTTTTGATGTGACTTCCTTACAGCCTGGGAGAGAAATGGAGCCACAAGACCTGTTTTGTACAAGCTGAAAAAGTTTCTGGAGAGAATTGACTTTTTGCCTTTGCCAGCCAGGGAGGGAAGAGAGCTGATGGTCTAGCCTAGGTGATGAAGGCAGTACCTCCTTGCCAATTCCTATCCACATGTCAATACGTCCCTATGAGATGTAAATCCTAAACTGCAGGAGTTTACTGTGGGCTTTTTTGTTCAAAGATGAGATCAGATCCTATAATTTGTAAGGATGTTGAGTTCACTACATGCCAAATGTGAGATAGGCAGCATATAAAGGTGAATATCTTTATTGCAGAAATGTGGTCTGAATTTAATACTCTATATCCATACATGTGAACCCTATAATCTTCTGTTACAAGCCAGATTTGATCTTTCTTTACAGTTGCAGTACACTGGGGTAGAGGTCCTTTTAATTTCACTTTGATATAGCACAGTGAGCCATTTTTCAAACAATATGTCCAGTCAGTCTTTTATTTATTATTTCCTTTTATGCTTAACAGATTGCCCATTCAAAATGGAAGAGCACGAGCGCTGTTGCCTCGTCGGCCACCTTGCTGTGAAGTTGCAATGTAGCAAATGGCTAATGTATGCATACATGTGGACACTGTTTTAACCCACATTTCACACCGCCATAATCGATTCATTGGTTTTGAAGAACAAAACAAAAACAACCGCCCTTGTCCAGCTGCAGCAGGCAAGAGTTAGGACATATGCTGGTGTGAAAGAGGGAGCAGGGCTGGAGACCCCTGCTGAAAACATCGGAACAAAGGGAGCACAATCGCCTTGGCAAGGCATGGGATGACTTAAATACCCTATTGTATGAAATATGAATAGGTTGGCATTGTGAATTGCGGCATGGGGAGCTCCACTGTGCTGCCGATTAGCCACACGATTATCCAGATTACACGGGGAAATGGCTAAGGTAAATAAGGCCAGCCTTCTGCCACCTCCTCCCCAGGGCCAGGGGCAGGCTGGCCCAACCCTTCTCTGCTACTGGGAGCTGGAAAGGAAGTGGGTGGAGAAGAAGGGGAGTGAAGTCATAAGCCCAGTGGATAACAAAAATAAGTGTTTCAAGGGCAACAATGTTAAAATGTCTATCTGGTCAAGTGATGTATGGGCACTGTCCCCTCCTACCATATAATGTGCAAGTAAACTGCTTGTATCCTCTGTGCTGTCTTTGTCTCCTCCCAGGTTAAGGGACAGCCACTGGCTGATGATCACAAAGAGTGTGGTAGGCACAATCTGTGTCCTAGAATCTTCTCTCCTCTCCCTTGCCTGGCTGGTGATGCTGTGCTGATGCCCCCCAGGACACATTTGGCTCTCCTGGCTGCCAGGGCACTGCTGACTCATGCTCAACTTGCCATCCACCAGGACTCCCAGGTCCCTTTCCATGGGGCTGCTCTCCAGCCTCTCATTCTCCAGTCTGTCTGTACATCCAGGGTTGTCCCATCCCAGGTGCAGAATCCGGCACTTTCCCTTGTTGATCTTCACACAGCTGGTGATTGCCCAGCCCTCTGATTTGTTGAGGTCTCTCTGCAGGGCCTCTCTGCCTTTGAGGGAGTCCAACAGCTCCTCCCAGTTTTGTATGACCTATTAACTTGCTCAGTGTCCCTTCCAGCCCTGCATCCAGTCATTTATGAAGGTGTTGAAGAGGACAGGGCTGAGGATAGGGCCCTGTGGAACCCCACGAGTGACAGATCCCCAGTCTGATGTCTCATTCACCATAATGCATTGTGCCTGACCCATGAACCAGTTGCTATACATGTAGATTTAAGTGGTCTCAAAAGTGAAGATATTTTTTCTCAAAGAACCTGTATCTTATTCTAGCTTTTCAGCTGAAAAGGCTTCTAATATTTGTGTGTTTTGTGGCATTGTTTACAACAGTAATCTCCATCTCTTTTCCAGAATCATAGAATTGCTAAGTTGGGAAAGATTATCAAGTCCTGTGTTAACCCAGAACCACCATGTTCACTCCTAAAACATATGTCCTAGTGTCACATCCACACATCTTTTGAATACTTCCAAGGGTGGTGATACCACCAGTTCCCTGGGCAGCCTGTTTTACTGCCTGATCACCCCTTCAGTGAAAAAATTGTCCGTAAGATATTATTGGATTATTGGATACAATCTAAACCTTCCTTGGTGAAGCTTGAGGCCATTTCCTCTCATTCTGTCGCTTGTTACCTGAGAGAAGAGACTGGCTCCCCACCTTGCTACAACCTCTTTTTGGGTAGATGTAGAGAGCAATAAGGTCCCCCCTATCCTCCAGAGAGTTTAATTGGAGGTGCTGTGGGATCTCCCAACTCATTGCAAAAGTACTGTTGGTGTGTAAATGAAGACACATCATCCTTGCAGGGAGGAGCTTTTACACCAGGAGCTCTTTGACGCAAATGATGTTCCCAGCTGCAAGGCACTCAAAAAACAGCTGGGCTCCCAAAGGAGACCACAGCTCCCTGGGTGTTTCTAGGGAAATTTTGGTGTCTATAAGTTACAGTTGCTCAGAAAGTATTTAAGTGGGTTAAATTGAGACCTGGTTTTCCCTAGAATGGAAAAGAATCAGTTTGAGGCAATAACTGGGAACATTGTTTAAAATGAGGGGAAAGGGGTGGTTTGACATTTGTGATTTTCTTTCTTTTTAGTTTCAGGTGACCTACTAAGAAATTCAGCACGAGTTTATGAATAGTTTGTCTTGTCCCAAATTTGCATTCTTCCCTAAACAAAACATTCAGCTGGAAATTTTTGCCCAAGTCTAACTTGGACTACTACATTGAGATTATCAGTTAATAGCAAAATAGATTAAGAAACCAGCTATTGAATAAGAATGGTAATTCGTCGCTATTTAATGGATTTTTATTCATCAATATTCAAGTAGTGCTCTAGTTGTGAAAATATTTGCAAATCTTAATAGATCACAGAGAAAGAAGTGCAGCTTTCACTTTTGCTTTGATACACATTTGGAAATATAAAACAAATTCCATATCCTGCCTCACTGTTACAGAGATCAAGCAATTGAAGTAGGAAGGAAAACCCCAAACCCAAAGTAAAAAAAAAACCTCAGTAGAACTTAAAAGAAATAAAAATTAAGTGAGGATACATTGCTATAAGCAGTGTATATTTTAAATCTTTATATTTCTAAATGTTGGAGAAACCCCCCCCCCCCAAAATATAATCTCACAAAATTTATTCCCTGATCATCAAATAGAGTACTTGCTGTACTTTGCCAAAAGTTCTGGGGACTATGAGCTCCTTGCCCTTTCTGTGCTGCAAGTCAATTTGGCTAATTGCATCATTTTATATAATCTAAATGCCTCATATTTTTCACTTTATGCCATAATGTGCTGAGCATTGTGACTTTGTCTAGTTAAATGGTATTTGTGTTTCACTCAAGGTTGGTTTGTACCTGTGGGTGTGCTTTGTAATGAAGTGCAACCTCTAGGGGAAGTTGTGTTTTTCTAATGCCATATTTCCATACACTTTGGATTTGAAAAGACAGCTTGAATGTTCTGTACTGTACTGATGGTTTCTGAGGAAGTCAAATGAAAAGTGCCTGGTTTACAGCCATTGTTTATCTGAAGACAATTTTTTTCTTTCTGCATAGCTGTCTCTATTTGCAATCTCTGGATGTCTAGAGCTTTGGGTATGGGCACTTCTTGTTACCTTTATCAAATTCAATCAGAATAGTTCAGTGGCATAGAATGGTTTGTAAAAGCTTTATGTTGCCTAAAAATGGTGCAGTTTTTCATTGCATCCTTGATTTTTAATTTGATTTTTATACTGTGAAATTTTACATGCACTTCTGGTTTAACATATAATTCCACCAGTTATCCAAACAGCTGCCTGTTATTGGACATATAAGCTCAGTTCAGATCTTTCTTTTGTCTTAAAATCCAATTTTCTACAGTACTGTTTTGAGTGTTTGCCATGTTCATGCGCTCAGGAAAGGCCCAGCAAGCCAACTTCATGACAAAAAATAGGAGAGAAACTTCCTAGTCAGGTTTCTTTCCAGTGACCTGTTTGTTGTTTAGGACATGCAGGGATTGTCGATTGAGCAGCAAGAAGGAAGGGCGAATTGATCTGATAGTGAAATCATGCATTTTTTGCTGAGCAGGGGACTTTTCTGACAGAGAAAGAACAAATTGACTTATTGGTTAATTGAAGGAGAGAATTGAGTGGGAGAGGCAGTGAGAATTTGACGAATGTCAACTGCAGGAAAGAAGGGTTCTTCAAATATATATATGCATAAACATTTATTTATTTCCTTATTTGTCTGCCTCTTACTTAATGTGTGATAGAGGTGGGTGGATTTACTTTGACTCTTTTTGGTGACATGGGTAGGCTGACTTTACAGGAAACCTCTTTTTAAAGATGATTAGAAATGTTCCTTCTTTGAAGTCTGCAAAAGTTTGTTGCTGGTGGTTTTTTACCTAAAGCTGTGCCTTCTGTTTCAGTTTATTAAGATTCTCAGTGTATGTGTATGCTCTTTGTTCATTAGCTGCAGTTGCCTAATCCTGGCCTGGGTTTTAATGCATGTTAGGCACCTAACTTCCACGGGAAACAATACGAATGAATGAATGAAAGAATATTTTTTTTCCTTTAAATAATCTTCCAGATTTCACTGGGCAACTCTCTGTAATGGTAGGACCAGATCTACTCCCATTAGTGCAGCCATTGGTTCTTTCACCCTTTTGAGAGGGGACCATGTTTTGTTTTGTTTTGCAGGTACAACTATGGTTTTATCTGTAGAGAGGGCTTCTAAGTGATACAGTAATTAAAAAAAATAGTAAAAGTAATGCCATCAACACTCATACTAGTAGTAATAAACAGTTACATATTGGTGCCACATACATATTAATTACTCCAATGCTTAATTTAACATCTAATTAATTTATAATTAATTTCCTAATTTCTGTCTGGATGAAGTTGCCATAATCTTCATATGGTTCCTTTAGGAGGCCAGAAGTACTTTCATTCCCATTTTACAGGAATGACATTGAGGCCATCCAAAACTGGCTTCTGAAGACTCTTAACTCTTAGGATGTCTTCAAAGACTTTTGTGACCTCTGCTTGGGAAGACTGTGTTTGTAATGGGGTTAGGGAAGGAGCCTATTCAGGAAATTTTCTGTATTGTGGGGCAGCAAATGGCAGAGTCCCCAGGGATCAGTGTGGTTATTGGAGCTTGGTGTTGCAATGTTACAATAATTTCCCTCTTGCAATGACATTATCATGGGGATTGTGGGGAAACTGAATGCTAGGGACTGATCTGACTTGTGAAGAAACTGTGTCTGCCCTCCTTCTCTCTGTACCCTTCCACAATGCTCAGATGTGCCATGGCCTGATTTTTATCATCATTAGGAAAGATTCAGCTGCATTTACAGCAGGGATATTGTAGAAGTGAGCTCTGTGAAGAAAGATTAGTAGAGATTTTAAACTCCCAAGAGGAGAAGGAAGGACCTTAATTAGCAAATAATAGGTTTAGCCCATAAACTACTCACAAAAAAAAAAAAAAAAAAAAAAAAAAGTCACCAGGCATCAGAAAGGAAAGGGATAAGTAAAAAGTCCCCAAATAATTTCCACATAAAAAAGGATTCTTATTTGTGTCTGGGGCGTTGCTTTATTTTAAAATACATTTGGTATTTTAAAAAACATAGCAATAGTTTTTCTTGAAGTCACTCATCCCAGACAGTGACACTTAACACCTGTATGTTGTTGAAACAACACCAGAGGTAGGTGACTAGCAGGGAGAGAGTGTTTGGGGAAGTTTGTGTAGCTGGAAAATATCTTCAAATTTGAATTCTTAGTGGGAAACTCATAAACACACCAGAGCTGAACAAATATTTCAGTATGAATAACCGATATGACAATACCCCTCATAATAGCAGGCTGCTGCAGATGTATGGGATGGCTGGCACTGTTTGACTGACAGAGGAGGAGAGGTGTCACCATCATAAGATAACCCTTGCTCTGTCTTGCACCAGCTGGGATATCACCTTGAACTGAGCCAATCCATCATCCTGCTAATGAAACGATAACAGCTGGCTTTTTCCATAAAACAAAAGAGTTTGATTGAAGGATGCTTTTCTCCATTTTCTTCCCTTATAACTTAGCAAGTTTTCCTTTGTAGAAAGTGGAACCTTAGAAAGTTTCCAGCAAAATCCAAAGCTTGCCCACAGATTGACTGTAAAATGTGCACTGTGCGTTTGTCAGGGATGCTCTAAGTGGTACTGAAGCTGACAGGATACAAGCAGGAGCTGACAGCTTCACTCCAGTTACAGCTGATTAAAGGCTGCAGGGGCCTGGGGGCCCCGGCTCGGAAAGAGGACCTCTGCAAATTCACCAGAGCACTTCCAGTCTGCACGTTTTGTATCGGCTGGCTCAGAGTACACCAGGTATTACACTCAGTAATCAACTTCTGCCCCAAATTTTGGAGTGTTTGAGAACAGATAAGGAAAATTAGTTAAAAATACAAACGAAGATTACCTTATATTATGCATGTACATTATATTATGTGTGACAAATGGCAGTGTAAAATGTAAGAATTGCATATATGTGTACCTTTAGAGCCACTGTGTCTTAAAAGCATGGCTTAAATCTTGAGGTGGGGTCCTCTCACAGCCTTCTCCCTATTCCCATACCTATCATGCATATTGAGCTCTTGCAGGCTGAGCATGCTGGCTGCTCAGTTTGGGAGCTCTTCCCAAGGCCTTATAGCCAAGATGTCCAAGTATAGCCAGGGATCCAGCATGACCTAATCAGAACCATTAAAAAAAAAGGAAATTTTTGGCACTGTCTGGAAAAAAGAGAGAGATCACAGCTCCTGCTTTTCTGAATGTTCTCCTTTATAATTTCCAACTCCTAGCAAGTGTGCAGTGCTTGTGTATGCTGTATATACCTTGTGCTTTAGCCTATACTGAATGAACATCTGATTGGGGAAATTTTTTCCTCTCTGTTCTTTCACAGGTCAGTTTTACATGGTGGTGTTTTTTTCCTTCATTCCTTCACTAATGGAAAGAGAACGTCCAAACAAATATCCCCTCCCAAACATGGCTAATAAAATACCACTTTTTTTTATTTTAAATTTTGTTTTACCAAAATAAATAGAGAATTTTTCTTTGCATTATTTCTTTCAAGACCTTTCTGTTAAGCAAGACAACCACATTTTCCCCTTCCTCCCTAAATTTAAATTTCAGTCTTGTTTTATTAGTACCAGAAGTCAAATTTTTAAAACTGCTGATTTAAAAATTCATGCAATTTTTGGAACACTTTGGCAAGGTACTTTTAAAAACACCTGAATATAAATCAGAACTTGTGGCTTAATAATCAGAACTGCAGGCACAAAATATAGTAAGGCAAGTAACAGACATTTGTTAGCTTTTTTTACATTAATCCATTAATATATTTTTAGAAATGCTAAATATTTAAAGCTCCAGACCGAGAGCTATTCTTAGGGTGATTTCTTCCCTTAAGTTGAGCTCAGGTAATGCTTTTGATCTCCATTCACCTAACTGGAAATTAATTTTTCACACGTGGATATTTGCTGAGAGGAAGACATGGACGATATGCCTCTAAATAAAAGGAATTAAGGAAATATATTTGTCTTGATCCCTGAGTTGTTTATAATAATTTAGACAAACTGCTGAACAGTGTACGCATATCAACAGTACATTTCCTTAGTCTGAGTCCTCTTGTACTGATTTTTAAAAGGGAGCCATAAAAACCTGGGGGCTTCTGAACTTCAGAACTCAAGGAATTTGTTAGTATCCTCACACTGAGCAATAAGAACCCTATATAGACATATTATAGTGTGTATGTATGTGGCTGTATGTACATGTCTGCATTTTTTTATATACATACATACACTTATTATTTAAGTGTATATACATACATGTGTGTACATATATATGTGCTCATGCATGTGTAAAATACATGCCACAAATGTAAAAATGTACACACATAAGTGTATTCTCTTAGTCTATTTTTCTCACCATCTTCTTTGAGCTTGTCTTTGTTTTAAATCACTTTTAGGCTCATTTAAGGCTCTGCTGGACCCATTAAATTCTGCCTCAGATGGTATATCAGACTTGCTTTAAATTACAAAGTATAGAAAAAATAATTTTGAGATAATAGAGAAGACAGATAATGCAAGGATAATACAAAGCAATAACAAGAGAATATAATTTCCATTACTGAAATAGTTTATTATAAAAAAAAAAGACAAAACACAAATAAGATATATGAATTAGAATCCTCACATTAAAAATGTGTCCACTTCTGAAGGGATGTTCTGATGTTTTGAGTGGAATTTGGACTGCCATAAAAAGAAGACGAAGTGAATGCTTGTGAGAGAGACCAGGAAAGAGAGTTTAGGAAAGCAAATGTGCTCTGCAGAAGTAGTTCAGTTTGCATAATTTATTTTTAATATGGATCCTCTCTGGTGTGTGAGCACTCCCTCGCTCACCACCCACACCCCCCTCTTTTCTTTTAAAAATAGGAATTTCTGTGCTGCTTATGTTCCAATATTCCAGTTCAAATAGGATGCCTGGTGGTAGCTCAGCACTTGTGTACTTGAGTACTCACTGCTGAGGAGCCTTGCTTGCAGGTAATCTAGATTTATGGTAAGTCTACCCTTTCCCTTCATCTACAAGGTCCAGGGACATTCGGGTAGCCAATCTGCCCTTAAATATGTCTCTGAGGAAATGGTGCTAATTAGTATTGGAATTTACAGCCTTTCATTTTATTGACTTGTCCTACTTTCTTCGATAATTAACTAATGAGTAAAGTAATGAGCTATGTTAGTCAGTCATGATGTTCAATTAAACAGCAAATCAATTATTGAAAATAGTTTCGGACAGCTCTGGTGTCGTCACAGGGAGTGTGTGTGCCTGAGTGTGTGGGTGCACATGTGCTTTAAATGTGCGCCCTAGATGTGGCAGTGTCCCTCCCTGGAGGGCATCTGGCTCCTGGAGGGCTCTGTGGCCACAGCCAAACCAGACTAGGGGTCCCTCTTGCCTGCCTTGCCCACAGTTTGCTCAGCTGTGCTACACAGCCCTCTGATGCTGCACCTTATCCTTAAGGGGTTCCCAGAGCCTGAGAAAGATGATTGTTGTAAATTAGGGAGCACTTTTCCCAATGGGGAGATTGGATGTTACAAAACAGGTGTGCCTGTTCACTGGTGCGACCCCTCTGCCTCTTTCTTGGCACATGCGATATTTCCCACTGGTGAGAAGGGTCACCTGTCCCAGACCTCAGTGTTACAGCAGCAGGGACTAACACACAAATATGTGTCCTCAAAGCTTTATGTCTCTTCTGGCCACAGCAATACCCATGAACAACAGAGAAGGCTGGCAGGCAGTTCAGGATTTTTCCCCATTTGAAGGCTTTGCATACCAGCCTGAGCAGCAGTTGTCTGTGGGAAGAGGCTTTTAGGACCATCATGTCATGAGTCCCCTGCACCAAACCTGCAAACACACTCTTGTGTGGCCAGTGGCAGGTCAGGTCACAGTTTTCTGGACCAAAGCCATGACACGGACTGGTACATCTGCTGGTCTGTACAGCCCAGACAACTTCATTTGGCATGGGCCAGGCAAATATCTGTGTTGGCAGGATGAGAAACAGGCATTCATTATCCCCACAATATGGTGAGGTCAGTTTTGCCTAGGAATGTAAAGGGCAGTTCCAGGAAAGAAAGGTGTAGCTGGCATTATCATTCACTAACTTGCTAGCTCTGTAGGTTTAATTATTTTTCCTTTGGAATTTTTGCCCTTCCTGTTTCCTTCAGGTCTTTTGCTTCATCTTTGCTTCCGCAGGAGCTGGAAGCACAGTTGCACCTGCTGCCCATGGCTATTCAGGCTTTCACACTCACCTTCCTGGCACCCACCTTAGTTCTGTGTTTGGTGTTAGGGTGTACCACAGCATCATTCCCACATCCAGCAAGCAAACGTGTCCTGAAACTGCAGAAGTTTGGGAACAGCTTTAACTGTCCTGTGCTCTACTCACACAAATAAATTTTTACTTGTCCTGTCAAAAGACCACTTCATTTTGGACAGCAGCAGCTTTTAGACAGGATAGTAATATTGCATTAAGCAAAACAAAAAGGTTATCAGAGGGCAAGTTTGGGTCAGGATTAAAATTTTAATTTAATACCATTCAGATACGCTACCAGAAAAAACATTCTGGCACAGCTCTGTTTGAGTAGCAAAGCGGCACAAATAGTGCCATGCCATGCTCATAGGCTCTCTATTCATAAAAGATATTATTTATTAATAATAATAGTTATTTATGATTTTTTTCAAAAATAGCAAGCATGCAGAAATCTTCCTTCTGCCTTTCAAATTCAGAAGGAAAAGCAGGCCAGTGAGCAAGCTGCATAAATACAGAGAGAGGAGACTAAACGCATTGGCCTTAGCCATCCAATTGAATCATGATTCATTAGAGAAACAGCAAGCCAAAAGAAATCAAAGACAGTTCAAAAAAGGCAACATAAAGTTTTAATTTCCAAACAGTTTTAATTCACTGTTTGTGCTCTTTACTGAGAATATGCAAGGAACACAAACATTCCCATATGATTTAAATTACAATTTACATATGAATTACATTAGAAATATGAGCTACACTAAAGAGATAATTAGTGCTGTCCTGGGTTATGTGAGCACAAACAAAATTAAATAAGAACAATTTCAAAGCCAAGTTTTGCTTTGCCTTTTCAACTAAGCTGGTTTAATCAGTGATAATGACTGAAATAAATCCACTACATATAAAACAACACACAACATATCATACTGTGTGAAATGTCATTACTACATCCCGTGCCTTGGTAAATCTCACAGTCAGAAAGGAATACAACATCCCTGGTAGGATGCTACACAAAATTTGCTACTGCTGGGTGCCCAGTACTGGAGGTGATGGTCCCTAGGGCTTGCAGGACCCACAGCAGGCCAGCATTGCTGCACAGCATCACACAGAAAGTAATGGAGGGCAGGGCTGTGAGGGTGTGTGCCAGGGATTTTTTTTAAACATGACATAAGAATGAGAAGGAGCTGCCACAGGAAAAAAAAAGCCAGTGGTAGCAGTGAGCAGTGAGAGGGAGGGGAGCAGGAGAATCAGGGTGAAGAGGGGGAAGACAGGGGAAGAAGAGAAGAAAGTGAGAAGGATAAAAAATACCACACAGAAGCAAACTACCTGAGCATCAGTGCCTCAGCCCCTAAATAGAGCTATGGTTTATGACTACCTAGCCTAATGAGCTAAACTCTGGTGACCATAAAACTGAAATATAATTATGACATTAAAGATGCCTATATTTGAACTTAATTATTAATTAATTTAATGAGAGAATAGGAGGTTGTAAAATTGCTAATTAAACGGCTCTGTAAAACTGCAGACGGCAGAGGATTTACCAAATGATGAAACCCACAACAGTATTTGGGCTATATCAATATTCTATTAATATACAGTATGCCAGAGGTACTGGCTAGTACGCTACTCACAGTTAAGCTGATGTGACAGGCATACAGAGTGAAAGAAAATGAAGGACATAAAATTCCGGATGACAACAACCTTGAAGACGATCTCTGCCCCCCACCTCTGTGGCAATTTCTGAAATCAGTTAAATAAACTCAGAAATGCAGGATAAAAATCAATCTTACCATCGCAAATGTGAATAAATTGGCTTGAAGCAAAGGACCCACCTATGGTCTTTAGGCACCGTGGTGCTGTGTCGCTCTCTGCCTGTGAGTGAGAATGGTCAGAGGGAATCTGGACTTAAGTGCAACAGAAAGGGAGGGATGCAGCATGAGTAAGTGTGTGTGTGTGTGTGTGTGTGCGTGCTTTCAAGTGAAAGAGAAGCTGAGCAAGAGCAAAAAATAACTGTCCCCGTGTGATTAGTGAAATTAAACTCAAGTGAACCTTCAGGGGCTGAATTTGAACCTATGGGGGACAATCTTAGAGATTCCCACATTGCACTGTCAGCATGTGAGGAATTTCGCTGTAAGATTTGAGTGGCAATGCCATTTGGATAACATTCACTTTAAAACGCAGGGGAGGGGTGCAAGGAAATGTCTTCTTTTCGCACTGAGCCTAAATCAAGGACCATCGAAAGAAAAAGCGCTGGGGTATCTCACCCTGCATATCTCTAGATGTCAGTTATGATTAATTACTGGGATAAAAGCAAAAGAAAAAATTCAAATATCCTTTTTGTAAGAAACAGTGAAACACCTCTGGGCAGTGTAAGAGAAAACACGTATAACACTAGGTTAACTGTAGGAGGTGCATTCTAATATTTGCATTAATCCTTAGAACTGTTGCTTTTTATACCTGTCATGTGGCATAGCTTTTCCTTTAGATATTTTGTTTTTAAATGCCCTGTTGACAGCCACAAGAAGGAATTTAACAAACAATATCAAGAAAATTGTGTGGGAGGAGACTTGCCTTTCACTCTAAGGGAAACAATATAGTCATTACGGTAGCATCTCCCACTTACGGAAAATTAATGAATGATCTTGAGAGCAAGGACAGGAGTTGTATTCCCAAGTCCTTTGCCAGTTCTAAAGAAGCTACATACACTTTCAGTGCCTCAGTTTCTGCTTTCTAAGCTAGGAATAAGAGCAGCTTTGTGTCATTTATTGTTCACGTTTCAGAACAGTAAATGGAAGCTTGCACATAATGTCTGAGGAAGTGATCTCTAGCAGTCCATTTTTATAGACTGGTTTGGGAAAAGACTTTACAAGTGTCACTTCTTACCTTTTTTCTTTCTGTCCATCTTTGTCTATATGAACAAGGTAATTTAAAGCAGCTATGCACTTCACATGATAGTCTTGTTACCTTGTCTGAAATACTTACACAATTTTCAGTCACTTGATGCTCAGAAACTTCACGGGTGGGTTATATATGAGGATCTGCAGCTGAAAGAGCTGCTGCTTTAAAAAGTCTTGATCCCAATTTAGAAAACTACTCTGGCTGGTTTCTGTCTTATAATATGTGCAATTAATAAATATGAAAGCTTCTATGCATTTATTATCGTTGTACCATGCCCTGCAGTTTTATAGATCCAATTTCTCAAAAAGTGACTTCATCTACCAGAAATAAAACCAGACAGACTTCTTCTATTGTATAGTCAGCTATCGAACCTGCCCCTTGACTGAAGGATTTTGTGAGATCTGTACTATGTTCTTACTCAGTTTTCAAGCCCAGCAAGACAGGCAATAAGTTAAAAGTGGTGGTTTTATAGTAAAAAGGAAATTCCAAATGGCTCATCATCATCACATTGCAGGTCACACATTTAGAGCATCAAAGAAATTGCCTCTTTATTTCCACCAGAACTACCCTATGGTTAACTTTATTACAGGTAGGTCTCACTCTTTCCTAGAGAAATTCAACCTGCAGCAGAGTGGCTGGCTTGAAACACAAGAGAAAGAAAGGCACAAAATCTGGGATGTATTACCTCCAAATTCCCTCAATGCAGCCATTATTGCAGCTCCCTATGACACAGAAATATTTTTAAAAGGGTAAGTACTGCTTAGCTATTGTCCAACCAAAAGCCTGTTGATGTTTTCTGTGATACTTGCTGCCCTCCAGCTATGAGGAGATCCTGGACAGGAATGGGCAGGGATCTCCTCATTGCAAGGAGCATGAAAGATCCAGCCAACAGCTCTGAACCTGAAGTTCATGGTCATCTTTGGTCACTGCAGACCCTGAGAGAAAATTATTTTGTCTCGTTTCTCTGCTCCAAGAGCTGGGGTTTGGTCAAGGTCACCTGACAGTAATTTTAGGGCTGAGCAGGGGCAAGTGGATACCAGCAGCTCTGGATACCAGCAGCGATGGTAGCAGCACTGCTCCCAGCCCTGTGTTACAAAATGGGTCACAGCTTGAAAACCTCTGGGGCTGCACATTCCTTAAATGCTATGGGTGAAATCCAGCTGTGGTCCAGAGCTAAACCGTGTGGCTGACAGGGGTGGCTGGCAAGCTTGATTTCCAGGAGAGAGCTCCAAAGTAAGAACAGTTGAGATTAACCATCACTGACTGATATTGCAGGTGTTTATCAGGGTCTCACTGTGTTACATGTGAAAAGTTTACAAATCCAAAGCTTTCACTGATCTGATGTAATTCCTGAGGATTTAAATTGTTTGTTTTAATAGTGATTTAAATCTTCAAGGAGGTTAACTTGGTTTAAGTTATCTTCTGTTTTTGTTTGTATTTGTCCTTTTTGTGCCCTTTAGAAAGCTTTCCCTTTTTCAATTGGTTGGTAAGCCGTAAAATATGTGACTAATTACATTCTACTAAGTAAGCTGCTCACTTTGTGTATTTATTGCAGATCAGAAAGATATTTTATATCTTTGCTCATTAAATTAACCAGGTTTTTAGTTTAATATCATTAAACTTCTTCCATTTTTACATTACAGATTGTTAGAATATGGTGTGTGTTGTAAGCCTTTTCCATTAGGTGAATACTATTTTTGGTTTTGTATTTGCGTTAGAAAATATTTATAAACATCTCAGAACAGCTTTACAATTGAAGGAAAAAAGCCTTTAAAATAGCTCTCACTAAGTAAATAAATCTCTTAAACTCAATGGATGCGTAGAAGGGAAAAATATATTTACTTAAACAGATATTGTTTTCACTTAATTTCATATCTACTGTATGCATTATAACTTAAAGACAAAACCAAGATTTTTTTTAAGCTTCCAATTGATTTCTAATGCTGATTGAATTATTCATTGAGAACTAGTTGAATACATTGAAATCCAGATAAAAACATTTATAATTCCTGAAAACAAAATTTCTGCTGTCAAAAATTATAAAATTAACTAAAAAATTGTTGACTTTATTTTTTATTTCCTTACTTGTGATTTCACATGATCAGTGTTTTGAATTTTTTTTAAAACCTCAGAATGAGACTAGCACAGCTTGCAATCATTGCAGCATTGCAGAGCTAAAAACATGGGGAAAACACATATCCAAGTAATAAAAACATAAGTTGCTTTCTCAAGCATGAAGTCTGCAGATCTGAGAGTTGTAGTCTGAAAACAGAGGATTACTGTATCTATCAAAAGGCAAAAGAATTTGCATTAGTTCCTGTTACTAAAATTTTTCTTTAAATCAAAAGAAATTACACAAAATGAAGAAGATTGGAAATAAATGGATTCATCTTTTCTATGTCAGGAAAACAGGTCAGTTATTACATTTGGTGTGAAATCTGAAAGGTAAAAGGTGTTCTCCCATGTATGTGTATTGGCACATGTGTATGTGGCAAAAGTTTGGAGTGGAATTAAATTAGCAACTCTGTTGTTTCACAAGGCAGATAATCCAGCTGGCTCCCCAGACTAACTGAAAGAGGTTAGCAGCAGTAAAATACAAAAGCATTTTAAGCATGCAGGGATCTGGTAGATCTGTGCTACATTGAAGTGACTGGTACCTTAGCATTATAGGATGTTGAGAGAGAGAACTGATAAATTTTTATCACAAGGTCTTCTGAAAGAAAGATAAAGGAGAACTTTTGGGTCTGCAATCTGTAGAAAACTTTTGACTTTCACTTTGCCACCAGATCACACCTTTGGATTAATCTCTGTACGCACCTGTTCTCACTGTTTATGAATGGCCTGTGAACTTTTCCATACCTCATTTAGATAATTATCAAAAACCCTTCTCCAAATGTAAGTGCATAGAGGACAGCAATCAGGTTTCAGCTGCTGAAGCAAAATGCTGTGACCTCTGTGAATATTTTTCTTCAAGGAATTAAACAGACTTCCATATCATGACATGAGGAAGGCTGAAGCATGGCAACCTTAGCTGGGTACCTCTCTTGTGTTTCAAATCACAACTAGGCAAGCATCATAAACAAGAATGAGCCAGTCTTTCTGCTCCCAAACTCCAAATGTATTACTCTTTTACTGACTCTGTGAGTTCTTATTTGACTCTGGAGGAAAAGGAAGGTAAGAAAGCAACTTGACTGATGTTGGCTGTACCCAAGTCTCAAGCTGGATGCCCAGCAAGGTGTCTCACAGTGTCCTTCTGCTGCTTTGACTGCAGTTTGTCCAACAGAGAGAAGGCATTGGGAATAAAATCACTCTACAGACAACCCAGGATAGCCCTTTAGTCTACTTTTCTTCCTTACCTGTGGTTGTTAGCCATGTTGTGCTTGAACACAAGACTTGTTACAACCCCAGTTGGTCACAACAGTGCCTAAAAACTGTTCTACAGAGAGTTCTCCTGTCGTAGAATTCAGTGGGACTATTCATACAGTTAAAACTATGTGTCTATGTAAGTAATAGACTGCGTTTTTAGGCAAATTTTAGACTTTGGGTTCACCTTAATGTTTTTGGGATTTATCCCTTTTGTTTTGTGAAATTAACTAATTCTTATTTGTTGTAAAATAAGCTTCCTTTATATATTAAAAGCTTACAGAGAAGGCCACAGTCATGCATGAAAAGTATATTAAAAAACCTAATAAAAAGAAACTGAAGTATAAAAAACAAAATCAGAAAGATATAAGTACTAGCGATAGAAAAAATAAATAATCTAAACACAAAGGCACCTTATCTACATGTAGATACAGACTGAGACAATATTTTCTTCTGAAAGAAAAATCTAAATGTAGACTATATGACATAATTTAAGTAAATATTGCCTGAAAAACAACACACATCTGTTTTCATCAGATCCATTTGAGAAATTAAGGATAAAAAGGAAAAGGTTAGCAAAGCATCTCAGAAGTGCAGGTGTTGCAGCATTTAAAAAGAGTAATTCTAAGGAACGAGAGGAAGGAATCATAATGCCACCTTTTTTTCTAAAAGGTAGAGGTGCCTTGAAGGAGGACAGGAAGGTAAAGGCATGCATGTGGTCTGTGGAAGATTTCTACTGCCCAGAATGTGATTGATCTGTGGCTTCATCTTTCTGCTTGTGAAAGAAATTATAACAACTGGGAGATAAGCCAGTCTGTGTTCTGGGATGGGGTGGTAAACCCCCAAATTCTTAAGTTCCTACCATTAGGAATGGATGAGATGCCTGACACAGTAAAACAATTTGGAAGGATTAAATAACAATTTGGTCTTTGCATTATGAAAAGTAAGATCCCATCTGGTCTGAGTTTGCTTCTTGTTTACAAATGCCTTAGTTTGAATGAAGAATAGAAAAAAAAAGAGTTATTGCTCATTCTCCCAAGCAAATAGGAAATCCATCTGATGATGATCCTCCATCACAGGCAGGTCAGCAGGATGTCATTTATAGATGGCCACGGACATTTCTTCAGGTAGCCCCATGTATATACATGCACTTGGCCACACCTAAGCTTTTCTGGTGACATCATCTCCCTGAAAACGTTTCTCTTCCTTTTGATGGATCCTGTCACAGTGACATGTTCTTTCATTAGGACACATGAGAGCAGCCACCCAAGTGAATAACCTCACTCTCGCCCTACTTTGATCTAGCTCAGTCATTTCTGGTGACTCAGGTGTATGAAACAATTCCCAGGAAATAGCTATAAAAACCTGCTGTTCACGTGGGCTGCATGTGCATTTGGGAATACCAACTGCAGTGAATGTCTGGGCAGCACAAGTTCAAGTCACACAAAGGATTTAAGTAATACACTGGAAAATACCCCAACCACAAGCTGGTTTTTTTTCTGTGCTTCCTTCTTAAGGGGTCAAATTTGAAAATGCAACACACACTCGAAACGTTAAAGATAATAATGGATCAGTCTAACATCCTTGGTGTAATCAAGGAGGAGGAAAGCCTCATGTGTACATGTGATGAACAAACATACGTACCTTATATCAATTTTAACACAGATTCTACTGGTCCACCGCGCACCTGTGATGTCAATACATTTACACACATGTTTATACTCATAAATGAGAGGAAAATTTATTAAAGGAGGCAGTAAATGAGTAATATCAGTTTCACATTGAGTCTCTAAGCCACCTTCAGGAGCAGTTTAGGAGCAAAAGGTCTGATTCTTGCTTACACTAATAACATAGCAATGTAAAATAAACTTGAACAAGGATGCAATTTACATTTAATCTGTCCAGCCTGATGCAAGATGGAGAGTAGTATAAATGAGAAAATGTCTTAGAAACTCTCCCTCTGCAAATTGTTTAATATATTGGCATTAGGTGCAGTTTAGTTATCCACTAAACAGAAATGACTTGGTGTTGTACTGGAATGAAAGTTTTTATTAAATGGTTTAACTTGAATACAAGGAAAACCAGAATATCTTTGCTTCCTCTTTGTTTCTTCCCACTTATATCCGTTGCTCTAATGAGAGACATTGCCTTTGTCAACAGGCCTTCTGTCTCTTTATACCAGCATGGCAACAAGAACATCACTACCATAAAATTATGTGTTACATTTCAAAAATGCAGCAGGAGAGAAAATTTTAAAATTCATTTTTCCTTCCCCTCTCTCCCCGTGCACCTCAAGCGCTTTTGTATTGACACCTTTTCCTGCCCTGCTTATAGTGAGGTTTATTTATTCTCCAGCAATGCATTTTAGAGGTGAGTGGATCACAGTTGTGTGTTAAATCATAAACAAAACCAATCTCTCTCCCTCTCCCTCTCTCCCCCTTTCTTGTTGTCTGTCCTTTTTACTTAAACATAGCTTCTAGATTAATGATTCATTCTTCTAAAAGGCTGCTGTGCCTAGCAGATTATACTGTAAAATCTGCCATTCTGTTTATGTTTAAGATACAAGATTAAGGCAGTGGTCATGCTGAGGGAAATGGTTCTCACACAGAACAAGAAAGGATCAATCCATGTCTGCTGAATCCAGGCTGTTTTAGCAGAGTCTGCTGTTTTGGTGTGCTGCCAGACCCCAAAGAAACGCTGGTGAGCTTTGAAACTTCATAGCCATTCTTAGACTGAGCACAGCAAAGACTAAAAATAAAGCTTATCACACACATGTACCTCTGAAAGTTACAGCAGCCCAGCTGTCTCTAAATTGCAGGGAAAGCACTTGAGAAATAAATTATGGAACCCAAATCAGGAATGAAAAGGTGAAAGATTTTAATTAAAATTAGCCTGTGTGGTACCTTTAAAAGTATGTGGGGCTAGAATTTGCCCCTGGTACTGTAGAATCAATATCCAGGTCATATATAGTTAAATTATCACTGGCAGTAATGCTTTTTTTTTTATCATGTCATGCATTAGCATAAAGGCAAATCAGAGCCAAAGTAACTTTTTTTTTTTGTTCCTACAGTGTGACTTACCAGATCAAATAGGTTGATCCATAAAAACTAGTTGGGCATGTAATGCCAGCCAGATATTAGATTGGAGACTTGTATACACTTGAAATTCACAAAAATAGCTCATTTGAAATAATTGCTCTGAAACAGCTATTTGGGCAGAAAAGCTGTAGGGACATTTCTCAACCATTTCAGATTAGTTATCTCAGTAAATTTCTAAGTATAGACAAGCCCTCGTGATGTGTCCTGCCAAATGAAGATTGTACTATTCAATTAGCTCTCATTAAGGAAGGAAGAGAGGGGTAAAAGTAGATTTTCATTAAATATAAATTTTTATATTTATTAGGCAGACATGAGAATACACAAATTCAAATTCACATAGATTTTGTAGTCATTAAGTGAAGCAGGCCTTCTAAAGGAGCCATGAGCCTGCCCACTGGAGACTTAAAACATGTCTGAAAGAGGTTGTTTGATGCTTGAAGGACCTGGGCTGATGGGGACACTGCCTTTTGGGTGAGGGTCTGAATCACAGTTATGAATCATGATTACAAATTATAATTACTTCAAGAAAAAGTCATTCTGGAAACATCTTATGGTTTCTTGGAGATTTCTTTTTCTACCTGAAATTGTTGGTTCTATTTTTAACCAGGACAGGGAGTAGTTTTGAATAAAAGGCATTACTGTCAGGGGCAGAGAGTGAAAACACTGTATCTCAGGTGTCAGCTTCTCCATAAAAGACAAAATCATCTATAAAAAGACTGCGGTGTTTAAAGCAGAAGTCAATTCTAGCACTGTGGAAGCAGGGTTTAAATGGGAAATCCAGACTTTCACCCATTATGTCTGTGAGTAGAAAATGCTGCTGCTGTTTGGTACTCAGAGTGGTCCTTGACAGCACTGTGTGGAAGCTGCTTTCCATCCTTGCAGTGCTGGCCATGACCTTCCCCTGTTCCAGAAAACGTGTCTTAGAAAAAAACGCCTAAATTCTTTCTAAAACCTCATGACTAAAGAGATTGCTACATGCATATGGATTAAAAGCTAGACTGTTTATTATACATATTTAGATCTGGATTGGACATAGATTACTATCCAGGCCAGACTAAACACTTTTAATTTAACAAACCAGTGCTGGCTATAAAGAGGGGGTGAAATAAATGTTTAATATATCCTATATCATCTTTCCCCAAATGGTTTCTATTTATCATCCAAGTACCTAATCAATGCAACTACATATAAAATCCACAGATTTTATAGTCCAGTAATAACTATATGCAAATTATGTTGTCATATAAACATACTGGCACAAAAAGATGTATAATACCTATCAGACTAGTTAGCCATTATCTTAATTACAAAAGGATTATCCCTGTAAAGGCAAGGCTATAATATAATAGGAGTTCTGAAATAAGAACAATCTCTAGCTATGTTTACCATTAATTCAGACTGCACTTATATTTCCATTTCCCTTTTCCTACTGTTTATTTTTGTTAATGTTTATGTGTCCCTTTGCAAGAAGCACTATGGTACAGCATCCCATCAAATTCACCATGAAAGCTCTAAAGAGCCATCCTAAGTATATTAATCCTCCATAAAAATAAATAAGCTATACGAGAGAGAGCATTTCTATAAGGCTCCAGTGTTAGTACTGGCAGCTGGACCATGAGGTGGTGAGAATGTGTGTGCCAACTTTGAGATCCATGCATGAAAAAGCTTTTTACATTTTTTTTTTCTGAAATGGGTTTTGTTGGCGAATAATTTTTTTCCTCTTAGTAAAGGTTTTTCTGTAATGATGACACTGACTTTATCCCTCTTTCTGTGAAAGCCAAAAATTATTTCTGAAGGCCAGCAAAAGACAGGGAAGTCTGAAAGAGACCAGGTCACACAAGAAAGATGTTTCACAGTTGTGACTTTGCAAATACAATATAGGAAAAACAACAAATATAAGTAAAACTTCATCTTTTCCTAACATTGCATTTGCTCTGATGTATTTTCTGAAAGCCGCCCAAGTATAACTATTTATTTTAACTAAAGTAATCAAGATTAATGTCAGCAGTTATGACACACGCTGTTTGCTAAAGAACACATAGAACAATTGCTCAAGGCAAGCTTCATTAAGAAATCAGATAAAATTAGTAAAACTGATTATATTTCAAAACTCAGCAGCGGCAGCAGCTCAAATTGCCATTCAGGAGCCTCCAATTAACACAATTGGTCTTGTTCACAATCAGCTTTGTAATCTCATTAGCCTATTATATTTTAATCATTGGATAACTGCACAACAAAACTTATTTTATTTTTGCACTGACTGCTGATGGCATAAGCGAATGTGCAACGTACTTTTTCTTTCTCTTTTTCTTTCCTTTCTTTTTTCCCCCCATCCAGAGAACAATGCAGACTCCTTAGAGCATTATCCTGGTTACAGATTATTACCATACACTCTGTCAGAGCTAGGGAATGCTGACAGCAGGCATCTAATTTGGCATTAATTGGCAGGGGACTAATTGCATAACTGACATTGCTAGTGAAACTTAGAGAATGTAAGGTAGGGACGGTGCAAAGTACCAGAAGAGAGAGAGAGAGAGAGGGCAGAAAGAGCAAACAAACGCCTGCAGACAGCTGTGTGGACACACACATATAACTCATTTGCCTCCTTGGTGTGCTGCCTTGTTTCGTAAATGTGTTCCAGAGATATTGGCCCTTGTAAAAACACAAAGTCTTTCTGTCCTTTAGGTACTGGCAGTCTGCAAATGCCTACAATACCAGTGTTTCATTGATATTGAGTATTGCCTGCTGCAATGAGATTATGTTCTATTGATGGGAACTGGGGTGTAACATAGCCATCTACAGAAAGCAATAGGTTGCCCTATTTTCAAGCTGAAAATGCTATGTATTTTATGAACTGCCTCTATCTTGCACACCAGGGATGTCTCTGTGGCTAAAGCCATAATAGGATTTTCCTAAATGATACAGAAATACAAATATTCTGACTGAGCACTTTTCTGGGCTCGTCTTATTTACCAGCAAGCTTTGATACAGTATTTTGCTTCCATCTTTTAAAGGACATTTTCAATTTCCCATTTCCCTTATGAGTGCTTCCTGTAAAGGTGTCAATAACCACTAATTGCGTTCTGCTTGGCCAGTCTGCAAATCAAAACAGCAGAGGCAGCAAGCCAATATGCATTCAAATCCCGTTACTTGGCTGCCTCATTCTCAACTGGAAAGATATGAGAAGGCAAACATTCACACAATTGTATGCTGGGAAATTTGGAGCTGCTCCTGTGATCTCCAAAGATACCTGTGCAGCTGCTGCTAATTCTCAGACTTTTATTTTAAGAGGGTTACTGCTGGGGGTATTTCAGTGTCGTTTCTTTTATCCTTGGTCGGGAAAATGGCATGTCTTAGATCAGAGCAAATGTAAAAGGAAATAGCTCTGCAGTGGAAGCAGAGTGTATGCAATTACTAAATTAGGAGCTTGCTCCCACAGACAGGCAGGCAGGCAGGCCAGTGACAGAACATGGAGATTTTACTGTTTAGGTGGCCTAAGATAGGTGGGATTTAGCTGTGCTGAATATCATACAGTGGAAAAAGCTATTTATTTGATTACTTTTGCTCTTCTTTCATGACTTATATGTCAGTAGAGTGTTGATTTTTCTTAAATCAATTTGTCATGCCAAAGTGTTAGCTGCCTAATTTCAGCTTGTAATATTCAGCCTGGAATTTGGTTGAGAGCAGTCTGTTGTCAACATTTGCTACTGCAGTTCAAATTACTTTGATTTCAATGTTATAAAGGTCAATTTCCTTTCCTGGTTTGAGGAATGAGCTGCCCACCAACAAAAGTTCCAGAAACATTTTCCACAGATATTTTTTTCCAATTTTACTTAATATCTTCATCTTAGGCAAAAAATTTCCATCGGAGAAATTCTTACACAGAGAAAATCCTTACAGGAAGGCTGTCCAGAGGTGCCAAGAGAGCCAGTTCAGGTTGACTGAAAACACCAAGTGCCTGTGTGGGGGACAATCCATTTCCAAGGTCGTTTTGTTCTGTTCTGACATGGAGGGGAAGGAGAGGTGGCACCTCTTGGGTGTCTCCCCACCACAGCCCATTCTGAACCACACTTAACTTGGCTGCCAGGAGGCCACAGGTTTTGTATTTCTGGTGACCATAGGGATGACCCTTGCTGATGATGCTGGAGGATTGCTGAGTCACAGGCTTTTTCTCTTGTAACCATGGATCCAAAAGTAGCAATTTGTGCCTCTTCCACAAAGCATGTGAGCAGATGCTTGGAAGAATGATAAATTAGCATTGAGAGAGCATGGGAGGATGGAAGATCTTTCCTTTCATCTGCTACCTAGCAAATCTGACTGTGTTTATGACAATCAGTTGTTTAGAAAAGATGAAAAGGTTATTCCACTATCTTTTGGGGGGGCAATATTTTGAAATGTCATCATTTTGCCTAAATAATTTCCATTGTTAATTGTTTTTAGTGTAGCAACCAACTTGTCACCTTCTACCCTTTTCTGCTAGTTTTCTATGAAAGACATAAAATACACTTAAGAAACGGGACAAACTAATGATATGATACTCATCTTTGAACTGAAAAAGGCTAGAAGGGGAGCATAAAGATATCAGCTCAAGTTGCTGCTTACCTCTAGATGTCTTACAGTGGTGTAAATGGCTAAGGTAAGTCAAGTCTGGCACAATGTTGCTGCTATGAGATATCCTGTGATGTTTCTTTTCTGGTCTCAGCAAACTTACGGGTTGCTGTTGTTTCCCTTCTTCACACTCTGTTTTGCCTAGGTCTTTGAATGAAAGCAGGCTCCAAAGAGCACTGATCTCTACACTGATGTGCCTAAATGTATTGATGTATCTGATGCCAGGCCCCGTCCCCATTCCCTGAGTGTTCTGCATTATCACCTCTTTGCACAAGTCTGTTGGTGAGGAATTCTACTTTCCTGTAAGGGTTTGCTGGGATGGGAGCTGAGGCTAGCTCATTCTTAGTATCAAGTGGTGCTGTGGTAGGTAGATATTGCAGAGTGTCAGCCAAACCAAACTGATGCTGTTTAATGCTATAAGTCATGGTTCCTGACAGCAGCCAGTTTACTGGTGTATTTTGTTCACCAAGCATATTTTGCATGAGTGGCAAAGGTGATGCTATCAGTGGGAGTAAGTGAACTCATGATGGCAGAAATGTGCAGGCAGCAGCAGAGCACCAGCACAGCAGAAAGAGGTGAGGGGTGAAAGTTATTCTGATGTTTCAATGGAGTTGAATTCTGCGTCAGAATCTGTGACTGAGCATTTCTGACCTGTAAAGGAGGGCTTCTGCTGCTGTCATTTGTGCTGACTGACTGTACTCTTATCTCTTCCTTTGCTCTTGAGGCTTAACCCTGTTGACTTCAGCACACTGTGGAGCAAGATGTTTATCATCAACTGCAGTCAGAGTATGTGTGAATATTCTCCCTCACTGCACCTGCAAGGAATGGAATGAGGTTAAGCTGCCACCTCTCACACCCATGAGACAAGCAAGCTTCTCCCAGGCAGTAGACTAAAGTGTTTGAAGCCATGGTAGTGCCTCCATACAAAGATACGCACCTGGTCAGCTGGAAGAGACCTATATCATCTTCATGGGAAACACCACTATGATGTGATGTCACCTGTCACTGTGGGTTTGAGAGTTAAAATGCATTCAGTATTTGGGGATTTTCTTGAGAAAATATTTGTGGAAATTGTGAAAGGCTGGTGTAGCTTTATAAAAGTACCTAAAGACAATTATTTGTGACTCTACTGAAGGAAATGGCTTTTTCCCTCACAATTGAGACTGATATATATTAATTTATTTATTTGCCCTTTACCAGGGTGGTTCACATTTTCTTTGTATCAGGTTCTTTGCAGTGCTAGCCAGGCATTTAATCCTGGGAACACAGCTAGTGCATTGCATGGCCACACTGGTTTTTAAAATGCCGATACCTTGGTAGAATCATCAGGTTTCTCCCTTGCAGAGAAGCTTCTTCGCTCTGACGTAGGCTGGTTGAGTACCATGTGCCCTGCAGCCATGTGCGTCATCTCCTCTGCATGCCTCGTTCTCCCCTCGCTGTTCTTTGTTTCTGCCATTTCCCAGCCTGTTTCACTACTGGTCTGGGCACACAGTGACTCTGGAAGACCATAAGCAAAGCAAATTAAAATGATGTGCCTTGGATTTTGCACCAGCAGGCCTCAGTTCAGTTTCAGAAGTTCATTGTTAGTCTTTTGGTATGATAGCGACTCCCTCAGCAGCTCAGACAGCAGCAGCAGATGGGCCTAAGAGTTATGTTTCTGAGCCTGCCTGCCCCTCCTTGCTCTTCCTGTCTGTCTGAGTGCTCACATTTTGTGTTGTAAAATCACACAGCATGTATTCCGACACCACCCCCAGCAGCAACAGCAGAAAAACCCTGGGACTCGCAGAAACGTATCTGTGGGACCAAAAGATGTCTGAGGATCCCAGGATCCTGCTTTCTGTGGTCCCAGGTTGCATTCCCTAGTTAAGCACCATCAATATCAATACTTAATGGTATTCTCTAAGCTCAGGCAGTGAAGAAAATAGGGTTGTTATCTATCAAAGCACATTTTAGTTTTTGACAAGTAAAAAGCAGCATGGGGAATGCAGTAAGTCTGAAATGAAAGCCTAAAAGAAAACTCATATAACATCTGGTGTCATTTATCCCCTGTTGGCCTTCCATAGTGTGATATGATGAGCTTGTTCTGATTTAAGATCAGATGATTTGGTTTGAAAGAGGGGAGTGGGGGATGTAGGCAGTCTGGCAGCAAATTGGGATACAAAATCTGCTCAAATAATTGGAAACACGACAGATTTTCCTTAACTGATGCCAGTGGCATCTTAGTTTATCCATCTCTCTCAGCTGAATTTGTTAAGTGCATTATCTTATTGGTTTTAAAGTTTTCATCTCACTTATTTGCAGGGGAAAATGTGAGCAAATCAGTCATGATGGATTGCCTAATTTTCTGGGCTGAATAAAACAGTTTTATAAGACTGTTGATTCCTGGGTTATTAGTTAATAGAAACATTTATCAATTTCTTTATGGAGAAGGGTAAAAAAACTTTAACCAATGATTGCATTTTAAAACTTTCATTAATGTTTCCACATAATGCTTAGTGTTGGACATGAATATGGTAATCACAGATTTAAGGTTGGCTTGAAGCAAATTTTTTTCTGTCCTTCCTCTCTTCTCTTTTTTCTGTAAAAATTAGAAAAAAAAAGTCAAGCAAAAGGATGTCATTAGATTGGTAATTATGTTGAGTGTTCTTTGATCAAGAAAAGGGGCAGAGGAAGAGAAAGATCATTTCCTAGCTAGCAAATGCAATGCCTGTATCTATTACAAATTTTCTCTACATAAACAGGGCCCAATTCTGTGAGTTTGAACCCTTAAGACTTATCAGTCTCCTTCTTGACTCAAGAGTCAGGATATTAACCTTCACTTCTGCATGGCTTGAGCACAACATTAAAGTTGTGCATAAAGGTATTACATGAAGCCTTTGAGGTACTTTGAGGTACCTAAATTAATACACAAGCTTTTGTGTGGTTCACAATGGAACCAGTGAAAATGTTGGTTTGCTGATAGAGATTCAAGCAATAGAACCTATGTAGTGACCCTACTAAAAAAAAAAAAATTAAAAACACTTACTAATGAGAAAAACTCTCTCTTCAGTCTTACTGAGGTGTCATCAATATTTGTTTTTAAATGCAATGTCTCCAAGCAGATGAAGACTCAGTGTAAGCAGGAGGGCAATATAGCCAGCACACTGCATTAGATGTGGCACTGTACACTGCCCCAGCTGATGCTCACAGGGACAAAAAGATGCCCTCTTGCTCTCATCGAGGGGTAGCCTGCCCTCACCCAGGGTGTAGCTGTGCCTGTTACCTGCACATTATAAAGCCCTTTGCATAAAGGGCCTTAATATAACTAAGAATCTTTGCACATTGATCAAACCGAAGTATCATTTAAAAAGACATCAAGTTCAGAGCAAGAATACATCATGTGTGGACTGGTGAATAATGAGCTCATGTTCTAAATGAGATGCAGGATGTCCATTAAATTTTTTTAACACCTCTATTTCCATTTCCATCTCCTTTTTAACATCTCAGATACCTGTGTTGAGCTGTGGTTCCAGAAGTGGAAAAGACACTTCCTTCAAAATAAGAATGAAGGGAGTTAAAAAACTTTTATGCAGGTAGACTTTGCTGTGAAATGTTATCTTTTGTTAGTTCAAAGGTTTCTGAAGATATAAATTCTTCACAACTGCCCTGAGGTACTGAGAATGTAAATTGAATACTTTACAATTTGTAGACTGTTCCTGCAGTAATGTGTATCTCCTCTGTGAGTGAGTGTTTAGGGATTTTTCAATTACTGTAGTCTGAAAACTCTCTGAGATTCTTTAGGGCAGAAAAAGGCTTCCTTCTCAAAGTTGAGTCACTGATGTTCAAATTAGCTGCCAAAAGCATTCTAATGATCTGTGTTCCAGATTTTGCTAAACAGGGAAAAAAAATTGGCCCATTTCACCAGGGGAAAGAAAAAAACACCCCAAGCCTTTCCTCCCCCACCAGAAGTATTCAAAGGTTCGGCATTTTGCCAGGGTCAAGAGTGAGATGAATTGTTGACAATAAGTACACCTTGTTCGATAGGTGAAGGTCATTATTAAGGGATTCAAATGAACTTCTTTACATTTCCAGGGCTGTAGCATATGTGTGGCCTCCAGGCTCACAGTGTTGTTTAATAGCTTTTGTGAAGCTGTAAGTTAAATGATAAATTGGTTGAATATGTCTTTAAACCCAGTCCATTCCAAACTGTATACAGTACTCTCACACTTTTATATACTGTGATCAAATGCACTTCACAGAGCATGGTACAAATGGTCAGAAATACCAGCATTATGCCAGCTGATTATTATTTAGCAGTGTTTATCATAGGCTACTCTTGCTACAGTTTATTGCTGCTAAGGTCAATAACTAATGCAATTTAACAGCTATTGCATCTCTAACAAATAAAAGATCCCAGTGTATTTCTAAATGCAATGTGCATCAAAAATAGTGCAGTTAAAAACACTGGGAGTGATGCATCAAAAATAGTGCAGTTAAAAACACTGGGAATGATAGAAGTCTATAATATTAAGTAACTCATTAGGACATCATGAGGATCTTCTGCGGCAGCCAGCAGGGATGACCATCCTGATCCCTCTGACTGTCCAGGGTTCAGCTGCTTCCTGGCTTGAGAACAGGTGGGTGGGTGAACTACCACACCAGGCTGCATCATCTGTGGGATCTTTCCTAAACCCATGCATAGGTCATCTATTTCCAGATGCAGCAACTGCATAGTTAGTCCCCAGATGAGTTGAAGCAATTCATTTGCCAAGATTTGGATTGCTCATGTGGTTTCTGCACAGTGATTGGTCATTTGAAAGTGAGGAATGTTCTCTGAAATTAGAAGGCAGCAGATTAAAGTGTGATGAAAAGGACTGTTTCTTAGAATCATAGAATCATTTAGGTTGGAAAAGATCTCCAAGATCATGGAATCCAACAGTTCACTCAGCACTGCTAAGTCACCACTAAACCATGTCCCTCAGTGTCACATCCACACATCTATTAAATACCACCAGGGCTGGTGACTCAACTACTTCCCTGGGAAGCCTTTTCCAATGCTTGGCAATCCTTTCCTCAAAGAATTTTTTTCCTACTATCCAATATAAATGTCCCCTGACTCAATTTGAGGTCATCTTGTATGGCACAAGTGGTAACTGATGGAATTCATTGCCACGAAGTGACATGTTCTGAGAGCTGGAAAGGGAGAACTCAGAGAAAAACTCAGTTGTACTTGAAAACTGTTTCATTCTTGTTGCCCTCAGAATGTTCAGCCTTAATCTGCTACCTTCATTTTGTTTGAAAACATATAGTGAATATTGCCAGTCTCCTTTCAAGTCTTTTTCCTGCCCCTGAGCCTGTTGCTCTCTGGCTTGTATTCTCTCTTCACAAACCTTGTTTTCATTCAGATCCTACCTAGTCCAAAGATCCACCCTTTCCTATTTCATTACTCCCTATCCACCAGTATTAATTTGTTCCACTGCATGCTTTACTATTTAGCTTTGTGAGACTTTCTAGTCATCTCAGAGACTTTGCAGCCATTTAAATTATGCAAAATGTGTATGCTTTTAAAACAAAAAGTACACAGCCTTCCCTTTTCAGTCAGTTTATGAAATGGTGTTATTGTAAATGAGACCCACGTCTTTGCAGTGTATAAATTCAGCTCACAGCCACTGGTGAATTTCTCTTCCCTGCCTCCAGCTCTGCCAGTGGCCCCTTTCTGCGCCCCCAGTGGGCTGGCGTGTTTCTGGTGTTCCTGAATGTGACACCTACTCTTCTCTGCAGATTTGCCGAGGGTCAAAAGTCCTGCAGCGTGCTCTTCATAGACCATCTGCACTATGCCTGGTTTTCAAGAGTGTGATCCACAGGGAGGAGATTTGTCTGCATAGGAATTCTTCATAGGATGCAATGAATGCATAATTAAAAAGGATTTTAATGCAAGGAAGTATCAGAAATGTAACTTTGGTCGTCCTGCCAGAGCTTAGGCACATCAGAAGCTTTACTGTGACTTCGAAGAAAAAGAAGTCACAACTGAAAAGCCCTCCTTAGCTGATCACTTCTCAAACAACCTCCTGTGATAATTCCCCAACAATAATGTGGGAAACAGGGAAATAAGGACACTGACAATTAGGTTATATGCCACAGTTAAACCCCGTGAGACCCAGGAAATAAGGAGTCAAGAGCGGTTTGGTGAGCACACAGCAGGAACAGGAGTATTTTCCACATGGGTTTCTTTGCAACCCAACTTTTTAACCCCAGGTCTTCGGCCTTTTTTCCAGCACTGTTTAGTTGCACAAATTATCCAAGATAAACCGAGTAACTGGGCCAGATTACGCAGTTTGATGTGTTTATTTCTGGGTGAGCACTTTCTGGGATCTGTTAATGTTTCCCGGCTGGATTACAGAAACGCCGAGTTTCCTCCTCTCCTGAACATGTCGGTGTTCTTCCCCCCTGGTCCCTTGCCGGCGAGGATGACATAATCTGCCATCGGGCCTGTTCCCTGGCAACCGGCCCATTTCTTGGCTCTTTCCAGCTGAAAGCCAGTCTGAGTCACCCTGCACATTTCCAGTGTATCAAACAGACATAGGCTCGAGTTAATCTTGTTAGCACAATGAGGCAGTTTTCAAACATTGCAGCAAATCAAATCATCCCTAAGGACCGGGAGGGAGGAGAGGGCGGAGGGAGGGTGGGGGAGAAGGAGGCGAGGGCTAACCATCAAAGGTGGAACAAGCACAGAGTGAGCTCGGCTTCCACCTGGACAGCAGGCTCCTCCATCAAGGCACCACCAGATCCTGCTCTTCTCAGTGCCACCTCCCTTCCCACCGCTCCCCGCATCCATGCCGTGCTCAGAGCGGAGGCAGCAATGGGCAGCGACAGTGAGAGAGCTCATCTATCTGCGAGGAAAGAAGCAGCTTTGATGGTTCCCCAGTGGATGTAATTGTGCTCATTACTGCCCATTTACATTTCATCACTCGATTATCGCAAATGCCTCATTACTGTTGATAAGGGTTTGCTGTTGAACTACTTGCTAACTATTCATTCCTGAGCTTTGCTGTCATCAGGCAGACCCGTGTAAGACAGGAGAGGACTGGGGGAGAGGGGGGAGCATTGAGAAGACATGAGGAGGGGGAGGAGAGACAGGAGGTGAGAAAGGTCTTCTATCAGATTTGATTAAAGGCTGTGATTTAAATCGATATTTAATAAAGTGGCTGCTGCCACATAACGCGTGCAATTCCCCATGCAGGCAGAATCATGAATCCGAGGGCCTTGCTGCCTGCTACATAACTCAATTGGGTTTTGTGCACTGGTCTGGCACCTGTGTCCCTGAGCACAGCGCCTCCGAGGTAATGGGTTTATGAGCCGATGAACAGAGCTGATAGGTTCTAAATGGATTAACTAGGTGTCTGCAGCCTAGTGATGAATACATCAGGGAAAAAAAAAAAAAAGGGAGAGATAGAGACAGAAAGAAAAAGGGAAAAAAAATTGTCTGCATAAGTAGAGAGTGATAGAATGTGTTGACAGACACTGTGGCTGTCACGAACCCCACAGGGTGAAACACTGCTCAGCTCCTGTCAGTCAGGTGCTCTCTGAATAGTGGGTGAAGACAGTAGGCAGCAAGGCTTCACAAGCCTGCAGGTGACAGGTAGCATCACCCTGCTGCTGCTCCAACAACTGCTGCAAAAGGCTAAAATGGGGCATGACTCATCTCACAGCTATGGCCAGTCTGGGATTTCCTCAGAGGCACTGCATATGCCATTTTGGCTGGTGGGCCAGCCTTCCACTACTGCTTAAGCACATGATCCAGCCAACCTGCATGTGTGTCTATATCCCTGGGAATGGGTTATTGTTGCTGTTTTTGTGGTCTTGCAGCGGTTCCTCAAGCAGGGTTGGATTTCTGCAGTGCTGAGCCCTGCACTCAGACACCCACTGTAGGGCACTTCCTGCCCCTAAGAGTTCTTTAAGTGAATAAACCACAAGAGCGATGAAGGAAGTATTATTGTATTCCCAGATGGGAGATAGGAACTGACAGATTAAATAATTTGCCCAAGATTCCAAAGGAGAAGTGGAAATTGAAGCCAAACCTCTTAAATTCGGGTCTAATGCCCTAACTGTGGAGTCATCCTTCCTCCTGTGGATGGGGCCGTGGAGTCTCACAGTCCATGACTGATCTACAGAATATGTTGTAAGTGGAAAATGAAATCAGACAGACCTTAAAGATGACCGCCATTTACAACAGCACAGTGTAAGGTTGTGGGTTTATGCCTTTTCTACCACCCCTTGAATTGGCTAAAAAGATGCATATTTTGTAAGTGCCATAATCTGCCACAGCACTGAAAAAAAAACAAAAGCCACGTTATTATACACAGACATTACACAGATAAATGAACCAGTGTCTGTATCTGCTGTCACAGTTACACAGGAGTTAACTAGACTGGTTTTGAAGTAGGCAGCTGTTTTTTTAGAATATGATGCCTTTTTACTAAAAATTGAAAACTGAATACTTTTATTTGAAAAATACTTCCACAGTGCTCATGAGAATTATATTTTGGATTTTTATCCTACCATTGTTCTTGCTGTGTGATTCTCCCCAAACAGATTACATTGCATATAATTTTCACCTCTTGCTGAGCTGCTGCAATGAATTATGGAATCTATTGGTTTCCCATGGGAAATGAAGTCAGAAATATTGGTACCCCAGATATTTCAGAACTGAAAATCTTTAGTTAAAAAAAAGTACGAAAGGAACCTTTATGCAAGAAATACCCATTTTTTCCCTTTTTTTTTCATGAAAAATGGAGTAATTTGTAGCCTAAAATATGTTTAACATAGAACAGAGTAGACACAGCAGAAAGCTGCTTACTAGGTTGTTGCACATAAACTGCGATTTAAAACCATTGTCTGATCATTTTAAGCCATGATTTCAAAAGTCTACTCAGCCAGGGTGCATCCAGCAGAGTGAATTCTCTGAGGTATTGCTGCGCACCCACATTTACTGGTTGCTTTCTAAATTCTTGTTCCAATTTTTAGTAAGTCTATTTCTGAAAGGAAAAAAATAAGTAATGGAATGAGTTACTTTTTTTTTCCCTACAAAACAACTTCTACAACAAAATTGTATGCAATTAGAGTGGCTTGAATCATTCAGTATTATTCAGACCATCTGGGTAAACTATATAGTGCCATCCTGGGTAGAGCACACTCCATTCAAAAGTATCTTGAGAAGAAGAAATTTTTCCTGTAAGGATGCATTTTGGAAAAGGAAAAGAAAGTTAAGTTAAAAATATCCATCAGCAGATGATTAGATAACCATTGGTTCTGTGTAAGATAATGCAAAAAAGTTCCAGTCATAATGCTTGTCTGACTTACTGAATTTGTGAAGGATTTCCTTCTAATTTTTAAATTCACTGTGTATAATCCAGCCAGATCTCAGCCACACAGATATCTGAAGACTCTGGACACAAAAGTCCCTTCTGACTTCTGAAGTCTCTGATGTCTGTGAATGTTAAAGATACAGTAAATGACATGATTATACTTACATAAGTCTACATAAAATGAAGAGCCATTAGTAACAGCCAAAGTGCATCTTATTATGTCTATATGTCTTGAGAGTTTCTTCCTGTTGCTTAGTTCAGTCTTACAGAAACAGATTAAAGAATTTCCCCCCTGAAAATTAAGAGAAAGAAAAAGTGAACTAACCACTGCAAACAAGAGTGTGACCCACCAAAAGGAAAAAGTACTCTAATCTGAAAATACCAGTGTGACAGACATCAAATACACTATTGGTGCACTCACCATGCAGGGAATTGTTGTGGTAGGATGTGAATATTAGTAACTTTTTAATGAAATTTTCAATTTTGGTCAAATTCTGGATTTTTTTCTCAAAATTTTAAAGTCCTAATTGCTAATGTACTGCCTCTTACCAATGAACATTCCTGCTTAGTACTTCTTCAGTTGAGTTGTGACTTAATTTCATAGATAGATTTCTTGTTCCAGCCTTAAAAATATGAGTGTTGCAAACACTCCTACCATCAGTTCCTCCACTGTATATAGAGTTGGAAAAATGTACACATTCAGATCAGTGTACTCAGCACAGGAAGAAAGAAAATGTAGCTGCTTCTATTTGACTGGTCAGGAAATACCAAAATAAAACATTATAGGGAAACAAATCATGGATCATTCTAATTCCTGGTGCAATTTGGAAAATGTACAAACCTTTAAAAAAATATTTTCATGTCAGAGTGATTCCTTTTATTAAAAATATTGATTAAATATTCCTGTCCTGTCCCCTGACCTCTGCCCCATGCCTTCCCTCCAGAATAAAAAGACTGTTATGGAGGAAGAGTAGTTGCCTCCTGGCATTAAAACATGGACTGTGTGTATCCATCTGTTCAATGGAAATCACACACCCTTGAGCCACATGAAATGGTGACTCAGAATCAGAGGGAGGTGACCTTGGGAGGCTCTCTGTCAAGACAGTTCTGACGCTTTTGTTGTCATTTGTGATCCGTGATGATTCTTTGTCTTGCCTTCTGAAGGGCTTTAAATTTTGTCCTCTGGAAAACTGAGATCAGTCAGAAATATTTCCTTCCAGGAGGCAACATTCCATAGGGAGTCCTTTGATTGTTTTTAGTGAAGGCTCTCCTCCTTCTGGTTGCTGCCCTCTGTGGCTCTCCCTCTGTGGAGAAGGTTTTTTGGCCACCCTACAACCATGATCCCTCCAGCTCGGCCCTACAAAGTCCTCTCAGATGCTTTAGCCAGCATTCACATCCTCTTGCTCATCCATTCCTGCAAAAAACATTAATGTCCTGTCCTTTCTTGCCTAACCCCACGAAATATTAAGGATACATGTATGTTTGTTCTCTGAGGAGTGGTCCACGAGCAGTTTCTTCTGCTGTGAAATTTTTCACCACTGCGATATGCAAAGCTGCCTATAAAGCAGTTTAGGGTGCTGAGCACTCACAACTCATGCCTCCGGCAGACCAGTCAGGGTGTTCAGCTCGCCTGGATCCTGGCCACCAGGGCATAGCACAGGAAGGATTTAGTCATACCTCATCCAAGAAATATTTTGCAGATGCAGCTCAATGTAGGCATCTGGACCAAGAAAGATAATTAAACCAGGACAGAAACAAAGACAAACTCCTTTCATAACCTAAAGAGAATTTGACCAATTGAGTCCCTTTGTTTGTATCAGCTAAACATTTGTGTGTGGAAATCCGATGGTTAGAATAAATATTTGGTGCCTACTTGGTAATATTCATGAAACCCATTTACATGTTTAGATTTTTCCAAATCTGCATACCTAAACTTTAAGCATATGTGCAATCAGCTTCAAGTTTTCCAAACAAAAATAGACCAAGAAAGGGAGGAAAAATAGCATCTGCTCCTCAGCTAATCAAACCACCCAGGGAGATTGTCAATAAACAGAGCAAGGACCAGGTCCTCCTGCCGCTCCTTATTTCCTACGTGTCATATTCCGTAATGGCCCTTAACTGAAAGCAGATCATTGGAGATTGCCGACAAGGGGTTGCTGCTTTTTCATTTCTTATTTAAGAAAGGCCAAAACGTGGCTGAGTGGGAAGCACTGGCAAAACACTGGGGTGAGGAAAAGAAAGTGTGAGAAGCAGCTTCCTGATCATCAAAGTGAGAGGAGGGTAAAGAGTTGCTCCAGGTGTGAGAGTAGAGTTCCCTACAGACACAGGAGAGACCCTGGTGGGGCTCGGGGAGATGGAAATGAAGGAATGAAGTCAAGAATGGGAATCAGAGGGTGAGAGTATTTTACTTTTTTTGCCTTTGTGCCTCACCTTTCAACTCTTTTTTAGCTGGCAATAAATAATAAAATAACTTAATGATTTGTTTTTAATGAAAAAAATACTTTTCAACAAATCAAGCCTATTTTACACATGAACATTGATAATTTTATTGATAATTTTTGGTAAGCTTTCCCATCTTATTTAATCCCCTCTGTCCTCTTGAGGAGGAGTAGTAAGAAAAGAGTGCTTGGCCAAGGCCAACCTTCATGAAAGCAATATACTAGAGGATTTCCTTTACAAAAACAATTACAACATTTTTGAATATCAGGAGGCAGTTTATGACCATATGATATAGTTCACAGTAAACAACTGGAACAAACCATCAGTGTGTGTTCTGAAGAAAATGCCAGCTCTTCCTGGTATGCCTAAGTACCCCTTAAGAAGAATTACTGGCCATCTTATTTAATGGGTTCTTGTGCATGTTGTAAAAGGAAAGGTGGTTTCTAACTGTGCTGTTAGAGCAACACTTTGAGTGGATGGAGTGCTGATACCTTGAATTGAAAAATATTATAATATGCAATTTGCTTAATATTATATGCTACTTAGAACTGTATCCCATATGGGAATAATGAGAAAATTAGAATAAGAAATATGCCAATATAGGGAAAAGTGAGGAAAAAGGGTAACAGCTGTTTTATCCATTACCATTTCATACTAACAACAGCCACTTTTGGGTTTTTATTTGGGGTGGGGTTTTTTTGTTTTCTTTTTTTTTTGTTTTCTTTTTTTCTTCCCCTTCCTTTATTTTTATGGAAGATAAGGCTCTCTCATGGTTTTGTACAACACAGAATATACAACCCTGTCATCTTGTCTGTTATGTTATATTTTCCCCTTGACTAGCCAACATGTGATAGAGGTACTGTTACGTTAAAACTCGTAGTGCTGTAAAGACTCAGCATAAGCAGGATGGAAAGTGGTTGGGGTAGAATAATGGACATTTTCCCAGTATAATTGTTGCAGGGTCTCCCAGTCAGAAGAAAGCCTGTGCCAGAAAGGAAATGGTGGCAGAAAGAGCCAAAACCTGCTAACTGTGGAGGTAAGGTGTTGCTTTCATTTCTTGTACCCAGGTTATGTGCTGACAACCCTGTGACAACAGCTCTGAGTATGTGACCACAGCCCAGCGCATGGCAGTACCACTGAGTCTTTGTAATCCCTTTTCCATCAGATCAGGATGTGCCATTCTGTGCTTTTTAACATGTGGGATGCAATGGGGAGCTTGTGCCTAAGCAAGGTGTTTTGGTGTCAAACCACCAGGTCACTCTTTCCTTGAGTTGCAATATGCTGTAACACACTGAGGAGGTTGCTGTAAGGTTACCCCACACCCTCACCCTGACTGTAAGCAGAGCTTAAAGCAGTAGCCAAGATGTATAGAGAAATTACTTCAGATTTATTTACAGAGACTCATTTGTGTTGAACTAGCAGTTTTCTATTGTGTCAGCAACTCTCTATTGCATTTATTTGTTACTGTGACATTAGGCAAGAGTACAATCCTATTAAACCTGTACATTACATTTCACAGAATTGTAAGCCTTTTTTATTTCACAGAATGAGAAGAAATATGAAATCTTACTGCTGAAAATTCCTGATACAGCAGTCAAGACAAAAAGTACTGTCACTCTCAGAGTAGGAGCTTGGTGGGGTTTTTTCAAACCCGTGTATTTTATAATAATTTCATTCCTAAAATAAAATTTACAGGCTTTTGCCATTCATTGGGATGATAAGGAAGATACTGAGACTTCTATCAGTGAAGAATCGAGAGGAAAGTTATCAATCTGTTCTTTTCAGCTGGCATCTTGTTTAGCAAGGAATTTCTTTGTTTTGAGTTTAGCTTCTGTTTTACTGTTAGACCACTGATGTAAAGTGTTAAAACTGACCTGCTAAAACCCCGAGTTTAAAATGGCAATTCTTTCTAAGCACATGCTATGTAAGACCCTCTGAGCATTTAGATGGTTACAGGAAGATGATGGCCCTGGGACTTCCCCACATGTTCTCAGGGCCAGCTGAGGGGCTAATTTTCACTGATCCTCCAAAAACCCTCTGCAGAGACATTCTTCAGAACATCCTCAGGTAGCAAAAAGCACTTTACATTGTTCAGGAATGCTTTGGTTTTCTTCAGGGACAGCTAACATTTTGTAGCAGCAGTGCAGACTCTTTGAAAATTCCATGTGAGTGAATGACCACATAGCACAACCTTGCTTCTTTTACTTTTTGTGAATGCCTTGGGCATAGGAAACAGATCATGGTTGGAAAAAGAGTGTTTGGTGAGGCAGGCATTTAGTCTTGTCCTCATTTAGAGTGTAAATGGAGGAAAAATATTATTTGTGCAAATCCGTTCCAAAAAGGGAGAGAATGGGAAACCAGCTTTGAAAGTCTCTTACCACTGTGGTAAGAGTGCATGAGATCACAGCCTATAAATGCAGCTTTTTTCTGCTAACACAATTAACTATTTTAATTAATATGATGGATTCACTGGAAATTATGAAGAAATGAGAACTTGACTTTCGCTGGAGACAGAAGTCTATGGTCCTGTTTCAGACTCTGGGTGGGAACCCCACAAATTCCAGTTTATGTCATGCCTTTGGTGTCACCTTGTACAAATCCCTGTGTCTGTACATCTGTTCTATCTCCCATAAAAAGGAAATAATACCTTCTCCCCTTGGAGATGTTTTGTAAGGGTATGTTTGTTAGATGCTTCAATATTTTTGTGATCGATCCCATTGAATTTCTGGGGATGAAAAGTGTATTTGCTAAAGATTATAAGATATGATTGCAAGGTCTGTTCAAATACTTCTTTACTGGCTATTTTCTTTGCTATGATACAATATAAGTTGAAAATTTCACTCTGACAACAACTTCTATACTATTTGTAATACATAGCAGTGCAAAGATAAGTTATGACAAATTTTGGGCTTTAAAAAGGTGGCTGTTGTAAAGTTCTACTTGTACTTCTCAATGTGAGATTGTTTACAGCAATATGAATTTTCTGAGGCAAATTTTCCATGAGACTGCACTGATTTACACCAGCTAGAGATCTGGCCTGTTGTGGCTATATTACTAATAATTTTATCTGAAGTTACAGTAATTTTGAATGTTGACAACAAGACTATATGTTTTCTGCCATGCATTTGCATCTAGCAATGTCTGAATATTTACATCTTTTTCTCAATTTTGTTGACTCAATTTGGTTATAATTTTCTTTTTAATGGGTAAATCTCCATGCAAATGGAAGTGACCGAACATGTGCCCTATTATTAATTTGGATCCTTTTAAAATATGTAGTTTTGAATCTTAAATCCCATATGTAATAAATAGTTACATTAACACATGTTATATGCAAACTTGCATGCTGTGAATCATATGTACTAACATGGTAATTTTTTGAATGGTTGAGATATTGGATGACCTTCAAAATCTTAGCTGGTGAAAAGTTGGAGGCATGAGGAGTTCCATGACAGTTAAGCAAGGTTTATGAAAGTTCAGTGTTGGAAAAATAAGATGACACATATTTACCATTTGGTACTTTTTGAGGTAATTTGCAATTTTTTTATTTGGCCAAATATTTACATTAAAATGTACTTGTTTTTCAGCTTCTAAGGGAAGATTTTTATCCATCCTAACTCTCTAATGCAAGGTAAAAAGATCTGTGGTAATATCAAACCCTAGCTCTGGTGATCTTCCTTGGATGAAAGTTCCCTGTGGAAGCATGAGTGCAGAGGCCACCAGAAATCAGAGCTGGGGAGAGAATCTCAGGACTGGGGCATTGGCAGCAGGGATGCCAACAACCCAGGAAACTCTGTGGCAGCCTGGTGAGGCTGAGCTGAGGCACAGCTGAGACAAGATAAAAAGACTTCTCTAAGGCAAAGAAAGGATTTTGAAGCTCTTAAGCAATCCAGTATCACCAAGGTCAGAAGGCAGACTTTTGCCTGCTTTGTCCAGGGTGAAGAAAAATAAGGCTGGGTTCCCTGCTAGTATTTCAGAGTTCAGGCTGAGGTTTGAAAGTGCTTCCCATCTCAGCATAATTTCAAAAAGTGAGTCATGGTTGCATGTGTACAGCATGAGACACCTGAAAAATGCCAGCTCAGCCAAGAGCCTGATCATTTGATCTCTTTTCTTTCAGTCATCTCAAGATGGAGAAGGAACTTGGAGCTGGGAAAGTACTCAGAGTTTCTACACATGTTTGAAAGGGTAAAATTAATAATTTGTACTTGCTGTTTTTCTAATCCTTTATATAAATACCAGGATATCCCCAATTCCTTGTGCCATAACCCTGTTTTCATGCACAGGAATATTATATCTTGAAGGAGAACATATTTAACAGCAGACAACTCTGTAGATATTATATATATATAATATTACAAAGAAATATTTTTAAAACTTCTTTCTGTCATGGCCTTTTTTTTTTTTTAGCCTAAGTGTATTTGGCATTACAGTATTTTACCACAGGTGTGTTGGGTATTAATGTAAGTTGCTTTAAATATATGTGTGTTTGTGTGTGAATACACACTATTGTACTATTGATCTCTGTTGAAAAATGTGAGGCCATATCACAGCAGAGTATTTTCCCTTCAGAGCAGTACCTTCTTCATCAGCATCTGTAGATGGCAGCTCATGAGAATGAGGCACCTTAACACAGCCCTTAGTGAAATGGATCTTTAATATTTTTTTTTCCATGAGTTAGCATCATTAACCATTTTCATTAGGACATGTAGAGGGCAAGTTCCTTGAGTTGTCCTGATGGTGAGTCAGGAAAATGTGAAAGTTACATCTAGCATAAATGTATTCATATTTACAACATGGGAAAAGACAAAATCTCAAGTTTATAATCAAAGTTAGAGATCAGATTCAAAGTCATGTTTGGCTAATCTGTCATCTATCTCTCCTCACCAAAAGTGTTGATTTTTGGTTTTGCTTTTAATATTTTGACTCTGAGATCTTTTGAAGCGGTGTGTGTGGTATTTTGTAATTATTGTAAATTAAATGCTAAACATGCTACACTGAAACAGGAAAAAATACTTGAAAATCTGTGTATTACTTTTCAAGGAAAATCTTGTATTTTCTAAAAAGTTAAATGCATTAGTAAAGGCTATGAATAGAGAAATACAATGCAATATGTTGGGGCCCTTTGGAAGATTGAGATGGCTGTACTTTAAGTCTTTTAATATAATAACTATTGCAACATTGTTTTGAAATGTTTTACAGAATTTTGTAGCTGAGAGAGAAATAATCCAGGGCTCAGGGAAGACAGAAAACATCTTGTGGTACAGCATTGTAGGAAAACAAATTAATATATGTAAATGTTACAAAGTTCGGGTAACAAGTATTTTGTTTCCACTGAATAAAAATGCAATAGCAGAAGAGTTTGCTTAGATTTATAAAATAAAATGCTTCTTCTTAGTTTTTAATACAAAAGCATCTGCATAGAAGAAAGGCTAGCAATAAAAAAGTCCCAGAAACTTCTATCTGATCATTAGTAAGTATTGGTTACCAGTAGATCAGCTATTGCTAATTTTTTTTTTAATGCAAGAGCACTCTGGATCTGGCAATAATACTCCAGTTCAGAAACCACTTTGTGGTGACAGCTGGCAAACACCTTCTTTCCTGGTGTCAGTCCCAGTGATACACTTGGAACATATGCTGGAAGATGAAACAAATACTGTGTGGACAGCTCAGAAAACTCCCAGTTTGCAATTTATTTTTCAAGACGAATTCAATTTGTTTGCTACATCAAAAAATCACCAAAAAGAATAGCATGAAAGACAAAAGAACTGGCCAACAATTGCAGTTTAGAAACAGTGTCATTCCCCTGTGTGTTTCTCTAAAAATTGTTCCTTTATGAATAACAGTGTAGTATCAGCAGTCTCTAAGAAATCACTTATAAATAATGTTAAAATAATGTTAAGTTTCTGAGATGACTTATTCTAACTGACATAGTTCAAAAGAGAATGAACTATGTCAATAAATGGTGAGGTGTCATCAAAGAGGCCAAGAAGACTGCAAAGGTTTAAATTATCACCCTAAAATAACTCTCATGATGTAAAGAGCATTTTTTTTCTTTGAAGCTAATTAGCATTCTTATTTTTCTAAAAAAGGCAGGTGGAAATTTTGTAAATATTGACATATGTTAGAGTTTTCCAGAATTATTCCTGTTCCATAATTACCAAGTTGCAGGGAAAATATATAGTAGATAAATGTGTAGATAAATAATTTCTGTGCCACAGATAGCATATCTGTCACTCACATGTCACTCACTTGGGCCTGCACCAAGGTGATCAGAGAATTTCCCACACTTACCACCTTTGTCCAAAGATATTTCTTTTTAAAGCACTTTGTCATGTCTTTCAAGATCTATGTTAGACGTTGTGGAAATCTAAAGGAAGTCTCCTTCCTCTGTTTATTTTAATCCAAAATACAGTCATATATGTATGTATATAAAAAACAAATATTATTAATTATAAAATAATCTTTGTACATGTGTTTCAAAGTTTAGAATTCCCAAATAAAACAATATTCCCAACAGCATTTTCCTCATTTAAAATTATTCATATGCATTCCCCAGAGTACTGGGAAAGCAGATAGCAGAGGCTTTTTATATACAGCATATAATTGACAAAATCAGGTTCCCAGCATACAGATAAAAAGGTGTCCCATTTCTGTTGGATCCACTTTTTGAAAACCTGTGATGTGTAATTGATTCACACTTTGGGAGTGATGCTCAGAGAAGGAATGGGATAATTTTGGGGAGAGAAGAGACTCGTGTTTCAGGAAAAGTGATGCTCGGTATCCAGAGATCATCTGAGAGCCAAGTGAAGAGACTATGTGTGTGGTCTGAGGTCAACTGTCCCCATTGTTCAGTCTAGCCTGTCTCTCAATAAGAACTAGTCATTCTGCAGAAGAGAGGGTGCTCATTTTAAAAAAGCATCTCACTGATGCTCACTTTTGTCCCCACTGACTTTCATGGATGCTAAACTATTGCTCCTGAAAATGCTGCCTAATTTTTCTTACCTGTTCTACCCTCTGAGAAGGGGCAAGGAAGCAAAGGTCTCCTCACGTGAGGAGGGACAAGCCCTTTGGTGTGGAAATGTTTGCAGGCCCAGATCTTCAAGCTGGAGGAAGGTTTAGGCTGAGGAACCTGGCACGCGTGGTGCTGCAGCCATCAGCAGCTGGTTCTGCCTCTGAAGCAACAGCTGCTGTACCTGGGGCTGAATCAGGGCATGCTGAGTTTTAACAGGGATATTCCTAAACTTTCAATCGTCTAACATGGTGTCTATTGCTTTGGAGAAATGGTGAGCTGTGAGTAAAGCTGTTTAACAGTTTTTCTGTCAAAAAGTTTGGAACCTCTATTAAGTCTATTTGACTTAAGTAGTGATGAGATATTTTTCTGGAAAATGTTTCAAGGCCAGAAGCTAATGCTATTTTATAAATATTTTCCTTCCTTAAGCAGCACTCTGAAGGGGTTAGGTTTGGTTTTGAGCATTACCTCAGACAGTTTACACAAACACATTCTGGAAGATGGTGGCTGGGCTGGTTTTGTTGGAAAATACTGGTTCCCCTTTGTGAAACTTAATTCTAAATTATTATTTGAATATGTGTATTGGAGCTTGTCATCCTAAGATCCTTGAACACATAGAAATAGCACATCTCTGTGTTTAATGATCCTGACAGACTTTTCTTCTAGGTTCACTTCTAACTGTTCTTTTATCCCTTTTATTATTTCTGGCACCAAAATTTCCTGTAGCAAAAAGCTCTATATTTTAATTACATGTCAAATGAGAAAGTATTTACTTCTGCTAACTTTAAACAGGCTGTAATGATTTCAAGTTCTTCAGAATGAGAAATAATTATAATTGTTACCTATTCATTCTCTCCATGCCATTTATGGTATGCTTTACTTTTCTAATATCATAATTTATTTCTTTCTGAATCGGTAGTCCTAATATGTAGTGGGTCTTCTACACTACTGATCAGTGGCATCATCTCACTTTTTCTAGGAGACAGAATGCCACAGGGAAGCACTTTAACAAGATGCTTGTGTTGTCCTGGTTTGTGCTAAACTTGGAGCTGGGAGTAGAAAAAACTCCTCTGATTTCAAGGGCTTTGATGCAACCTAAAAGTAAGGAAAGTTCCACGTGTACTTTTCTCTTACCTTTTAAGTTTTAATGCATTAATGGAGCAGAATATTTGTGGTGTTCTATGAAGAGGGCAGGTCTGAATCATACACACCTGTCTGAACAGTGAGGAGCAGTCACCTTCTGCAGTCACAGCAGTTTTCCACCCAACTTCAAGGGAATCCAGATGATGACCAAATTGCAAAAATCTAGTGGTGAGTGTATATAGGGAAGCGTGAATTTATATCAGATATTTTATGCCAAATTCTGCTTAGTTTTAAAATGACATCTGAGTACAGGTGTGTGAAAGGAGGTGGAGATCAGTATCACAGGACAGTGGGAGCCTTGAGGAGCTCTCCTGCTGCCAGATTTCACTATCCAATGGCTTGGCTAGAGGTTTGTTTGGGTCAGGCTCCTTGCTCCAGGCTCCAGTCACAGTCCCCTGGTGAGCTGTATCCTGTGACTCTTGGCATTAACCAGACTGCAAGGGCCAGTGAGAGCTGACTGATGAGCAGGAGGCTTCTATAGCAAGAACAAGTCCAAAAAAAGGGAAGATACCTAAGATCTGGCAAACAGAGATTTCACTACCAGCACAGCCTATGTCAGAGCAGAATTTCTGCTTACTTTAAAGCAAAAACTGGTGTCTTTTTATCATAGCTGTAACTCTGAGACAGTAGGTGAGAATGCTTGGAAGCTAAGGAAATTGGATAGTGCTTGTTCTTAATGGGTGTTTTTAAGAACTGTGTTCATAGAGATGTTATTCTCTAGGTATATGTCATCCAGTCTCATAATAATAATAATATTGATAATTATGATTCCTAGGTTAAACTGAGCTAGAATTCACTGCATTTTCTGCTATGCGCTTTCAGTGAAATAGAAATATCAGTCCAAACATTTTTGAGAGCTAGATATTTTTTAATAAATAATACATGAATAATAATGTATTCTGGTATTTTTCAGTCATCTGGGGGGAACAGAAGGAAAAAAGGAAGAAAAGTAGGGAGAAAATTAATAAGGTGAAAGTTGGGTGATAATTTTCATTTTATGTGAGGGGGGGAAATGGAGAACTTTATTAAAATTAGCATTTTATGTCCTGAGGTTTAGGTTTTACTTGTGACAGGCCTTTTGTCTAGATCTACAGCAGTGAAATGGATCTAGTTCACTTACTTGACCATAATAATCATTAGGTAGACAGGAAAACGTACTTGCCTAAGAACTCTGGCTAAAGTGGTAAAGGATTAAGCTCATGGATTGAGACCAATGCCTAAGATTTTTTTTTCTAGAGTTGTGGTTCTTCCTGTGTTTGCATTGTGTTTAATTTCTTCAGCCCACACAGAAGACTAAACACAAAAGAAAGAGAAGTAGATCTGCCAGAATGCCACTGTCTACTGAAAAATACTGTAGGTCTGCCCTCTTCTGGGCAACAGGGTTCCAGAGCCTGCTGTGACAGGTTTTGATTTCCCTCATGCTAATTTCCAGCAAGCTGTGTAAGATTTGTGGGCCTGTGAGCTGAGACAGCTCCTCCTGCCTTCTCCTCCCCGTTATCTCAGACTGTGAGACAGTCCTTCCCACACCCATTAGAAATTAACAGAAGTCAGGAATTAGGGGTATGAGGTCATGAGCTTGCTGGGAAAAGATAAGCTCTGCCCTCCTTCATTGTGAGCTCCTGTGGAACTTGGAGGGCTCCTGAAGCAACGCTTTAGGATATGCTTAACACAAGTCCCAGTCTCTCCATGTGTTGTATGTCCTGCCCAGTCTTGAATGTCATAATACAATGTCTTCTCACAGGTTAATATAAATACCTGTGTTAAGCCTGGATCAGAATAAAAGAATCATAGGGAAAAAGAAAATCCAAAGAAGGAAATCTAAATTTAAAGACTTAGCAAAAGGAAATAATCTCTCTAATTATGATATGCAGTTTCACCAGGCTCATTCTGCACCCAAAAACCCAAAATGAGCATTAGCTCAGAGTCAGTAAAAGTTAACTCTTCCTGTCTCTTCCAAGGGTAAGTGAATATGAAAGCATTTCATTGTCTAGTTATTTTGGGATCTTCTATTCAGTCACTTCACACATTCTGATTCTCAGTTGCAACCATTTTAAATCCTCAGTGGTTTTGAAAACATTAATGTGCGGGGTTTTTGTGAACATTTCCTGCTTTAGACCACCAGACTCTGGATCCACCTGGACCCAGTTACATTTGCAGGGTTTTGCAGTAGATTTAGGGTGCAGCCTGTATGATGAGATGGCATGGCTGGCCTGCCTGGGTTTGCTTGGAGGGACATTGTTCAGAGCCTGATTGCTGGATTATCCCAGCGTCTGTGAGGGATGTTTGCCATTCCACATCATGGTCTGACATCTTGTTATAATCTACCTTACTTCTGCATGCTTTGTGAAGACTTGGCAGTTTTCTTCTCACTTAGACAGTGTGTGTGTGTCAAACCTCTGGCTGTGGATGAGAATGCCTGGAACTAAGAACATTCGCACCCCTCATTTTCCTTTTGTGATGCTCAGTTTTCACGGTTGCTTTCCAAAAAGACAATTTGCATATTTCATCCATTGTTAGTAAACAGATTATAAGGCACTCGTTTGTGTGCTAAATCACAGCAAACTGTGCTTTGTGAATCTGATTCTCATCTCCCCTTCACTCTAACCTGGCTTAACTCCATTGATTTCAGTGGAATTACTTCTGATTTATGTTGTGAAAGTGAGGGAAGAATCCAACAAGCAAATTTCCCTTTTGCACATCAGCGTGCCAAAAGAAGTCCTAATTTACCATTGTGAATCTCTTCCAATATAGTGCTGGCTTAATTTCTTTTGAATTACTTGGCTGGAATGTAACTGCAGTGAATCAGGCCCAGGATTCACATAATTATCTTTGTGTGCTTCTTTCTCCTAATTTTTTTTTCTCTATGTATATTACCTCAGATGAAGACTGAATTTACTGTCTGCTTTGAAGGTGACTTGCATATGACTCTATAAGGAAATGCACTTTTTTAAATCACAAGATCAGTTCAACAGATAATGGCTACTAAAAATGGGAATTCCAACACAACAAATCCTTGTTGCTTGTTGTGTCATACTATCTAAATGACCTGTAATTTCTCCCCAGCCTTTTTATGGTAGTATCTCAGTGTGTACTATAATTACTGAACGCTGTTGCTGTAACATGGCTTTGGTAACGATGTGAAAATGCTGCTCTGCCTGTCCTTTTATCTTGAGAAGGATATACATAACACAATAGTAGCTAAATGTGTGAAAACTGCTTACTCACACATAGCTGTATCTACCAATAACTACACAAAACTTAGTTTTCAGCAGTCTTTTCTGGTTTTTGTACCTTTACATATTTGTTGTAAATCCGGTCTGGAAATTAATATACCTGTGCATTTAAGAATAAAATACAATGCAAATGAGTCCATCTTTTAAAAATCCAAGTGAAATACACATACAAACTGATAAATAGCATACTAAAATCAATATAAAAAATGGCAAGAGTAAGTGAAAGATTCATATGTTATGAATCTTTGGCAGAAAGGAGAATTTTCTGTTTGTAGGAACAAATTATATAATTTTGCATCATGCTGTTTGCACTTACTCTAGGCAACTTACAAACGTAATATAAATAAGGCAAATCTCTTCCACGATCCAGGTTTCTTTAGTAGTGGGTTTTGTACACTTGACAAATCACTAGGACTTACACTCCTAAATTACTGAAGTGCTTTGAAACTTTTCTTCTCCACCTCTCTTAGCTCTATACCCTACATACAAAGCATAAGATTAAAATCAGCTTGATGGCTGTTTCTGCAGCTGACTTAGGTGGAAAGCAGACAATCTCATGCAAAAGATTCCCTCAAATCCTTCTGTTCTAAGAGAATCCGTGTTAAGAGGAGAGGAAAACACTGGCTGAGAAGCAGTAATGATTGGTGTTTTCACTACGCTACAATTGCAATCACCTGCACGTGGGGTAAAATTTTGCTCCACGCATCTACTGCTATCCCAGAGTGGATCTTGATGCATAGTTACCTGGATCCATGATTGAAGCTTTCACATACAGTAGCTCCCTAGGTCCCTCCTTCCTGTGACAAAGGACTAGCTGAAGCATAAGAAGTTAAAATGAGACCTCATTAACTTGGCTATTTCTGCACATACAGTAGAGATTGGAAGAAAATCTGGAAGCAGGGGAGACTAAAAGTCATTTATACACACGCAAGAAGAAGAGATGACCTGAATCTTTCACAAATAAACCATCAAGGTATCAGTTCCATAGAATGCCAATATTAACATTATTACAATGAAAAATAATTAAACTAGAGTGCTTTGAAAATAGCACTAACAGTTCTGCCCAAACACTGCCTAGTGAGTAACTAATAACAATTATTGCCACTTGGTAAAGCTCCACACAACAGAGATATTGAAAAATAATTTTCTTGCAGCCCACTGAAAGAACAACTATTCTAAACCATGTGAACATCTTTAATTTAAGTTTTGAATCTATAATTTCATATGCTATTAAGGGGGAATAAAGATATATTTGAAATGTTAAATGTTTTTAAACATTTCTTAATTTAGCGTGTCAGCATGTCAATAGTATTTTAAATACTGCATCACATTTTCAAAGAAGTAGTAACATGGTTTGCTGAGTTACACCCAGCTTTGTACATTAATATTTTCTCTCTCATGCACTCATAAACACATCTGAATTTAAACATGCAAACCATGCTTGTGCAGAAATGTGGATGGATGCATGGATGCATGGGTGGATATCTGCGTCCCTTAGTTGTTTGCATAAATAGTGTGTTTGTAAAAGGAGTGGAGGAACACAATTAAAGAGTCAGTTGTTCCTAAAGAAAATAAACACTTTCTGGTAGACTTACAGTATCAGTTGCCACATACTGTTAACTGTATGTGTCCAATGTCTGAAAAATAGTAATAATTTAAAAAAAAAATAATATGAGAAGTAATATCTTAGTAAGAATTTGAAAAGTCTGGGCTATCTTTTGCTTCATTCCTGGAAGGTGTAGGGCAATACTATTCAATTTCTGTCTGTTTCAGGACAACATCTGTCACATTATAGGACTGGACCATCAGTGCATAGAGAGGATAAGCAAGAAGCAGGCCAAGAGAAATTAAATTGGTCTAATGCCAGTGTTGCAATGATTGAAAGGAATGAGCTACAGTGCAAATACAAAATCAAATGCTGGGAGCTGCCATGGGACAGCATAGAAAGCTGGAGGGTCAACTTTTTTACTGCCTTTTTACTATCAAAACTAATGGTGTAGACACAGAGCAGACTGCTTGTTTAACGTGGTCACTTTCTGCTTGATGTATTTACTAGTGGGAATATCAAATCACATTGTCCCCTAAAGTGTTCAATGCACCCCTTGTGCTCCCTCTGTTCCAAGACCAGTCGTAATCAATCAGGCTGTTAAAGGTAAGAATCTTTTCTCACAGCATCTAAGGATTTACAGAGAATTTCACAGAGGAGAACAAAGCATGGAACAGTGACTGTGAAACAAACAACACACGGAGCAGTAAATAGGCAGTGGCACAGCTGGATATTCATACCACCAACCTCAGGCACCTGCTAAGTTAGCTGCTGAGGAGTCCCAGGCAATTTGTGTAGTCAGTGAGGAGGGAGAGCTCTTCTGTGAGACAATTCAGAGAAGCAAAGACAGTTTTCTCATCTGCTCCACTGCTTGTGCTAGATAATTTGATGTGGGTATTACAAATACTTCCTATAAAGTAGTAACAGGAAAACAACTGCTGCAATGACTGGAACAGGCATCACAGCCCCACATCCAATTGTTTCCTTTCTAAATTGTGGGAGAAATACATTCACACTCAGAGTTGTCCCAGCTAGAGGAAAAAACTCTGGGAAAAGCCTCCTTGCCAATGTTGTGGTGGATTCAAAAATTCTGGGCAAGCACAAGGAATCCTCAAAATATTTGTGAACATTATTTCTATGTGGGAGACAAGATACGCCTACAGGAAATAATGGTGTTGTAACCAGAGCTTTCTGATAGCTCCAAGAGCCCAGATTTTATACTAGAAAGCTAAAATATCTTTGCAGTTTGGGTCATTAGTTTATGTTAAATTGAAATAGAAGGAACCAAGTCCATGTTGGACCAGAAAGAGAGATGTTCTGTTGTGCCTGTCACATCCTGTCAGGCAGTAATATTCTGACATGTGCAAGGGAATGGAAGGAATAAGGCCCCTGGATTTGAGAAACAAGAAGGGAAAGACTGTAGGAGTACAGGTGTTGCTCATAAAACCTGACTGAGGGAATTTTCTTCAGCACTCAGGCTTGGATGTCAGCTAAGAGAGGATATCTAAAATGAGTGGATAAACTGCAGATGGTGTTTTGAAGAAAGGAGAGTCTAGTTTGAGAATACAGTAGAAATTATGTAGAGAACAGATTCAGTTCTCATTGTTTATAACTAATACTGGTAATAATCTAGTGTGAATCTATGTGAGTGCCTATTTCTGCCAACCCTGCTTTCCGTCCAGGCTACAATACTGGCCAGTGCTTTAATGGCACAATCTGGCCCAAGATGGGCATTGATTCAAAACAGCCAGCTCAGAAATGAAATACATAGAAAGGGAAAAAGCAAAACAAAACTCCATGTGAAAGGAAAAAGATCCAAACAACTGATGGTCTTTCTGATTCCTGAATGGATGCCAGTTGTCCTGAGGCAGTGAAGTAGCCAACAGATAATTCCAAACTTTGAAAGGCATCCATGTCACCACTCCGTCAGGCAAGGGAAAAAGAAACAGCATATTAAAAAAAAAAGGAGGGTTAAAAAATACCCCAGCTCTCTGTCAACAGCCTTTATAAAAATGTCTCTTAAAAAAAATGGATCTCAGGATGGATTTCCATTCAGTCTGCCAAAGCGACATTTACCCACCAGGTCTGTTCCCTGCTCAAGCCAAGTTTACCATCTCACAGCAATCCTCATGACTCAGGACAGCCAACAGGGATGACTAATGAAATTGCACTTTCATGAACTATGGCAACAGGCATGTGGGGCACACTCTACAGAGGAATAAGTAGGAAATTCATACATGGCCACCTTGTGTTTGCTTGTTTGTGGGGGAAAGAAGCCCAATAATCCACATTCACAGAGGGAGCAAGCAAGCTTTCCAGATCCACTGGCTCCTCCATGACAAGAGCAGGACATGAGCCAGACACGTCACTCTCACTTTCTGCCTCTTTTATCTCTCGCCACAACTAGGGACTGCAGAGAGGAGATTGTTCTGGCTGGAAGCGAAGGGACACAGGTGGTACCAGCAGCTGCAAGCTCTTTAGCTCTTGTTGGCTCCACTTATTAGAACATGCATTGTATGTTTAATACATTGCCTCCCGTGGTGTGGGAGCAAGAGTTGGAGGCTGGGGGTGCTGCACCACGGTCTCTTGTATTGCTGGGGAGGGAAGGCAAGGTGGAGGCTGCTCCTAGTTAGAGATAATTAGAAGCTAGGGCTCCTGAAGAGAATTTGGTAACTCCACAAGAAAACCAGCTGTCTTTGATTACAGTGATATATTAGTCACTCTGTGGTTGCTGTGCCAGTCAGCATTTTGCATACAGCAAATAAATGCAGAGATATTTTCTAGGCAGAAATATGTGGGGACAAAGTTCTATGCATGGCTTACCTCTGAGATGGGCTGATTTGTTTGTTTATTTGTTTTTATATTGCTAGCTATAAAGAACAAAGGATTTGAGGAGGTCTGAGCCAGGTATCTTCTTTTTATTTACTTTTTAAATCTAAGGATCACCATATTTTTAGTCATGCCAAACTCACTCTTTGTGTGATAATGCTGTTCACCTATAACACATATGAGGGAGGTTCTACCATGAGCAGTATGATTTGAATCAGTTTAAATTATAACAAGCTCTGATAACTGAGTAAAATTTTATGAACCACTATTGACACTCATGGGAAACTATTTTCCATGCTGCTCATTTCCAGAAATATTATCTGAAAAATACTGTTTACTCATTATAATCTTAATTTTAAAAATTAGTTGGTATGATATGTTAATTTTATTCAAGGTTTTAAAATAAAAATCTGGGTAACCACAGGTCTCGGATGTTTGAGTACAAAAGTTACTGGAATGTGTTTTCAGAGAAAATAATTTTAAAGTGTGGAAAGGGGAGAAAAATGCAGCATAGGGTCCTCAATGTAGATTGTTACCACTCTCAACTGATATTACTTCTTGGTAAGATTTTCTTAGACAAATGAAGTGCAGAAGATTTTGGCTGACTGGACTTGTGTGAAGCACTGGTATCACAGAGGTGGAAAATTACCAAGGTGTAAAGGGAGGATTTGGTCAAGAGCTTTGAGGTGGGGCAGAACAGGTTAAAGGGCATATGACAGTATTTTGTGCTGAAGGAGTAGGTATTGAAGTTACAGGTTCCTGCAGGCTCAGTCTTATGACAGGTTTTACCTAATACTTGCGTGATTGACCGTGTCATATAAAGCAAGAGAGTGCTAATGAAATTTGTTGAGGTTTTCCTAACCTTGGGAAACCTTGGCTGTGGAGATATAAAGCATACACAGATGGGAGTCTTAATCAAAGGAGGGAGAATACTATGCAAGATATGAGCAGTAGCATGAAGCGCTTTGTCACTTACCCATGAAGAAACAACAGTTTCAGGTGCTTTTTGTCAGAGCTTCTTACCTGGAAATAACAGTAGGGAAAGAATTGGTTGTGCAGTCAGTCAAGCACATCGATGGCTGAGACCCATCAGGCTGATCCCATGGAAAAGGCAAATGCAGGCCTAGGATGTATTGACAATGAATAAATACCAGAGTTCTCCATAAAATCCATACCTATGTCAAATAGTTGAAAATAATTCTGATCTATAGAAACGTGTTAAGTTTTGCTGACAAGATGAAATAGCACCTAAGTTTCTGAAATGCTTGAAAATTGGTATTCAAGTACATGACAAAATAATCACAATTTATTTGGCTCATTCTCCAGATTGCCAGATTTTACTCATGCTTTTGTTGTTCTGCAAAACCTAAATATAGTCTTAAGCAGTTCTTCACCTATGTTGCAGAACAACTATGATTTTTCCTCAATCTTCTGCCCCACTCTCTCCCCAAGCTCTTTGTATGTTTAACTGGCTGCAATTGGAAGCAGAAGAGTTTTAAGGGAGAAAGACACTCACAGAGGACAGAAAGAAACTGGTATTTGCCATCAAATGGAAATAACTTAGCCAAATGTGGTCAAACTCTTGATGCTGACTGGGAGAGTTTCTGCAGTACCACAGTACTTACCTGCCACATAAACAAGACAATACACATCCCCTGAACACCTTTAGTCTCCCCACACCTTCCACTCCCAATGAGCTGCATAGTCCTGAAGCAGTCGTATTTTATTTTTGAATGCCATGTGCAATTGTGTAATTCACAGTGGCACAGTTAATGTATGTCTTTCTTTAAGAGATGTTGAGGAAACAGTATTCGAAAACTTACAGTTTACCCTAAACAGTCACCATTGGGATCTACGCTGATATCAGGCTAATTTTACTACATTGTGATATCCTCAGCGAAGTATTTTCTAGTTCACTAAACTCTGAAGTATATTAAAAGATATGCTGTCAGGCTAGTGTACTTTAAGACCAGTGGAAAAAACCAAACCCTCCTGTATAAGTTACACCCAGCTTCTTTGACTGGCTAATAGGTTTTGTTTGTGGTGTTTTGTTTAGTACTGTTACCATTCTGGCCTAGAAGATAAAAGTGCGCATTTACTAACCAGCTCTTCCATTACTTCTGTTAGTCCTCCTCCAACATGAAACTACAACAGAAAAAAAAGGAAGCACGAAGTACTTTAACTTCTTACCCGATGTCAGTGCACCACACAGTCTCTAGAACCAAGATTTCCATGTGCAGATTAACATTTCCTGAGACATTAAGTCAAGTAATTATGAACACAGCTTGATTACTACATGTAATCAAAGCCAGACTTGCTGTTTTGGACCAGTTTTTTCCAGCCAGAGTAAGCACTGTTATTACCAACTCTTGCTTTTCCTGGTTTTCATCTTGTTTACGGGCTGGAAAAACAGAAATGTCATAAGTAACTGAGGGAAAACTAGGCTAAGTAGAAACTTGTTGTGGATTTGGCCTCATTTCACTCGCACCCTTTCCCAGTACTGCAAATAGACTCCTGAGAGCAAGCATCAACGCCATGCAAATCTAATTGGAAAAGTAATAAACAGAAACCTACTTGGATACTTTTCTTGCTGCTTATAACCCAGGAAGCCACCTAGAAATCTAATCCATTTCACTGAGTCTGTTGACATGTTCACAAATAGGAAATTAGGAAAAAAATAAGTAAAATCATATACTTTCTGATGCCCCTGATATTTGTATTTCCTGTTATATACATATACTAAGATTTTCTTAGACAGAAATCTTAGTAGTCATTAGAGAACATTAACTTGTATCTGCCTGCAACTTCTCCGCATTTCCTTGCGTCCTATTCCTGTGCTATTTTATTCCTATGAAAGATAAAAAATTAACAGTCTGTAGATCAAGTAATTATAATCGTGAGGCCACAGGTTGATAGGGCCTATGGAGAAATGTCTACCTTTAAAAATGTAAGTATAATTACTACATTATGTCTTAGAATAAATGGGAGAGAGGGGGAGCTGAGGACGTCTGTCATGGCGATTGAATCAAAATGAGAAGGGAAGGAAACATCACTGGCTAGGGCAGAGATTAGACAAAAAAGGAAGGTTTAAAATAACTTTGGGGCAGATCCTTGACAGTTTTCATTCATTACCTACCTCCTTCAATATTCCTGCAAGCATTTCTGTTTTGTAGAGTTCTGTAGGACGTGCCAGGCTAACTGATTTTGCACCTCCAAGGCACATTATCTGTGCTGCTCATATAATACTGCAGCAGTTTGCTCACAAATACAAGTAAGTATGCACTGGGAGGAAAGCTTGTTCCTCCCACTCCCTTACTCCACAGCTCCCTGAAACCACTCCAAGACTCAGAAAGAAGCTTACATTTCATCCTGAAAAGTCCAGTCTTAACGATAAGATGGTTGATTTTCTTTCCCCTGTAGACAGAGTTGTCCATCCTAACTTTCCTATTCTTCTGTTTTCTCCAGGAAGGCATTGAGGAAATCTTACATGAAGGTGGTCTTTTGGGGAATCAACATCTGCTTTCTTCTCCTCCAGGGAGGTGACTTTCTTGAATGTGACTTAATCCCAAGGGGTGACTGTGCAGACTGAGCAAGTATAATGCATACAGAAGTTTCCCCTCCATAGATGCTGCAGTTAGGAACTTCCTAACGGGAAGCTGACTGATCTGTTGCCATATTTTCAAGCTTTAAATGAACCCTTTGGAAACCTGCACCTCTGCAAGGGTATCCTCACTTGAAAATTACTCCTCTGACCTCTGCAGCCTTGGATGCCAGCTTGGAAGCAAGGAAGAGAGGAAGACAAAGGAGAGAAGGAAGAAGGGAGTCAGTGGGCAAAAGAAGGAAAGGGCAGATCTTAGATACACACAGAAAAAAGAGCAACTCCTACATCATGGCAGGAGGACGGTTAACCATGGGTTATGTGTATAAAACCACCAAAATCTGGGAAATACAATGGTGCTAGCTGCTGGAAGCAGGGAAGAGAATTTGCACTATGTCATGCTAGAAGTACTTTCTGCTGCTCTTAATTTCATTACTTCTCTTCCCTGTCTTCTAACTTGCTAGGTAACTTTAGACAAGGCTTGTAACATGCCAAGGCCTCTGTTTACTCATTAGTGAAGTGTGTACAGTATTATTACCTACCTCAAAGGTTAAATGACTGAAGCTTAATTAATGCTTTCTTCTACAATATCTGTTGAAAGATACTACACTACTGCAATAGCCGACTGTATTATTACAGTTTTTAAATTTTATTATGCCTTACCAAACTTTGTTGTCATCATGCTCTCTTAGTATTTATTTCACAAAAGCAATTGAGAACTCTTTCAAAATGGGTGGAAGGAAAGGGAAAGTCACTTAGTAATAGGGAGGCAATAGCACTATATTAGAAACACTTACCTGTGGTGAATTCTGGCCATATATGGAGCCTTTCAATGTGGGCCCTCTGTGGGATGTGAGCAGTACATACTTCCTAGAGACAAGGAAGGATTTGTCTCTCTCTGTTGCTGGTTTGTGCAAACACAAGGCCACAGTGTGGACGATAAACTAAAATCTCAGCTTTGTTTTGGATGTAGATGATCAAAAGAATGTTTGCCTTTTGATACTCCCAAAAAATCCCAGACAGTATTTTGAGACATGCATTCATTTTTTTCTACATTACATGGAATAGAGAGCAAATCAATACATACATCTACTAAATATTTGAGGGAGAAAACAAAGGATGTAGTAAGTGGCTGGAGTTACTTTGTAGCTGGATGAAATTTTGGGCCAGTGTGAGTCTAAGGGACAATTCCTGGGCATTTATTTTAAAATCTGAAAAAGGGAAAGGGTTTTTTCCCACATGATCATTTTCTTTCCTGATGGGACTAGAGGCCTGCCAGTGCTGGATCAGCTAAATCTGGGCTTGACCAAGTGTTTCATTGCCAGAAGCCCTGTTCCTGGCAGCAACACACCCCTTTGCTTCTCCCCTTAGGTGAAAAGGCCCTTTGCTCCAGCAGAAATGGAATGGAACCACGGCCTGAGTGTGGTGAGTGCTGATGGATGCCAGAGAGTTGCCTCCTGCAACTGTGTTTGTGGAGAAAAGTGTCCAAAAAGCTCACTCTTTGCCTCACACCTGTGTTGGAGCGGAGCAGTTCTGTGGCCTGTCTGGCACCTGCAGGACAGCAGACTGTAGGTTAATGAAAGTTTGTAGTCACAAGGGTGCATCATAAAAAGAGAAAGTGAAATCCTTCTTGCTCCGTTTGGATTAATAAAACTAAATAATTGCTTGAAATCAAGTGTGAAGGAATATTGTTATTCTATTATCAGTTTTAATATTTACATATTCTAGAAGGCAACTCTGTCTTAGAAATTACATAGCTTGAATTGGACTGAAAGATTTTTCTCTTTAATTTCAGGGCAAGTTTGAAAGGAATTAGGCCTCCAAATTTTGGACGGCATTCTGCCACCATCAGGAGTAAGAGAAATTAAACAGGTATCTGTTTTCCTGGACCTTTGACTTCTGGAATACTTTTGAAAACTCTTCCTGGCTACTGATGATGTAAGAGTGAAAATTAGAGTATGATTTCTCAGTCCTCAATTGAGTTTGCATTGTGCAAGCACCTTCCTTTAGACTGTGAACTCTGCAAACTTCATATGAAAGTAACTGAGAGGGAATAAACAGGGAAGCACAGTGTCATTTTCCCCATGATCAGAATATAAGATAACTTAAAGATTTCCAGGAACTAGAAATGCATTGTTGACATTTATCTCTTTATAGACCATAGTAATAAGCCCCTCTTCCATTTCCACTGATAACCTAACTATTCAACTTTCTGGTGGTAATCTTTCATGATTAAGACACTGATCTGTGATATAGGAGATCTATGTCAAATTTCTGGCCCTGCAATAGATTCCTGTGTGACCTGGGGCAAAGCAATTAATATTTTGTGATTTCGTGCCCTGACTGTAAAACAAAGATGGTATTGCCTTTGCCTTTCTACAGGAGTACATTGCCAAATTCCTTTCTCAATAGCAATGTAAAATTTTGGAAGGAAAATAATTCCCTTTTTCCTGCTCTTCGTCTTCCAACCATTTAGCTGTATTATTACAAATGTTTCTAGGATCAAGTGGGTGAGGGAAAAAAAAGAGTCATGGGCATTTAACCTGGATCAGATCACTAAATTGGTGGATGCTGAACTGAGGAGATAGTGCTGAGGACCTGGAGTGAAGCAAGAAAGCTTCAGCTGAGCATCTTTACTGAGAAAAAGGTAAATGAAATTGTATCCCATCTTCTAGTTGCACATGAGCCCCACCAGCACAGTTGTTGTTTACAGCACTGCAACTAGACAGCCAAATTGCTATTGGACTCAAATTGTGATAGACTCTAGAAATGAAAGCATTTGTTAAATTACTGTTGTCCTGAACAGCTACTTTAGAATTGGATATGTTGATCAAAGAAAATATCTCTGTTTTCCACTTGGGACAGTGAGTACAGGCTAATGAAGTAATTTGTTGACAGATGAAACTGCATCAACACTAAGAACTGAATTCAGTCCCCTGCAATCCCTGCTTAGTGTTTTTCTCGGGGGGCTCTCTTTCCTCCCCACCAGCTTGAAGATGGTGCACATAAATTAAATGGATTCAAACTGTACCTTTAGTGGAATTAGAAAGTATTTCTGCCAGGAAAATATTAATCTTCAGGGACTATATTTTGGACAGGGCCTCATAGTATCATGCAAATGCACATAGTAATGATACTAGTCCAAGTATATGAGGTTATAAGTCAGAGGGAATAAATATTTCCAGACCCAGAAAACAGAGGCATTCCCATTCTGCAGGCCAACACTTCAGCTTCCAGAAAGAGGGTAATAGCCAGAAGTGGAAGTTTATGGGAAGAGGTTTGTGGGTTAAGTAGTCAACAGCATCCTCCACCCAAGAGCACTGCACTCCAAACCAGGTGCCTCTGCCCCCATCCTTTCATCCACCAGTCCCTCTTGCTGCCCTGCTTGAGGAAGCCCTAGGGTTTTAACAGCAAAAGAGATGTCACAAGTTCCCGTGGGCTTCCCTTGGTTCCTGCAGCTCCATGGCAGGAACTGTATGATCTTGCAGGGCTGACAAGACCTGCCCTTCTCCCGCCTGAGTGCAGCAGGCTGCAGAGCCCTGCTGGGCCAAGCAGCCAGGAATCTGAGGAGCTGGCACAGGCACCCCATCTCAGACAGGCACAGAGTGTGTGGCTCTGCCTGTTGCCATCTGTAGCTGAAAAAATGGGTTTTCACTTGATTCCCAACACAACTAGAGAGCAAGGGCACGGCAGCTTCTCCTCCAGTGGAACTCTACAACCTACCTGCAGCATTAGTATCTGTGTATGGTTGATTGCTCTCTGCTGGGGCAATCATCTTGCTTTAATTTAGGACACTAATGATATCATAAGATAGTTTGATGACAGTGTAATTCTTTCGATGTTTGTTGTTACTGGATATAACAGCTGGTTTTGATACTATAAAATACAACATTTCATGTCCTCCCAGGGAGTGGAAAGGGGAAGAAAGAGGGTGGTAGCAGGGAGACAGGCAGAGGAAGAGGGAGAGAAGGAAAGGGAAGTCATTCAGCGCTTGCCTGATCTGCTATTTGGAGTGAATGATAATTTTTTAGTACAGCAAAGCTGGCAGCAGTGCTTTTTCTATCAGGGTTTTTACTGTGCTTCTCTGCTTATCTCTCAGCATGACCACTGAAATCTGTGAGATCACACTACGAGCCATGGTATCCTGTCAGGTTTGAAATTATTTCCGACAGGCTACAAAAACAATTGGGCCCTCACTTTGGCTGCTTTTACACTAGTTGAAGTCTAATTTATAAGATAGATCATTCGCTTCACTGGTTCTGTCCTTGATACTTTTCAAGCTATGGCTGGTGTTGGTGACTTTTGTTTTGTGATTCTTGCATCTTCTGTGGTTTTTTTGATTTGCTTTGGTTTTGGGTGGGCTTTTTTTGTTGTTGTTTTTCCAGCTCATATCTCTATTTGATAGGCACAACTTCTTTATCCAAATGCATTATTTCCCTGCAAGTAGCTACTTCACTGTTCATATCAGCTGTGACCTTCACAATGCATCACAGCCTGCCTGAGCTGAGATTTATTTAATACTCTCTAGAAAGCTCCCCAGTTAGATTTTAATAGTATTTGTTCTACCTTTGTGTATGAAATAAGAGAAAGCTTATTTTCCCTTTAGACCACAGGGCAATGCACAATTACTGCTAGGGACTGCTAAAGAATTAGATAATAGTCATTTAAAGCTACAGTTTTGCTGAGCTCCATTAGACCTGTCTATTTATAAGCTTACTCTTTGTTATGCAAAATTGGGTATTAAATTGAAATCATACTTTATTTATAGAGAAATACATATTGAGGCTGGGCTTAAATAAACTGACTGGGCTACTCTGTTCCCACCAAAATGCCTTTGAAAATCTCACCTCTGTGGGACTGACTGTAAGAATTAGAGATTCCTTTTGATCCTTTTGTCTCTAGCATAGAACACAGTGAAATAAAATTTCAGTAAAATATGAAAAGCTAAAACTTGCACCTCATCTATGCTCCTTTGTGAATTGAAACCAGGTTATATTTTAATGACTACTGAAACATACCTATATTTAAAAAATATTGTGTGCAATATTGTTTTCCTGGTGACATTATAAACATCTAGCATGTGAGATAGTCAGGCAATGACACCCGTGTAAGTAAAATAACTTTGTTCCTTTTCACACCTTTACTCCTCTACTTTCTGAAAAATCCAAGGGTCCATTGAAAATCCATTAATTCTTTGTACTTTATATCTTTCAAATATTGTGCATTCATGGCATCATAAGGGCTTCTGATCCTGCAGCACTGAGCCCCATATTTAAATGAAACATCCCAGCAGACTTCATACAGCTCTTAGTGTGTGGAAAGCTCAGTGAAAAAAGCACTGTGGTGAAACTCAGGAGCTGGAGGTTTCATCCTTCTTCCTATATTTTCCTTGTGGTTTTCTGGGACAACGAACTCGGCTCCACAAAATGCCTTGTTATGTTTGATGGATTACTGCTGTAGCCTGATGCTGTTCTAGAGTTTCTGGTTCACCATCCATTAAGCAAGGTCTGTGTTACTTAGCATTTTAGTGAAGTGCATGGACAAGTTTTTGATGAAAAGCATCACAAAGTATGTAGCTATTATTAAATGCAAGAGTTTTTAGCCAGGCTCTATAATCAATGAGAGGACACAGGAATTTGAATTACTTCTGTGCTAAAGAACTTTCCTATAACATGGAGATAGCTTTTAGGGCTTAATGCGAGGAAACCCAAAGCACAGAAGCTGCCATGAAGATGCCATTTGTTATTTTTGCAAACACAATACAGATATGCCATGCCAAGACCATTCCTCTCAACAGCAAAACTGTTCAGCTCAAGAAATGGGAAATTTCTGTTTCTACACTTCTCTTTCTATGATCTTTTTGACTGATTCCAAGGTGACAGATGACTGGGTGGCAGAATGTGTGATGGATAGCTTGATTATTTTAACAATTAAATATGTAATGAAGAGCTGGAAAGGTTCCATGTAAGTCTCATTTTCACCCTGGTTAAATATGGTGTCCATAATTAATTTTCAAATATAAAAGGGCTCCAGCAAGAAAAGAAATGAAAGAAAGTTGAAGAGATGGTGAATATTTCATCAAACGTCACTCATTCAAAACTCATTAATATACATAGTCCAGGAGTTACCATCTCTTATGAAGTTAAATGCAGCAGTGCTTATTTTCTTGGCAGATTATCTGTTTTATTGTTGAACATAATGGCTTAATATCATCTATGGGCCAAACCCAAGGTTGTGTGCCTCTCAGAGAGGCCACCAGAAGGTGAAAAGTCATGGCTTTCTCTGCAGAGGTCAGAGGTAGCGCAAATTTCAGAGGTAGCGCAAATTTAGAAGAAAGGAGACTTTGATTTTTTGGTCAATACACAAGTTTCTTTAACAGTAAAGACATATAAGCTGCTTTTCCTCATCCGCAAGGGATTAATCTTGTCTACCAAGAGCCTCCTCAGAGTTCTGACCTAAAAAAATAACTTCTTCAGCACTCAGTGACATGAAACAGACATGCCTGGGGAGATTTTGACCTGCCTGTGTCAGTCATGCATCTTGGACAGAGGCCACCAATAAACCTCCTTCTCCCTCTGTGACCACTGGTGACCAAGGATGAGTGAAGAGTCTTGTGCTCCTGTGCTGGCAAGGTGCTTATATGCATCCGAAGTTTGGGCACTTGAATACCAGCATTTTCCTTTTCCTATTTAAGAACACAATTTCCTCTTTCTTGTTCTCTTTCTTCAGCTGCAGACAAAGATTTCCTCATTTGCTTTCTGGGACTCTGGCTCACACAGCAACTGGTTAGAGGTGAGGGAAACAGCACAATGCTCTGTCACAGTTTTGGACTTAATAGAGCTGATGAAAACTTGAACATTCATCTTGAAGGAAATTCATTATTTCAAAATGTATGTGTTCTAAATTACAATATTAAAAATGCCTCTCTCTGCTAATTTTTTTTATTCTGGCTTTTTTTTTTTTTTCATAATTGTGAAAGTGTTTTTAAAAATAATCAACTAAATGCTCTATTTCAATGTGTTGGATCAAATCTACCTATCCCTTTTGGGCCCAGTTCAGTATTCCTTTGCGCTGTTTGAATGACACAGATGGACACATTGTGGTCCCTGTCTTCTCCCAAAGGAAGTAGGCTACTTTGCCAGATCGAAAGCTCTAGATATTCAGGTTCAAATATGAGCTAACTATACTGCTCCACATCATAAAATCAGGACTTTAAAAAACTGTTTTCCTTTCAAAAAATTAGCAGGGAAATCCTGGCTAGTTCTATAACTTTACTTGTGAGCAGTGTGATTCATAGCTAGAGAATGCTTTGAAGAGATATAGTGTTATGTAAATGCTAAGAAATAATAATTATTATAATTAGAATATTATTAACTGTGGGAGGAGAGAAGATTAAACAATGGGCTTCATTATGAAATGCTTTTGAATGCACTAAAGCTGAGGACATTTATTAAATGCAGTGCCATTTCTCTGCAAAAGAAACATCCTTGCTTCTGCATGCTGCTTTCTGATCTTAGTGCACATCCTTACTCTTTCAGCATGAATCAGATATGAGCAAGAAGCCCAGCATAAAGAGGAAAAATGAGTGTAGCAACAGAGGCGTTATTGTATTCTTGCTGCCAAGAAGAGACTGCTTTTATTCTCATTTACCCAATCATGGATGGCTACCAAATTTCTAGATACGCAATTCAAGAGACTTTAAGCTTGTCAGTGAAGCTGGAGGCAACATCCTGGTCCATCTCAAAAGTTAAACTTTTGTTATGTTGAATTTTCTGTGTGTTATCTCTTCTCACCTGACACTGTGGACACAAACTTCAGAATGCCTTTCTTATTTGCTTTTCTAAGCATTCAGTATTTTAAGAGGACCCACTGATTGCTATGATTATTACTTACTAATTTTGCTTGCTGCAGTCCCTAGAAGGGAGGAATCAAGCTCAGAAGACCACTGTGCTATGTGCTTTTATTTAGCATTTCACCAAAGACAAGAATAACTGAAAATTATCATCCATATTGCAAGGAAATTGATCTTTATCACCTTGCACCTCTCAAATAAGGAGAAGGAGTAATATCTCATCCCTTTGCAATCACTGTCAGCTTACCAATTATGGACTCCTTTATTTTGGCTGTTAACCACAGTACTGCAAAGTTCCTGGATGAAATAAGGTTTCCTCTGCATCTCTGGGAACAGCTGCCAGAAGAAGGCAACTCCAACAAAAAGGGTGTACTGGAAAATATTCCACTGGCTCCCATCAGTCCCAGTTTACCCCAAAATGCACTGCTGTACGAGACGGGAAGTGGAAGAGTGGAAGAAACAGTTTTTAAAGCTATTCCATTTTGTGTAGACAACTGTGACTGCATGAAATATGGCCCCTGTGGTAGTCAGGGGCATCCTTGATGTTGATTTCAATGGGGCCAGACACTCATTGTGGCTGATGGACAGAGATCCAGGCTGGGTGTGGCAGGCCCAAAGGAGACCAAACTGGAACATGGTGTGGCCATGGCTGACTGGCTCTTATAGCATCTTCTTTATGTGTGCTTTTAGTGTAGGGCAATCTGTGGCTCCATCCATCATGAAAGTAACTGCATCCAGGAAAGCAAACTGACATTTGGGGCTCCTTTGGAGCTCTTTGTGTGATAATTTAGATGGGTCGTTTCTCCGGCATTTGTGTGACCAGTCAAGCTCATATTTTGTTTTTTCTCTGTCCTCACTGGTTTTATTCTGCTTATACCAAGTCAATGGTGAAGCTTGTGTTGACTTCACAGACTGCACAGGCAAACTCTGTTCTTCTAGAGAAGGATCTTTTCCTAGAAATTCTGTTTTATTTCCATCAAATTGTGTTATATAACAAATAGTAGTGTCAGAAATTCTTGCTAAGACCTCTGAGTTATCACCTTGTATGTGTGCATATTACTGAGTCAGATCTAATGAGCAATATGTTGATCCTCCACATATTTTTGTAGCATTTCTTATGGGCTTCTCTGTAAAAGATACTATCTTATTTTTGGTATACAGTAAATTTTATGTAAAATTGTGGGTTTAGTTGCTAGTATGTTGATCTTCTATAAGGAAAGCAAGTCTTCTAAATGCATTCTTAAATGTTATTTACCTTTGATTCCCATTTACCTTTTTTTCAGGTCAGGAAAGTCTTCTGTTCTTTAGAATATTCTAACACATGCTGAACTCCCAGTCAGTTGCCCAGACCCACTTATCTATCTGCTTTCCTATGATTCTGTCACTGAATCCAGCTTGCTGTCCTAGAGCTATATGGAATTTATTGAAAAGAAAATCTTAATGCTGCCAGTAGATAAAAAAATCTTTAAAAATAACTAACTTCTTGAGAAGTGAGACAGTGCAATTTTTTAAGCAGCACCGTGTGCTGACAATATCAGCAAGAGACTGTGCAGCCACTGGCTGTTGATAAAATGGAGATCAGTGATTCCGTGTCAAGGTCACAGATGATAAAGTGACAAAGGCCCAGAAGCAGGGACAGAAGGCCTAAATATCAGATCAACTTTTGTGTCTTTCAATAGAAAAATAATTTCAATATTTAACTTCCTTTTCCTCCTAAGCCTTCGAGGTCCACAGTGGGTAAGAAGTCACTCAAGTTGTCTACTTTGTCAGTTTCAAATCATTCCAAGAGATGCAAATCGCTTCCTAACAGAGACCCCTCCTGAGCTGTGTTTGCATTTTGCAGAATAATAATAAGAGCTTTTTAAAGCTTTCCACTTCATAAAGGGGCTAACATCTTCTATTCTCTTTGTCAAGTGACTCTTGAAAGAATATGTGGTACTGTACCTTTGGAACATTAAAATGGGAGATAATCCCTTATTCTGCAGGGAGTTTGAAACCAAGATATTGCAGATTAAAAACAGCATATTGAAGATTTGCTGATGTGAGCCTATTATGAAACATTGTTTTTACAGATTTCAGCTCATGTCAGGAGCAGTTTATTTACAATAACTGATCCATTCCAACAATGCTTCTGGTTAGTTTGGTGGTTTATTGTCATTATTTTTAATTCATATTGTGTCTGGCCCTGACTGGAAGATCTTTCAGAATTCAATTAGCCTCTTTGACTAAATACTCATTTTAGGACTGTGCCAAGACAACAAGAGGCAAACACTTGCACAAGGAAAGAGCTATACCTAGAGGTATACTGAATGATGTATCTCCTTTAGATTGCATTTAAATAACTATTTGTTTAATCACAATGACAAAATCCCAACTTACATTTCTTCTTAACTGAAACTGGCAGTGGAGGAATAGGGTCTAATTAGCAAGAGTGTCCTTGTCTGATGGAGTAACACAAACATTCCAATAAAGTGTTTATTATCCAGCAGCATTTATACTAATCTTACAGACCTCTTCCAACTGCAACCAAAAGACAAGATGGTTTGCCAAGCAGATGGTGGAGAAAATTTAGGCTGGCCAAAACCTCAAAAATTTCTATTTAATGACAAATTTTGAGATTTCAAGATCTGTTTTCACAACAATGCAGAATGCAGAATGCAATCAAAACCTCCAGTAATTATTTACACACACAAGAAATGACTCCACAGTAGTCTCTCTCTTACCTGTTAGGACTCTCACCTGAGATGTGAGAAATAGAAGTACAAAATGTTGGAGAAACAAAAAGAGATAAAACAGAGTAAAAGTACAACAAAGAAGAAGACAGTAGTGTCTTTTGGTATCCTATCCATCACTCTGAGAGTTGTAGCATGTGATGGCTTCTGAATGCATTCGGGTCCAGAGCTGTCATGAGCCTGAAAGGTAGTTTTCAATAACTTCATTTAGAATTCAATCTGTATGGATTCTAAGACCTAAGCAAAGATGTCTGGCTTCAGGATCTGGGTCTATGATGATATTTTACCACTGTTTCACTTAAGTTAGTATTTTCTAGTTAAAAATTCAATCTGCAGGGCTTGTGGACATATCTTGATGGCACCTTAGAACAAACTTTGCAATTTGTGGTCTGCAGATTTACTGTAATCAGTGGCTCATATTCTTAAACAATCCTGATGGTGTGCATCCTTGGAGATTCAAACAAACTCTGAGAGTTGCTGGTGATTTATGAATTACTGACTTCAAATGCTACTAAATATTTGTGCTTTCTTAATTTCAACATAGTCTTAGAAGAATGCATCTTCTGACAAGAAAAAGTTTTATTCCATCACTTTATCCAGTAATTTTGCACTATGTAGGTTGGAACTACTTTGCATAGAGATTGTTTTTCCTCTGATCTCTATAAAATGCTCAGCACAATATAATCCTCATTAGAGCCTAATGGCATAAGTGACATCAACTGTGTGCATACAGATTTCTAACAGGAAAGAAAATTGCCAAGTGAATGTTCTGGTCCCCCAGTAAGTTGTACATATATGTATACATAGGGTCATACAGATATATGATTAAACTTGTACTTCTTTGTTTCTGCACAAACATTGGAGATTTCTGTATATAATTTGAGAAAAAATTATGCAAAAAGAAATGTTGCTACATTAATTTGTCTCTGGTGGAGAAACATTCTGAGAATTTATAGAGGGAAAGCAGGCACTTTAGTATCTTGCCTAGTTTAGAAGAGAGAAAAGTTTCAAATTAAACCATTGGCACTGGGAGACTCAAACACCTGCTACAAGTCAGAGGAAGAACGAGGACTATAGAATATGCCTATTTTCATCCAGTCTAAAGGTTCCTCCTGGCTGCCTACAATGCAGACGTGACTGATTCTGGAGGAGTGTGTATCTCCATCTCACTGAGGATACCAAAGGTAAGATACAGTTTGCTTACTCATTGCCATTGCCCCGTAAACTGGGAGAGCAGAGGAGTGGGGGAAGGTGAAGGAGAGAGCTTTGGCTGAGCAGAATCAAGGGGGCAAAAAATTAGTTGAATCAAGTAGTTGACCAGCTGTCTTCACAGCATCTCAGCTTCTGAAGGCCCTAGTAGAGTTAGGATGCTGCAGTGCTCTGCAAAACACTCCCTCACCTCAGTTTTAAAAGGCTTCATTGCGCCTTATCACATCAAAGCAAAGCATCTGCATGTTTCAGTTGTGGGGCATCATGTGTCTGGCTCCCCTCTGGCTCTCACTAATCCCCTGGATTATCACAGCTCTCTAAAGCAGCTCTTAAAAACGCTGTGAAAATAGGACTCCAAGCGGGTGTGTGAGAAGTGGGGACTGAAGCAATAAGGCTGCCTGTGCCTATGGAAATCATATAATCACAGCCTACATTATCCAAAAAAGGTGTTGAAAAGTCTGGTTTTGCCCCATCTGATCCCAGACAATACTGGCTCTCAGAGAGACAAAACAAGATTGAGTCTGGTTCATTAATTTGCTGGAGCACATCTGAACTGCTGCTATGAGTTACAGCTCATGCTGAGCACACCTAGGCCCTGCTCCTCAATGATCTTCCATCATTCAGGTTTTTTGCTCTCTTTTCCAAAGTCACCATCTGCAAATCGGGGAGCTCTGCAAGGTGATGATGCCCTCCCAGAGGGGCAGTGGTTTGTGCAGGGTGGTCTCTGGCATGGGCTGCAACAGAGGAGACGATGTGGGAAGCCTTTGCTTTGGAGGTGACATCTGACTCTTCTGTTGTTGGTGTTTGTCCCTTCAGATCTGTGGGGAGGAGACCGTCTCATATGGCTGCTATCCCAACAGTTCAGGTGTGACAGAGACAGCTCCAGCTTCTACTGTCTCTCCAGTGTCTTTCATAATCCTCAAATCCACTTCAGAGAAAAGAAGCCAAGCAATGAACACAAAAGGCAAAGGTTTCACTGTGTAAAGGGGTAAGAAGTTTATGCAGACAGTATGGCTCTTCCCCTGTCTTAGATCTGTTGGCTGCTTATTCCAAAAGGAAAATATAATAATCCCCATGAAAGTCATGGTATTGGGAACTAAATGATAGTAAACCCTAAAATCTTCAGTAGTTCATGATATTTTTTTTCCTTTTCTCTCATTTAAAAATAAAAAAGATTATGCATGTCTGACATTGACACAAAGTCTGGAGAACTGACCCATAAAGTAATTAGGAGAGGAATTCACCCTCTGCTCTGCCCCCCTCCCCAACCTTTCCCATCTCAAAGCCAGATCAGATGAAAGGCAAGCTCTATTTACTTCCTGATCTGTCTAATTTCAGTAACAAGGACCATCCCGACTTCATCTTCCTGCAGCTGCTAGAAGTGAAACTCAAGAGGCTGCCCCAGGCACTGCAGCACCTTCTCAGAACTGCTTGACCTTAATGGATTAGCGTTTCCCCGAGCAGGTGGCAATTTAACAAGAGGAGACAAACTTTTACACTTAGGAGACCTCTGGTGAATGGCATCAAATTTCAGAAGGTTGAAACAGAGCGACTTCTGATGCCTTCCCACCTTAACCCTGTGCCACCTTAACCCCCTTGCTATGCACATAAGTTACAGCTTTCCAGTTAGGGTCCTAAGTCCGTTTATTAAGGAATCAAAGTAAAAACGGCCTTATATTCTTAACGTGTCCTACCCTCACAAATCCTGTTGAATTAAAGGAGAGCAATGGGTGCTTTGATTTCAGTCTGCTTATGTCTGAGTGTCTGAATAGGGTGTTAGGAGTATTACTTTAGGCTCTTCATTTTGCAAGTATGTGTCACAGTAAATACATCATAGTCAAAGCAATAATAACATCTTTTGCTTTGAGGTTGTAATTCTACCAAGTAATTCAGGGTTTAAACTGACAGTGCCAAATGCATTGTACTGTATGCTTTCAGTAGGTAGAAGAGCAGAAAAATTGCTGGTTTATTTTAAAAAATAAAAAAGTACTTGTTGATTCCTCCTACACACATCAGCCCTAGTCACACACCAGATTCTACTTTATCCTAGTGTACTTTCCACTGTCTACTATGATCTGTTTGTTTAAGGATTCATCATAATAATTACAAGTCAAAACTGTCAAACAGATGTCCAAGATCTGGTAGCCAGGTGTCAGCATATCAAAACCTAAAGACAGAGATATCTTTACTGAGGCTTCTTTACACTAGCTCTTTATTTGCTCAGCACCTGCAGCTCCCACTATGATGATTTACAAGATCAGATTGTGCATGTTTTCAAACAGGTTAGTTACTCGATTTTCCAATCAACAGCTAAGAAATGTGAGACTGGTTTCTACCACAATATAAAGGAACATTTCAAGGAGGCAGACAAGGCACTTAAACAAGAGCCAGTAAAATGTAGTAATAAAATGTCTTTTTTTGTTACAAGTAAACCTGCTACCTTCTGAATAGTTAATTCTTGTCAATAATGTGCAAGAATCTAAATATACATACGCATTTGTTTATATATTTAGTTTTCTATATCCCTTTGTGTCTACTGTTGCATATACATGTGGATATGTATGTTTGTGTATTTTTAATTCATATAAGATGCTACCAGATATTTATTTATGGGCTCCAAGAATTAGTGCATTTCTTCTTCAGCAGAATATGTTTTGTGTATTTTAAAGTTGTCATGTCGAATGATTTCAGTGGAAAGTACTGACACACTATTCACTTAAAACCCACAGTCATTCAAGATCAAGGACGTTGTCCCTATAAGAAAATAATGTCCTGAGAAGCACTGCTCCTGGGATCACAGCATGTGTTTGTCCAACTGTTCTGAACATATCTGGCTCTACATTGTTCTGTCCCTAAAGACCTATATAGCCATACACCATTCATGAATATTAAAAGCACGATTATACTTTTCACCCCAGCATAGTTCATCTGTCTATCCAGATATGTATGTCAGCTATTTTAACTGAAACTGTCTCTCTGACTAGTACCTCACATATTCCTATAGTATTTGCATGACTTTATGAATACATCAAAATTGTAAAGCTGCATGTCCTACATGCACATTTTTAAATTTTTTTAGTAAGGGTGAGTTCCTCAGGGCCTGTGCAAAGCAGGAGGAGAAGTAACTGTCAGACAGAAAGACCAGCGAAGATGAGATCAGTGGATTTCTCCCCTAGTCTGGTGGGGGCCTCTCAGACAGCACTTGCTGACACTGTGTCTGTGCCAGTTTTGTGGGCAGTGATACACAGCTTTTCAGGTATGTCCACCTAAAAAAACCCCTCCTGTCCTCTAGAAGAAGAAAACTACTGTAGAGCTTAGCAGTAGAGGCCAGCAGGTTTCAGCACATGGCTTGATTTCTCTCTCTGCACAGTGGATCTCCATGCCCTCAGACCTCCTTTGTGGACAGCCCAATGGGTGCATCTCCTGCCCAACACACTCAGATGCTTTTCCTGAAATAGATTGGGAAGAGGAATATATTACATGAGTGAAGTAAAGGCAAGAAGCATTCAAACTAATACACAGCACATATCTTCCAACTTCATCAGAAATCTCACATAAATGTGAGAGTCAGGGAAATCCTGGAAATTTCTGGCACTCCCTTAGATTCGGCGGTCTATAAACTAATTAATGGATAGCATCATCTCTGCAATGCAAGAGATAGATTTTTTATTTGTGGCAGATATAATAATGATAGTTTCTTTCATTAAGTTTTAGTAATAATCTTTATTTAATAATTAATACAAGTATAATTTAATACAGTACAAATTAAAAGTATTCTTCATTTCTCTGTAATGTTTCAGAAAGCCCTGTCAAAGGACAAACGATAGTAATTGCTTACAAAATACATGCATTAGTCAGATTATATGTAGACATTTACTTTGCAGTACCTAAGGGCCTTATCCTGATGACAGTTTACAATACAGTTACTATTTTGAATAGTAAACTTCTGATTTGTCAAAAGAAACCACTCAGAGCCTGTATCCTTGCATGTTATAGTTATGAAATATGTGCAATCATTTTTGTTAGAACACTGAACTTCATGGTAACTGTTGGTCAAATTTCAACCAGAAATCCTTCAGCAATGACCATTTAAATTATGGTATCAATGTTACTGAATTAAATAGTATCTCTCTTTTCCATAGTTAGACAAAAAGTAAGACTTTTTCCATGAAGGCCTACACAGACAATTCCCACCAGCAGAGGCTCAGTTGACTAACAAGTCACGTTATTAAGTGGGGCACGTGCAATTCCCCAAGTATCTTCACCACAGTATTACACTGAGATGTCACAGTCTTGTGGTATTTAAATTAGCACTGTAGATAAGCCATTATTCTGCTGTGAGGTTGCTGCATCTTTCAGAGGTTATCCCCAGGCCAGAATGAAGCTTCCACCTTCAACCAAAGCCTTCAGTTATGCCAAAAGCCTGCAACAATAAGCAGTAAAGTTGTCCTGACATGATCAGTTAATAAGGCCTATGTATCTTTCCTTAAACTATGGTTTGCTACTTAACTCTTCTTCCAAAATCATAATGTGATAGCAGTTATGATTTCTCAGCACTTTGTGATTTTGGTAGAGGAAGGATAAAATCATTTCATATGGTTAAAATATTGCTTAAATAATGTAAACATTGTTTTACATTCATTCCAGAGGTTAAAAGGAAAAATATGAGTATTTTTCAGTCTTTATTTGAAGTTCTCATTGTTCTGCCATATAAAGAACTCTCAAGATTTGGTGTATGACTACATATATAATATTAGGATAGGTCTTCCACTGCAAGTGAGTACTTGCTGTCTTTAAAAGAGCTAATAATTAGACTGCGTGTATACCAAAATATTTGGTTTTCCTCATAACCATTAGAGACCATGGCATTTTCAGTTCAGATGCTTCCTACCCACTGATAGTATCTTAGTTTTGGCTGGCTTTTCAGTCAAAAAACAGGAAAGGAGTGGCAAAGAACACTGAATTTTTAATAAAGTAATAATGGCTTTAATATTCCTTGCTCAACAGTTGCAAAAGACTGAAACATCAAAGAAATATAAGTAAAAGATGAAGACTACATAGCAGAAAAAAAAAAGAAGACAAAAGTTTTCTCTTAGCTGTTCCCTTAGAATTGTTCTGTTTTCCAGCTTCAGAGCCAAATCCACAAGTGGACACAGATACAGGTAAGACTGGGAGCCTCTTAGAAAGAAGAATCAATTCTGAAATGTAAAAAAGACTGGTTATTGGTGGGGATCTTTTTCAGGCCAAAATTGTGTAAATTTTGCATAGTGCAAACTTCAAAAGCTGTAAAACCAGCTGCTAAAATATGTGTCTGTGGGGAAAAGGCCTGACTTGGGGGAAAAAAATCAGAGTGAATAAAAGCTTTGGGAAACAAACCTCTTTCCTCACCTTGGAAAGATGTTTGTTGTGACATAAGCTGGCATTTGGAGCTCCTGTGTGTTGCACCATATTCGTGCACCTTTCCTAATGGGAAAAAACAAAGACATTTGCATGAAGTTGCTAAGAAACTTGGTCCCAGGCCAAATGAAGATAGGAAAATACTTGCTTTGATTACTGTGCATGCAAATGCAGGGTCTTTATGCCCTGTGGATCAAGATGATCACACTCATGGATGTAATGAGCTTAAAAAGGAAACATCACTACTGACACCTTTAATCCAAGAGATCTTTATTTATGTTGTCAAGAAGCTGAGTATCTTTATAATGGACTAGGTCTTCAGATGTTACAAAAAGCATCTTTTTGGTGGATTTTCAGAACTAGAGATTTTAGAAAACTTGATTGTTTTTTATGTCTCCGAAGTAAACATAAAAGGACTTGAGATTAGCACATACATGAGACCTTAGACTATTATATCTAAAAATACCATCTTCTATAAACCTAAGGACATTTTTGTTGCTTGGCATGTTTAGAGAGATACAGCACTCACTTGTGGGTTTTTTAATTTTATTTTTATTCTTTTTTAGAAATTACTTTTCATTGTTGTAGGAAAACATTCTAATAACTTCATGACCACCTACCTCCCAAATTTCTCTCATAATTTCCAATTGGCTGCAATATGCTTTTTTACTTACTGTCCTAAACTACCCTATAATGTCACATCATGGTCTATCCATCAGCTGCAGAACTTGTCCTTGTCTCTGTCTACTGATAGGAGACATCAATACCCTGTACCAGATCTGTCCTGCAGTGTGCCTGTCACATTCTCACATGAAGGCACAGGGATCAGGTTTCTTGTTGCCAAATGTCAGCTGGGAAATTTTATACTGCCTAAAGATCTGGGTTTATTTATCACATCTAGCATTTTATTTGGAAAACTTTCAGAGAAAAATTCATAAGAGAACCTTTCACCATGCCAATGGACTGAAACACCTTCAGGACTTCTTTTTTCCCCTTCTCATTTCAACATTTCTCTGTTGCTTTAAATTTAAATCGACTAAGGCTTCTGAGCACACAGTGAAACTTCTTTTAAAGAGATTTTGCTTGCCTTGTGTTTCTCAAACTCTCTACTCCATCTCTGACTCATTCCACGTGGGAGTATTTGCAAAACTCCTTGGCTCACCCAGTCTTTGATTGACGTCACCATTGTCTCCTTGCTATTTTTATCCACCTTGTCAGGGCTAGTAAGCACAATGCAGCATGTTGATTCACAGTCAATTTTTCATCAATGTTATGCAGCTTGAAGGTTTTAGTGATGTCTTTAAAGCTGCTTAGTTGATCTTTATGTGGAAGCTTAAATAAATGCTCTTTGCATTTAGGACTAGTAAATCTGGAGGATTTCTGTTCTTCATTCTTTGCCACCTCAGCAGCAGTAAGGTGCTTTGTAGAATTTCATCCAGTGCCTACATGTCATTTATACTTAGGTATGTATTGGTATTCTCTTGATTCATCACAGAAGAGGAAAGGTGGCAGGGAATTTGTGAGAAAAGAGGATGAAATAATACAACTGCACCTAGCCACAGTTTTCACATATAACCTCTGGCAAATCACTGTCTTTCCACCCCTGCTGCCCCTGTCTGCTGCTGGAGATTCAGCACTCGTTTCTCTCTGACTTGCAGAACTCAGTTCATGCCTGATAGAGAGGTGGAAGAAGAGCAAAGTTCAAATAAATCCTGAGGGAAAACCTGAAAAGTGGGGTTAACCTCTATTCTGTTGCTGTCATCAAAAAGGGACCTGTAAATATATAGGTTACTATTATGTTTAATTAACTCTTGAAAGCTCCAGGCAGTATGGCCCAAATCCAGCTTCCACCTCTGCAGGCTTTGAAGTGCTGGAGGAAGCGTGTCTATGGTAGCGAAATCAATTTCTTCTCACAAGGTGAGAGGACTTTAATGAAGGAAAGAATGATCGATGGATGTTTGCCAGCATGCTTGGCTTTGCTTCACAAATGTTCTCATTGCTGGCATTAAACCAAGCCAGAAGATCCACTTATCCACCCACATGTAACTTACTCGTGGTGGGAGGTAAAAGAACATGGCAGAATGAGCAAGAGGGATCACATTTCCTCAGCTTTCTATCCCACCAAGTAATCTGTTCCATTTCCTAGTGTATATGTCTCACCGAAATGTCACTTTTTTTCCTTGGGACGCTCTCTTGTTTATTCTACCTCGCAACCTACTTGCATTGTGGTCCTTGTATGGCCCTGCAAGTAGTTGTAGGATTTTGTCAAAGAGTAGACCTACTATCAGGGCCGGTGGGATCAGATTCACAGACTAGTCTAAAACAGCTCAGCAACCACTTGCTGAAATTCCTGCTTGTTCAGCTGGTCTGTGTGCTCAGATAGCCTCGATCAGCTGCTGATTGCTACTCCAGCTCTACTCCCTGCTCGTATGCGGAGGACTTCCTATTAGACAGTTTTATATTCTTGGCACAGGAGCCAAATGCTGGAGCAAATCTCTCCCAACCGATCATACTACACTTAAGAACTTCCGCTCCTTGATTACTGAGGAAATTATTATTAGAAGAAAGTGTGTAGATCTTTCATCGTGCCTGCCTTAACTTAGGGGAGATCAGGAATGGTAAGGGGAGGAGAGATTTGAGCAATCATTTAGCTTTCTTAGAAGCCCTACTTCCACTGTTTTCTCTATTTTGCATCTTGTCTGCTACCTAATTACTTCCATATCATGTTGTTTAACTCAGCACGTCACCTCCTGCAGACTTTTAAAGTTTCATACAGGTCTGTGTCTGAAAGTGCAGTTGTGAGACCCTCTTTTCCCTTCTCACAAACACAGTCTGTAACTTTCAAAACCAGATGCATTACAGCTGAAACTTTCAACCACACTTGATGTATTCCACCCGTGTCCCCCTGATGTCAATGAAACTGCAAACCCAAGCCTTTTCTGAAGCTGGTCCCTAATGTGCTTGTTTGTGATCCTTGGGAAAAATATTTGAAACTAGAATAACTGGAAAGGGTTTAGGTAATTTCAGGTACTTATTATTGTGACTTGAGCATTTGGTGCGAGGAAAGAGTCAGATTAAAAAATGTTATTTGATGCAGAATGAAGGAAGCCCTCAAGAAAAGCAGTGGAAGTATCTCACTCATACCTTCAATACAACATGGTGTTTCTGTTCTTCGGAGCAGATTTCTAAAGCAGAGAAATACAAATTCCTATTGCTATATTTTAATTCATATGGAAGAATGAATTAGCTGGGAAAATGTATGGGTAGTAGGAGTTTTGTTACCATGGAAATTACAATGAATTTTAAATTGCTTGTAATGGGAAGAAAATCTCTTTGATGAGGACTCGGTCTCTTAGATGGTGCTGAATTTAGACACATTAATGGTGAAAGAAGCAGTTCAAATCAGTGCTGTTAGATAACAGCATTTATTAGGCAAATACATAGGACAAGGACCGATATTTAAAAAATGTTTCTCTTTGATTTCCAGTGCCTTTGCCTTCAACTTTAGGTAGGCAAATACTCAGTTTCTTAGAAGACTATTTGAGGTATCAGAGCCTGATCTTGTATGAGAGGCTTTGTGCTCAGTATTCAATTTGGGCAACAGTAGGAGATCCAATATTTATAGGCTGAAATAATCTTTATACATGCAAATCCAGTAGTTTGGTAGCTGAATGCCAACAACTGTGTTTGTAACTGATGACACCTACATTCCTTTAGGCTAAGACTGACAAGTCAAGCCTTTGGGCTACATTTTTCAAAAGTTTAGGGATTTATATGCATACTTCCCAGTAAGAGAAAAATAAACCGGGCACTCAGATCCTATAGCCAGCTTCAAAGATGACTTCCCAAATTCACCCAGCCTCTTTCTTCATCAACACAGAGAATATTTGGATGCCTCTTGGAAACAATTGCTCTGAGAAAATGACTATTTTAACTAAACTGTGCTTAGATAAATGAACCAGGCTGGACAGCAAAAGAGGCAAAAGTTGCACTCTGATCTTAAAGTGAGGAAAAAGACTGATCCCGAGGAAGAAGAAATGACAGGAAAAGCTGATGGAGTTCTTTCCAACTCCCACATACAAGCTAAGTATGATGATCTGCCTCACGGCCCTAGAGGACTTCCAGTAGTTTCAGGGAGAATGGATCTTCTGTTTCTTTTCTCCATAGAAAAGTTTTCCAACGGCATAGAAAATGCTCAATAAATGAGGGTTTTTTTTTCCTGACTATTGCCTATTGCAATATTCCATTTCATTTCATATTTTCTGTACCATGTAATTTGGGCCTTGTACACAGTGTTAATACATGCAATAATTATAATTCTCCTTGACTGCATCATATTTAAAGGTGTAAGCTTCTCAATTCATCTCCTTGAGGCAGATTACCCAGGAGACAACCCGCACATTACAGATGGAGCTACTCTGATCCCATTAACTGAACAGTGAGGAGAGCATTTGAATCACAGACTCTAGAGCCTAGTGAAACCCTGATCTCATTAAAAGCAAAGCTGGCAAGACTGTACTATTGGGGTGCCACTTTGGGTGTGCCTTTGAACTTAAGACTGTATCCAAGGGGCAGGTGTTGAGTGGAAATGGGACTGAGACATAGGGATGAGGTCCCTTACACCACATCCACCTGTGCCTGTGAACTTCTGATCCTTTCTACCAGACACCTCTCAGCAATTTCTGAAGGTGCCAGGGGGCTCAAACCACCAAAGTGAGGCACAGAAGGAAAATAAAAGAGCAGACAACTTAAAACCAAGTGGATTAATTAAATAATCTATATATTTACCAGTGATAATTCTACAGTAAAAAGCCTCCAGGGTTAGACATTTTACAGGGATTTTAATTCCTTAATTTGGAAGGTTTGAAGCCCTGAGGATTGTTACTCTTTTTGGGTTTTTTTTAAGTGATTTTGTGGAATTGTCATGGTGCAGGCTTTGTCTTTCGGGCTGTTTGCTGTCAATACAAACATCTTTCAAGGACAAGCTGTAAGACACTCCCACTGTCATATTACAACATGTGGCTCATTGATTTTTGTAGTGCTTAATGATCTAGAGGTACACATACTGATCTGGAAAATTAGGAAATCTGGATTACATTTACTGCTCACCAAAAAACCACATCCCTTTTCTATAACTAGGATAAGAGATTTGTTTACCAAACTTTGCATTTTGTTGTCTGATCTACTGCTATAGTGAAAAATATTCTTTGGAAGAATTAAGTACTGAGTAGTACTATGGTCATATATTAATTCTGGATGTGCGTAAATATATTGTATCTATACATTGAGTAGCAGCAATTCTGTAGATGAACAAAAAAATTAAAAACATATAGATCTCACTTATTCTTACTCTCCCTCCTTTGTCCTAAACGATCTCCTTAAAATCTAACAATTTTACATCTTTATCTTTGGGAAACACAAGCTCAAATATACTTTTGTTTACCTCCTCAGTTTCTTTTCCCATTCACACCTCTCCTCCCACCCCTTTCAACTGTGCTTGTCAGAAATGAGAATCTAATATCCTATTTGACTGGTAGGCTTTTCCAAAGCATGGCTTTGGAATTGTAATATAATGGCTCTGGAATTGTAACATAATGACGACGGATACAGAGGCATAAAACTCTTCATTATCCTGCAAGGAACTAAAAAATGTTTAAGATGAAAATGTCAGTGAATCAGCTGTTCAAGGAGACATTTAAGCTGTATTCAAACTCCAGATGGACATTTCTGTATGGAAAAAAAATGGCAGCAAGATTAAAAAAAGCGGCATTGCAAGTGTATCTTGAGCCTGAGGAAGTTCATTTTTCCTTGCTATGATACCCCTGTTAGTGTTCCTGTTAGTTTGAGTTTGCCAGTACAACAGAAAGAAATCAAAAGAATCCAAGAAAAAAAAACAAACCAAAGCAAAACCCACCCAGTTTATTTTTTCTATTTTTCTTTTTGGATAAAAATGCAGAAATCTTTCCACACCAAGAGGGAACAGGGACACAGCATTATGTTTTGCTTTTAGGCACTTTAGGGAGGGAACAAAGCAAAGGCAAACTAAATGCCTAAACTAAATGAGAGTTAAACTTACCTTAGGGAAAAAGGGAATCAGAAGCTAGAAACAATATTTGCTTTTAAGCAGGGATGTGCTATAGATAAGACTGTTTTGTCCCAGCCTCCAATAAGTACTCTGTCCTTGAGTGCTCCCACAGGAGGGGAGGAGGAGAAATCAGCCAAAGAAGTAACATCTCCTGCCATTTAAGTCATAACAATTTTGCATACCCAAGGGGAGGTGAAAGCACTGCTTAGAAAGCTGGCAATATCGCATTGTTGTGAAGGGGATTTATCAGTACCAAGTTATATATTCCTGTAAGAATAGGTCAGACAAGCTTTGGGTGGGTGGGAGAAATTACTCCTTTCTGGGGTGAGGTGCTGCTGTTGCTCAGAGGAGTAGGAGACCTGTGTGACAGATGGGAGCAGCTGCCTCAGAGGTGATGGGAAGGCTTTCCTGAAAGATCAGGCAGGTTTAGCTGCTGGACAGTGAGCCATAGCAAGCCAAATATAGAAACTGCAAGGACATAGTGGGCAAGAATGGACACAGATTTAAGCTTCTTCCTTTCTTTTTCGTGGGGGAGTTTAGTGGTGGTTTTTTGGTTTTTTTTGTTTAGTCGGTTTGAGTTTGGAAGGTGTATGTTATTATTTATTTATTTAATCTGTTACCTATTTGGCATATGTGTTTTTAACAGCTTCTAGTTTTTATTCAAGTGAAGTTATGACTTTTTTTTCCTATCTTCTCCATGAACCTCCTTCAAAAAATGGGCAGAGCAACCTCAGCTGCAGCTTCAGCTGCAGTTGTGTTTCTCTCACAGTTACTCTCTCCTGGAAAGAGGTAGGTATTTCTCCCTTAAAAATTTACTCTGTTTTGGCAGGTATTACTGTATTATTTTGACAGTGTTATTGTACAATGAGTGTTAGAGCTAGCAGACCCCATGGGATGTGTCAGTATACAGTAAAAATACTTGCTATTTTAATAAATCAAATTAATTGCAAGGGCAAAAATTATTCTTATGGAGAAGTATTGCAGAAAAGGAAGGGATAAGTCATTGCTCATAGCAATGTTTTAGCCTCTATCCAGAGAGTCACTGTGTGTGGGAGAGATCTGAGGCAAAGAAAGTGTCTCAAATTTCTTTCTACTCTGGTTGTAAAATTTTAGAGAGATGCTTCCCAGATCCACCCTTAGCACGTCAGGAGTCCTGGGGTGGCTGTAGCTGCATAATGGTTGTTTTATTCCTTTTTCTAAGAGAATTACTGCAGAGCTGGATGAGAACAGCGTATTGCTTGCTTCTCCCCATATCCCAGGCAGCATATCAGTTTAGAGACCATCCAAGTGTCTTTCCTGAAGTCTTCAGAGGCGGCACGGCAGAGTTTCTGTGGAAATGACACCTTCTGTGCATGGTAAGGTTGAGTTTTGTGGCAAGAGGCTACTTCTCTTTATGCAGCAGAATGGACAATGCAGGCCAATAAGAACATGAACCCATTGTACAGCATGAAAGGATTCTCTGCAAAGACTGTTGTTTGTTTGTTTTCCTTTATATCTTCTCCTCTGCCAAACACAGACTTCTTCTCCTGCTTCTCTCTCATCACCAGCTCCCACTCAGTGTGCCTCCTTAGCACTCTCTGGGATGGTGACACACACTCCATTGAACCCTGCTGGAGTCTGAAATTCCCCAGCATGAGACAAATAAACAGCCTTTTTTTTTTCTTTTCTTTTTCTTTTTTTTTCTTTTTTTTTCTTTTTTTTTTTCTTTTTTGTCTAACTGCCCAGACTGACATGCTGTAAAATAAAATAAACAAGGATTTTGAAACATACGTTGATCAACACTGGTGTGGTATGCAGAAAATATGTTGTGAAACAAATGCTTTGAATTAGGACAAATGCAAAGGCTTAGGGCTGATTAATAGCTACTGCAGTCAAAGACTTCTGAGATTTTTTTTCAGCGCTGTGGGCCAGGATAGAATTTCAAACATATTAATTAGCAATAGTGTGCATGTTTGTTGAAGAACCACTAAGCAAAGGAAAGTAAGTGCTGCAACAAGCCAAGAAATACTTTTGGATACTCTGTCACAAAGAAATCAAAGCAAGAGTACCACTGTCAGCCTCTCCATTAATTGGTCTGTGGGAGTGGGTGACTTTGAAGATAGGGAGGAATGAAAGACTGATACACTAAGGATAGATTTCACTTGCTAGTCATGCACCAATATTTGATTGATGGATTGATTCAGTCTGACTGATGAAAGCTCTATCAGCCTTCTGCTGCATCAAGATCCAAACATGTCCAAACAGGTAAAAATGTTCATCTGAATAAACTAGTTGTCCCAGTGGTGTATGAATAGGGTCTCTACAACAGCTGGTAGAATCCCTCACTGCACAAATAACATTTTCCTCTTTTATGTGGTGAATTTTTGCATATAGACTGGAGAAATGTGGATTTTTTTTTTTAATCAAACTATCCATTAGGAATGGGTTGATTAGACATCCTTTTTAACCTCCTCCTTGGACTGCGATTTCACATGATGGAGAGAGAGGTAACAATAGGGAATTGTTGAGCTTCTATTATCTCTTCACCCAAAGTTAGTTAGAGGTGAGGAGCTGGCTGCCAACCAGAAAAATCATCTGCCCTCATGTGCTGGTAACTGAGTAATTGAATATCTGACAAAGAAATCTGCTCATTACAAAGGAAAAGGTCTCGAGGTCTTCATTTATTGGGAAGCAGAAGTGCTCTGCTACCTCAGTGGCTGCAGGAGTAAGATGGGATGCCAGGTGCTTAAGGGAAATCAATGAAAGTCTATATGCAAGGGGAAAGGCAAGGTCCCGAAAACCTGAAAGGATTCAGATGAATGCACAGGAACGGGGGAAAAAACTAGGTAAGTGAAGGCATATACTTATATCACTATTTCCTTTAGCTCCATTTTAGCTCCATTTTTCTCCTAAAGCATGGGCTAATGGCATAAAAGCTCTTTGAGAAGCTGTTACGTTACATGTTTCACAGCATCTATGAAGAGGTGAACGATGATCTAGAGCCTTTACAAAGTTGGTGAAAAATGATAAGGTCAAGCAACTGTGTTACAATGAGGGAGAAGCACTGATCCTGCTCCCTCCCTTTAGCAGCTGAAACCAAAGTGCCCAAGTTAAAAGTGTACTGAAACATGTTCTGGTTAAGTGAAGCAGAAAACCTTTGTCCACTATGGTGGGACCCACCACTGTAAACTTGAAAGTGTTTGCCAAGAGACAGTTTAGACCCCTTGTTCCCCTAAGCAAGACACCACCAAGAAGTTTCTCCATCTGATTTCTCTCCAGTATGGAGCAGAAGCAGATATTTAGATGTCGTCTGAAATTTGATGAGCACCAATTCAGGGCTGGAGATACATGCTGGGGAAAGAAAAACATGTCTGTGAAACTACTCTGCAAGGCAGTCAGGCTGGGAAATATTTTCAGTTCTGACTACATGGTGCTGCTTGATCTGGGAAGATGTCTAACTGTTCAGAGTTGTAAAAAAATGTATCTTCAGCCTCCCCTGGTAGAAGAGAGTCCAGCAACAAAGACACTGCCAGTTTCAAACCAAGCATAGTGAGAGAGGCAGAAGTTAGTACAGATATATCCAGAAATGGTATTGTAAAGGCTTCATCTCCTGGAGTCGTGCAATTATGCAAAACACTCATGGTTTCATGGTTTGTTCTTTTACCACCTTGTCTTATCATGGTTGAAAAGTCAAGCTGGAAATGGCTGTAGAGCACAAGGCAAGCAAAGGCAACCACAGAGCTCGTTGGCTGGTTGGTTTTCAATTGTATGATTCAGGTAAGGAGTTGGGAGTTCAGGAAAGCTTCTCTTCAGCAGCAGTGAGAGCTTCCCCTAGACCATTCTGTAGCAAGCACTAGCAGCAACTCTCATGAGGTCTGCATCGGACCCCTTGCTGCTGTGATATTATTTTGCTTCATACCAGTACTGTGAATGATAACACTCTTTGGAGGCCAGCAGAGCCCTGTGGCACAGGACTGTACTGTACAAAATGAAACTTTTAAGTGCTGACTAACCACTGCCTGAGAATCCACCTCTTCCCTTCTGGTCACTTCTGGAAACCAAAAGTCAAAATATGTTTTAAACCACAACTTGCTCCTCCAAAACCTCAATCATGCAGAACACAAGTCCATCCCCACCAGCACAAAACTCCCCCACAGGCCAGACCTGGTTCTAACTCCCAAGTGCCGCAGATGCCTTTTGCATCTGTTCACACCACAACTGCCAGGAAAGTGGACAATTACCTGTGATTATTCCAGCTTAAAATATTATGTTGGGGCTCCATGTAAGGACATCAAGCTGGTAATGAAATCTATGGTATTCAAGGAAGTAGCAACTTCATTATAACACTAAAGGTTTCTCATATTCTCTGTTTTAACTGGGATGTGCCATACAGTGGCTGATGGCTGCTGCTTTCCTAAAGCTTTCCTTTATAAACAAATAACATGCTGAATTTTCTGTTGTGAAAACAGATTTTACTAATTGTTATATTTTCTTCCATGAACCTTCGGGTTGTTGCTGCGATTATTAGCCAGGCTGATTTTTCCAGTAACAATTTATATCGAGATATTAGAGTCCTAATCAGTTCCCAGACACATACACATCTATCTTCCATGGTTTTTGAAGTGTGATGGCAAATACAGTATTTTGCTTTCTAAGCTATAAAAGCATTTTTAAAAGTTCAAATATACTTAATCCATAAAACTAATTTATGCCTGTGCAAGTGGGAGAAACAAAGGTTACCAATTAATGGCCTGAGTTATTTAAAAATTACTGAGGTAGGCACTTTTCCTCCTGATTTTTGATGACTTTTCACATGCAAATGTTGGCCTTCATTGTACATGAGCTTACTAAAGGTAGACTCATGCAGGTATCGAAATCCTTGCTCAGTATTGAAAAGACAGATTTAATGTGCACTCTGACTAAACCATAATGTTGTGGTGGCATAAAGTACATCTGTTATGCATGTGCACTTCTCTAATCACATGAATGGCTGAGAAAAAATCTTGATAAAAAATTCTGTGCCCAATAAAGTAAATACCAAGACTTCTCTTTGAATTGGGATGAGGAACAGGTTTTCACTGCCTTGCAATGTTTCATGACTGGCACCATCAGCATAAGATACAGTAAGAACTGTTTTATTTAATCAGTAGTGTTACTGCAATCTCCTGACGTTTCCTACATATTTCTTTTTACTTCTTTAAGTAGTCACTTTAAGCAGTGATGCCCATTAAGTATATTGTTCTTTATGGGACCAAATTAAGTAAAACACCTACATGCATATTTAATATCAAAGACCTCTGAAGCCTATTTACTAAATAGCAGTGTGCTGAATGTTCAGTAGTTTTTAATTAGATACATATCTAAAATTTGGTTGGACTATGTCCTTAGCTATCGTAACAGCCATAAAACACAGCCATGTGTTTGATTATGTGTTCTTGATGGTTACTGAAACTAGCTTAAATAGTGTGATTGTACTGAGATGTTAGAAAAGTATCATCTCAGGGAGAACATTGAGACACAAAAACTGCAAGGAAGAGAGTGGTGGGAACTCTGGGTCACCCATGCCCTTCCACAGGATGTTTTATTTGTAGAAGCAGGACAGCTAGACTGAAGACTAGTGAACAGCAGGGCGCATTATGAAACAGGAAAATAAATGCCTTCTTAGAGGTTTTCATAGACACACTCAAGAAGAACATCTGTGGATCCAGAGAGTGGATTAAGCTCTCCCTAATCATAGTATTTTATGTGAATAATATTGAAGACTTAACCTTGATCTGGCAATACAAGCTAGGTAATAGTTTTTATGTAAATACTATTGGTTTATTAGGTACCCTTAACTCTACATCACAGACCAGGAAAGGGGAGGGAAGGGGTGAAAAACTATGCTTATTCACAGCTTTAAAGGAAGTCTTTAAGGCATTTTGTTCTGGGAGGTGAAATTATCTATTCCCCTAAAGGTTCAACGCAGAGTAGCTGAGCTTTTTTAATTGGTTGAAATGAAACTTAAGCTCTGAGGTTTTTCTCTCCTTCTCTCTCTCCTCTTTTATCTCTTTCTTTCTCTCTTTCCTCTTTCTCTTGCTTTCCTGCCTTCCTTCCTTTCTTCTTTTCCTGCTTTTCCTTCTTCCTTCCTTCCTTTCTTTCTCTCACAGGTTTGTATTTTTTCCTTCTACATCCTACTAAAAAGAGTCTCAAAATATTCCTGATGGACTGAGGCTTCACAAGGAGAATAATAGGCATAATAACTATCATACAGTTAGAGTGGAAAAGAGGCATGCTGGGTATATCTGTCTCCCTATAGATGCTGTTCCATTTTTATTCAAGTGGAAATTGCAAGAGTTGTGTAGATGGGTCCTCTGAAGATCTCTGAATCAAACCAGTTTTAATTAATCTTATCAATCATTTCAGAATAATCAAATTAATGAAAAAAATGTGGTTGACTCTTTGATTCCAGCAGCAGCTACATTTTATCATATGAAAAAATGGCTTTTCCCTTTGTATTCTAAATGACTGAAATTTGAAAAATAGATTTGTTAACTTCATAAAGGGCAGTAAATGTTATTACAAAAGTGGTTGGTTAACTTGTCACTGTTCTGTTCTGAGGTTTGGAGTAACACTCACAATGGGATTATTGATATAAATAGCATCTTTTTAGGAGGAGGAAGGCAACATGTTCCTTTGCAGCAGTTCATTTATTAAAACCTCAAGTAATCTTCACCCTTTCAAAAGATGGGAGCTCCCTGAAAATAAAGGGTATATTAATGAGGGGCATATAACTCACCGAGCTTAGAGATATTCTATCACTCTTTAGGACCATAATATGGATTTTTGATAGAGTCAGGTGTATGATGAAGAGCTGTGGTCACTGCGTGGCACACTGCAAAGGCAATGTGAGTACCTAGCCCATCTGCTAACTGCAATTTAATAGCCTGACTTCTGGCACATTGCTGGCAGAAAAAGCAACAAGCACTGCTTTATACACTGAGCAATGTGCAGTCTACACTAGTTCCATTTTATTTAGACAGTGAACTCCTTGGGGCAAGGTATCTTTCTGTGCTGTATTTGTCAAATGCTTTGCACAATGAGGCTTTAGGTTTGGGATTAGATGTTTTTACACGGCGCAGAGGTGCTCAGGCCAGCAGCACCCGAGTTCCTACTGGGAGCAGAGGCAGCCCAGCTATAGCACTGTAGTGCTTATGTGGCTGAGAAAGTGCCAGGCTCTGGCGTGTCTCTGACTGCTGTGTCATCCCAGTGCCATCATGCTGCTGTGGGATCTGAGTTGGTGGAGCTGTGCTCCCCAGATATGCCAGCTTGGATCTCCCCTAGCTCAGGGCACCTTTGTGCCATGATTTGTACCCCAGGACAGAATCCAAACCATCCCAGGTCTCCTGCCTGTTTGGGACTCTTGGTTCCACCATGTGCCTGCTCCTGAGAAACTTTTATGTGTGGAAGTGACACCAGGGATTTCACCAGGCCGTATAACCTATCTAATCTACTTAAACTCAAGCTTTCTTGATTGCATGTCTGAGAACTCTGTGCTTTAGAGGGTGTTGCTCAAATTGGTTTTAATGGGATTAAAGAGCTTTTAGAAGTTGTTTCTATAGGAATTTGACCCAATTTTTTTATGCTATAAGATCTACTCTGGCCATAGGAATTTATTGATGTCCTGCAGATCCAGGGTGTGTTGGTTCCCCTCTCTGACCTTGTGTTTCAGGGTTGACCTGCATGTTTCCAGTGGCACATTCTGGATTTCATTTCTCTGCTCACCTTTTTTTCTGTACCTTGTGACTCATCCCTGCTTTGGGAACATCAGTGCAGTTTGGGCAATGCACTAGTGACAGGTGACAGTGAAGTGTTTTTCTTGATTCTAAGAGCTGATGCCAATACTATGGCTTGGTAATACTACAGCAACTTTCATAGCATTAGTCTTGAGTCCTCCTCTTTCTGTGGACATGATGTGTTCCCATCTCTTTCACAGTACTTTTCTGTGTGTTCCCTTAGAGCTGGGAGGCTGCTACCTGCACTTCTCCCAAACGAGAGAAGGAGAAGGGAGAGGCAGGAGACAGGCACATGCTCCTCTCTGCACAGCTCTGCAGCTGTGCCAGTTGTAGAGCTGGCAACAGGTTGTAGCAAAAGATCAGGAGAGGGAAGGAGGCCACTCGAGGGAGGGAAATCCTGTATCACAAGGGAATTGGGTCGAAAAAGGGTCCAGCTACCTCTCGTAACACCTTATTAACATCCTTTCCAGTGATGAATGCAAGACCTCAGTACTTAAGTTGAACTATTTTTTCTTTTCTAAAGAATTTTTCTTTCTAAAGAACTTTTAAAATATAGCTTAGAAATTAAGTGTCCCACAAATATCAAGTAAAAGTAAACTAAGTATTTTTTACCATTTCAAATCATCCTAATTGAATGAGAAGGCTGTGTATAGAACTGTAATTCTGTCCAGAGGCTGCTTGTCAAGTCATGTTTTTATTGTAATTACCTGATTTGTTCAGCTTTAATCGTATTTACTTTCGAAGGTCAGCTGTCCTGCTCTGAAATAGTTAGTGAAGGCTCTGAGAATACATAATACCCATGGGGAGAAAAGCAAAGACCACATATGCTCTTTTAATTTTTACTTCACAGCAGAAGAGGTAGTATTCTCCTTCACTTCTTAGCAGTTCTTCAGCAATACTATTTATTATTTGGTACATAATAACTCCAAGAAGTGCTGCTTGTGTCTGGTCCCCAGTGAATGCTTTGATATATATGTCCATAATCAGCATCAACCCATACCTCAGACACCCTATAATTTGAAGATACAAAACAAAGCACAAGAAAAACAGGATCATTCTCTTCATACCACTTATGTACCAGCAAAGGCACAAAATGTTGTGCTATATCCTCCCAACTTTGCTTAATGTTATAATCGCAGAGTTTTCAGCTCTCTCTACACCACCTGAGTGCGTAGGTGAACAAATCACATTCTGTCTTCCTGTCTTGGTGAAGAAGACCAATAAGTCTTTACAGTGAACCTAGAAGCAATCAAATATGCATTATGAGTTTTCAAAGTTGCTCCAATATTTTTTGTTGTTCTTGTTGTTTACAGTTTGATAACGTTACAAACTTAGCTGACTAAAAAAGACTTGAAGAAGAAAATAACCCTGTTCCCCTAGGAAGATAAGAGGTATTCGTATTATGCCTCCACCTCAAAAACAGTATCATGTTGAAAGCTAAACTTTGAGCCTCAAATCATTGATGTTGGGATACCCTGCAACACAGACCTTTACGATTCAATTACCACATGTAATAAAGGAAAAAGAGCAGGTTCAATCTTTCTTTTCAAAATAAAAATTTAAAAAAAAACCGGCTAGCTCATTATTTTCTTTGTTCAGCAGTCCTTGTTTAAGTTTATCAGTGTAGACCTCAGTTTAGTTTCCCGACTCTGCCCATGCAATGGAAGACCACAACTGCAAGTAGGCTCAGTGGCACCTGGCTCGTGGGTTTTTCCATGGAACAGACATTTTGTGTGCAGCCTGCTGATTAACTGTGCTACAGCATAAGTCCAGCAGAGGAAAATCCCCAAATAACAAAATAACCCAAAATGTAAAACCAGCAGTAGACTTTTAAATACACTTCATTATTTTTAAAGTCCTTGTGTTCCTTACAATTTGAAAGGAACGTTAATATATTCATAAGCACTAACCTTAAGTCAGTGCTGCGTGCTCAAGCATAAATTCTATTATCAGTCGATCTACTGCAATTCTTGGAAGAGGGAAAGTTGCTGAGTAGTAACACTGTTGGCAGCTTCTTGTAGAATATAAGAACTTTCCTAGAGCTCACCTAAAAAGAAAGATTTTTGTAACTCTTTTCTCACCTTCATCTTCTTGATTACCCTCTCCCCTATTACTAACCATATGGAATTGCTTCTTTTAAGTTAAATTCTCCTTTACTTGTAAGTAAAAATCTTCTAACAGAGTTAGATTTCTGTATTATATTTATCTTTAAGGTATGAGTACAGTAATTTTCCCAAGTAAATAATTTATGCTGTTTTCATTTTTTAGTGGACTACTTTTTTCTCCAAAATATGTTGGATTAGAATAAAATTTCTAGCTGGTTATTCAGTTCAAATAGTTGGACACTGTTTTACTCAGTGATATGGAAAAACTCACCCATTTGTTCTTCCAAAGTGGGTAACCTGGGAGTAATCACTCTTCTACCTATCCAAGAAACAGCTGTATTAAATTTTCCTATGTTTACCTATGACTGTACTATTCAGGTGAATGGTCCTTTCTGGAAACTAAAAAAAATCCCCACTTCCGGGCTTGCATGAGCCTTTTTGACCTCTATTCAGGGAGATATATTTCAGTTTCTTTTCTAGTGAGATTCTTAGAGGACTGGAATAAGGATTTTGTACATTGTCAGTTCGCATTAGCAAAGCTGGGCAGAGGAAATGACACCACACCCACTTATGCAAAGCATGTTATATATCCATAGGCACACCTCAACAGCATTAAACCATAATCTAAAGAACCAGAGGAAGTGTGGGACAGGGAGAATTAGGTCCACCACAGGGTTTATCCCAGTTCCCCCAGGTCCTCACAGTAACTCCCTGTGGCAGTTTGAAGTCTATCAGCACCGTATTTCCTGCAGACACCCTCCTCACCTGCTACAGGCTCAAAACATGACTAGAAGAACCCTAAAGGAAACAGAAACAAGGTAAACCATGTAAATAAGGATACGGTGGTTCATCTCAGCTGTGGTCTCCTGCACAGGAAAAATGGTGAAACACTGGACTCTTTCACCTTCCATGAAGTGTTGTACATGTCAAAGGACTATTTACACAAAAAGGGCTATTCTATTAACTGGAATATCGAGGGATTGCATATAGAACTCCTCTGCTTAGTGACATTTTAACATCAGCCTAAGATATACAGGAAGATGCTGATTCCATAATAGAGAGCTAAAATCAAGGAATAATGGCTTTTCCTCTCATCACTATCAGACAGAAATTCTGGAACTACACTTAAAAAAAAAAGAAAAAGATCTTCTAATTAGAACTGAGGTAATTATTTCTTTCAGTAAAATCCCTTCTCTAAAACTGACCTGTATCCAGTAACAGTGCAAATAGTGACAGTAATGCCAGCACTCCACTTTCTGACAGGCATAATTTCATCCCAAAATCAGACCCAATTCTTTACTTTTATACATGAATAAAGAGAAATTTTCTTCATGTAAACTGCTCCACAGTTTACCCACCTTCACCTCTGACTGCTTCTTTATAAAGGATATGCTGTAATGATATGCTCACATAAGGGATTACAGGGTTAAACTAGGCAAGCTCTTAAAAAATAATAATAATAATAATAATTCTATTGTACACAATTCCGTACTTTGTTACCCTCCTTTCAAACTGTAACCTTTTATTTTGTTTTCAGACTTAGAACTCTCACTCTTTGTCATATTGTATGGTTAACAATTTCAAATTGTACCATGTCTCCTCCCTCAGAAAGCTTTTGTTCACTGCTTCATCACTATCTGCATGTAGAGACAGGCAGCCATAGTCTGTAGGCTATGCTAATAATGGCACACCAGATAACATCACTGGATCAGCTATTTGCTACAAACATATCTGAAATTTTCCATGCTTCAGAACTAAGAAGAGGCTTGGTAATCTTATGAGTATTAGGAAACTTTTATTTATTACAAAGGGATATAGTTATGCCAAGAAAAAAAAATTATTTGCATGAACAACTTGACACCTGAAATAGAAAAAAAGATGGGGACTAGAAGTGATAAAAAGTAAGAGCAGAGATAAAAATGGAAGCATGAAATTAGGCCAGAAAAAAAAAAAAAGGAGGAGAGACAGAGAGAATGAAGTACATATTTGTACTACTAATCCCTTCAGAAGGCAGAATTTCACCAAACCCTGACTTTTCCAGGTTCAGCATTTCTGCCAGAAACTTCCCTGACTTGAGTTTGAAGACAGTACTTAGAATTTGTGTGGCACAGAGGATGAAGCAGAGGTGATACATCTTTTAAAAGTAAGGGGTAACCAGTGGCTAATGATGTAGTCATTTCCCTTTTCAACTTACGTTTTTAAGAAGCTCTTACTAATCATGACTGGGTTTTTTTAAAGGCATGAGCTAACTGCTTTGCAAAAAGTAAGAATAGAACCAAAACAGAACACAAATTCATAGGAAATTTACAAGACCTAAAATTTTGGGGATGTTACGTTATAAATGTATTGAGTGAAAAGTCAGGCAGGCCACTAGAAATCTGAGCTTCATTTCTCAGGCATCCTAGGCCCTTGCAATCTGTATGCATTACTCAGCATGAAGATCAATTATTTGCTTTTTATTAAAATATCTCTTCAAGAAAGACATAAGATCTTGATGTGGTGCCTTGTTGTGGCAATTTATGCCTCCTGACCGGTACTGTTAAAGATGTGCACCCTAAAATCTATCTGAATGGGACTACTGCCTTGTCATGAGCTCTATTTTTCTTCCTAGATAGGACTAATTAGCTGTATTTAAAACAGTTCATTTGAACAAGCTTGGCTACAACTGACCCAGGTCAGTTTGTGTGCCTGTCTCCACGATGTCTTGGTCACCTAGAATCTTCCACAGCTGCAATTCATTATTTCCCAGTTACTGATTCCCAGCACTGAAAATGCTGAACAGTACTGGCCCAGTATTGATCCTTACGGTGACTTCCCAACGTTAGGATACAACTGTTCAACAGCAAGTCAGCATTACCCATTGACCACTGGTGACTGTGATTTTGCAAGCTGTCAGATGGCAAACTTTTAATCCATTTAACATGTTCTTTATTGGTGTTGCGTAGCATTGATTCTATAATCAGAATATTATGCACCACTGATTCAAAGGTCTTTGAAAAGTCCATTACGTTTACAGAATATCCCATCAATCAATCCTCAGAATGGAGCAGTGAAATTATAGTTTCTTCCTCAAATGTAAAAGATGCTTATTTTCTAGGAGTTGTTTCTGTTATTCCATTAGAAATGAAGAAGGCTGGTAATATACCTCATCATCAGATAAAAGGATACCATTCCCCCATTTCCAAATGCAGGGACAGAAATATTTACTGAACTTTTCTGTCCTTTTTGCATCCTGAAAAATACTGTCACTTACCCTCTACAGTGTTTTGTGGCCATCTTGATGGAAGAAACCTTCCAAACATTTTAGATCATCCAACATCTATTTGTTCTTTTTCCTAACATATGTTTGGCTATTATGACAAATGTAGATTAGTAGACTTTTTTCCCCTTCTCTTGCATCAAAATATGATTTATAGCCATGGACTTTTTTTAAGAGAATTCCAACTTTTCATTCATATTTTTCTTTCTGGATTTTGTTTAGGTTTTTACCAACTTTTTCTTCTTTAAATCACCATGTTGTGTGCATATATACATCATCAATCAATGTCAACACGAGAGTTAGTGGCTTGATCAACCAAATCTCTTCGTGTTGCCTCTTACTAATCTTGTTACCCGATTGACTGAATATTGGAAAAATTGGTATGACAAGAGACCCTAAAATATGGAGCACGTAGTTAAAATGACAGTCCCACAAAAGATAGTCACTGAGGATGTATGAAAGGAAAAAGAGTTTATGTGGTTTATGTGTATGAACTGGGCAAGGGACACAGAAGAATCAGCAGAACTGGGAGCCATTGTGGTTCTTGCTTGCTGATGTGAAGAGGGAACTTTGAAAGTCTATAGATTCTTTCCCAGATCCTGCTCTTACCTTTGTAAATGGCTATTCTCCACACAATTTCATTCAGCAAAGCAAATTTCATCATTTTTTGCTTTCAAGCTGAGACTTCAGTTTGTAATGAGTCTTGATTCATAATGACTTTTTCGGGTCTTTTTCTGAAAATCTCATTCACAGAAATTATCTTGAGTAAGACTATAAACATAAATGACCTCTACCACTAATTGAAGCTTTAATTCCTGCTAGAACCTTTTGTGTAGTACATGCACTGCCAGAGATACAGTTCCCTGGCCCAAGCATGTAATTCCTCTGTGAATGGGGCAATCAGTACTTTTCCTTAAATTATTAATAAACCTAACATCTCATTTGATTTCACTAGGATCTCTTCATAGTCACCTGTGTTAGTACACTAAAGAGATAAAGCAACAGCAAACCTGCTACTTTATCCCTTTCTGGAGTACAAACCACTTTACTAATATTTTTTCACAGTAACGTCAATTATGCATGTAATGTGTCAAGTAAACACAGTGAACATGTCATCTTCAAGTCAAAGCTTTTTTTCTCCTAATCACATCCTTTAAAATCAGCTAAGCAGACATACAGCTGGCACTAGTATCCCATCTCCTGATCTCTTGTGCCCCTTCTAGGTCTGACCATGTGTTTGACAGCTGTTTGTAAACCCTACTTATTTTTGGCCTTTGCAGCCTTTTTTTTGTAACAACTGAAGGAATTCTTGTGCACTCCTCCTAGCTGACTTCCTGAGGAACCAGCACGTGGAATGATCCTACCTAGCAATCTCATTTCATCATATATAACATAACTGTGCTTTGGACTGAGGGTGCCCTATATTCAATGTAATCAAATCAGGTTCACTGATCCTTAGACAATCACTGGTAGTTACAGCCAGAAAGGAATTAATTTTTACACTATAAAGAAGTCTAGTAAGTCTATATATTTGAATTGTAGTTCAAAAGAAAAGCATTTGGAAATATTTGTAATGAGCATCCTTTGATTACAATGGGACCAAGATCTTTTTTCTGACCAGCACTTTTGTTTCCATTTTGAAATGCTGAAGAATGGGTAATCCATCAGTACTGTCTACACAATTCAAGAACTATTGTCAGGACATATAAAAAATGCCTGAAATGTGAAGGCCTGACACAATGCACATTTATGTCAATAACAGTGCATTTTTCTACAGAAGTCATGGACTTTGCATCAGATTTCATCACAAAGGAAATGATAAAATGGTTGAGAACTCCACTCCTGTTCTGCTAAATTAAATGAAATTGCTACAGATCAAAGGAAAGCCCAAATAGTTAGTATGGAGAAACAATAGGATGGTGCACTCTTAAAGAAAATGGAAAATAGTAATCATATTCAGAAGAAAAATGCAATAAAGAAAACAATTTGACATAATATTCTGTTGGCAAAAAAGATATCTCATTTTCAATTTAATATTAAAAAATTGCTCACATTAATTCTCTTCAGTTTTCCAATATACATGTATGAGCTGCAGATTGAGCTGTGCAATTCATCATAAGTGTTATTTGCCAATATAATGTCCAGACTACTGACTCTGACAAGAGGGAACAACTTACTTGATACTTTACATCCTTCATATTCTCAGTTCCTTACTCCCTATGTATGTTACAGTGCAGCAGTATTATTTAGTTCATTAAAAAAATAAAATAAAATAAAATGTATGTAAAATGGTTGATATTGCCTGCCAGTGTCTTTTATAAGCAGTAGTGCAAAGAGTGTGTGAAGTCCAAAGTGAGGGAATAGCGAAGACTAGGAGTACTGCAAATACATTTTACATTGCCTGAATATCAGACCACGAAACGTGTACACTACTTGGCTTTCATCAGGTAATTTCACTTCTTTACTGAAATAGCTCTGTTCTTAGTATCATGCAGACAGATAGGTGAGAAAAATGGAAGTACTACTTTAAAAAAGATTACACAAACATGTCTAGAATGGTTCAGGTAGACCTCTGGCCAAATGGAAGTACATGAACAAAATTATCCCTTCATCAAACTACAGATGTCCAGCCTGTCTTTTATCTCCAGTTTTTCTGGCAGTGTCCAGATTCGATAGTCTAGCTCAAGTCCTAATTCTGCTGTCTGTGTACTTTTAGATTTTGGGGAAAACCTGAATAGAATGTATCTATTAAAAACCCAATCTGCAGAGTGCCAAAATCCAGCTTCACTGAGACTCCTGCTCATTGCCATAATACAAACTTATATTATCTTTTGGAATAGTAATGGGAGAGTCAACACAGACCACATTGAACGAAAGACTTGTTTCCTTTTCGAGTTTAACTGTGCATTTGCTCTTCCATAGCCTGGCCGCATCATGGGTGCTTTCCTTGTGCGTCCTTTAGGTTAATGTGATCCCACACATTGATGGTGGTACTGCAGATGAACAAAACCAACTCTTTTTAGTCTCTAAAATAGGAAGGATATTCAAGGTTACAATTTTGGTGTGGAATAACGTGCATTGAGATTTCAGGCTTCACAGAATTTCACGTAAGTGTAGGATTGGTTTTGTGGCTGTTTTTCCTACTCTAGTGCAGTTTTTGTTTGGCAGAACTGTGGTTTGAAATTAGCCCTCCCATATCACAGGCAATATTGTACCAACCCAAATATGGGCCTGTTGCAGTAAATACCACAAATGCAGTTCTTGATTGGCATACAAAAATTCATTCATTCAAGAAGGAAGACATGTTCTAGACACAGGTAAAAAAAGCAGTTTCTCAGGGTAGCAGGCTGCCATAGACACAGAGAAATGACACAGGTCCCACTGCCCATTTCCACCCAAGCCCCTGTGGGTGGCAGGATGGCTGCAGCCACCACCTGAGAAGCAGCAGCCAAACTTCTGCTTCTCTCAACCAGATCCATGTTTTCGCATCTTACAGACACAGTGACTGTTCTTATCCCTCACTTCTGGATCAATAAAAATAATTTTCTGACTACTCTACTGAGGAGCCCTGAGTTGGCTCTGCCATCAGCCTAGTTCTTACCACTTCAAAACTATTATGAATAAATAGATGGGCATAGAACCCAGCCTGCAGCCTGAATAGCAATTTGCCTTTCTTTTTTTAGAACTAAATACCAAAGAGATTTTTTTCTCTCCCTGTTTGTACCATATCCTGGTTTCTTACACACAAAGCAATTCAAGGAAATAGAACTCATCTCTTTTTTTAAGTACTTTCATTCTTTACATTAATCAGAAGTTAATCAGAGTAAGCGGGAGTCCCATGTTCCCAGAATAGCCCCAGAAAGCATTCAGGAAGCAGGAGCTATGCTGGTACTCTTCTGCAAAAGGCTGCCATGACAAGAGAACAGTTCCTTCTTCTAAGTATTTTTTTTAATTTTTTTAAAATTTTTTTTATTGATTTTTAACCAGATTGTTTCTGAGGTCATCTTGGGCAGCCAACACCATGTGAGAGAAGAATGAGAAGCTCAAACTCATCATAATAATACCAAAACAGGCTAATTTTCACATTATATAACTAAATGGGAAAGGAAGGAAATGAAGATAGTATTGGATTAAATTAATGCAGTTGCAGATCACTGTAGTCAGCATAATCATCGTGTATGATTTAAAAAGGAGAGGGTGTTTTATTTTTTTTTAACGGATCCAGCTGCAAGCAATTGTGAAGGAACTAAATAGAATCAGTAATGATGGTCTAAGAAAGAAGCAAATATTGTTTGTTTGTTTCTTTCTGGGGCGAAATTAAATAAATAAATGACTCAGAATTTAAGACAGACTCCACAAACAGAACATTTGATAGATTTTCACAAATCAAAGGACCAGTTCTCCATGAGATGTCCAAAAGGTGGTGTATAGAAAGATTAACTTCAGCCTCAGAATTACCAATCACCTTCAGCATCCCCCAAGTCAGATGGAAAAGAAATCTTTCAGAATAGAGGTTTTATCTGCCTGCTGGGATTCACCTCCTTGGGCATCACATGTCTCTCCACTTTTGCATTTCCTCACTAGGTTATCCCTAGTGATTATCACTCCTTCTTCACCGTCAGCTGCTATAGAAGTTAATCCTGATGGCTCCCAGATAAACCTTCCAGTTTACTAACAAAACCACTCCTATCTTTTAAAAAAGATCAAATAATATAATCAGTTAGAAACTAAAAACAACAGCCATCAAGGCCTGAAATTTAGGAACAAAAGCAGGTCTTGGTAAAACCTGCAAGTCAGTAAAAGGCTGAAATATCCTGCTTGTCTAACAGGGATCCCTGGTTGTTCAGGAAAGTGGTCTCTGGTATCCCATTTTTCTCACAATGAAGCCTCCTTGTGCTCCACACACCAGAGAATTACCTCCCATCTTTCCTGTAGTGTACCCAGTCCTTCACAATGTATTAGCACAGAAGGAGGCAGGGAGGTGAGAGGGGAAAGGGGAGGAGTTGATTAATTTTTCCCAAAAACTGTAGAACATTACTCCTTTTACCCCTCCTACTGAAATAATTTCAGCTTGCCTGGTGTGATTTACTGCATCAACCCAACCTCAAAGACCACAGTAATCAAGTTGTCCTTTAGTACCATGTAATTGTCACCTTTCCTCCATTGTCTTGTAAAACGGGAAGAACTATCTAAAGCCATAAATGCTGGAGAGGGTTTAAGGCTGTGAAACAAGTCCTGCGGCAGCACCAGGTGTCTAACTCTCAGTTAAATAATGAAATGTCTCTTTTCTTCCCTCAATAAACCAGTCACCTCTGAACATTTCTTGATTGTCCCTTGCTGTCCTTGTTGCAAGGCAATGATGCGACTTTCATAGTGAGTAATCCCACTGATGGCAACAGGACCACTCAACTGCTTGTATAGGCTTTGCAGATATGGGCTTCTTGACTTGGCCAAATTCCCACATGATAGAGCCGTCACACACTGGAGAAGCACGATTTACTTTCTAAAGTGTAAAAGGAGACAAAGAATAGGAGAGAAAGGAATTACAACGGCAGACTAATTTCCTATTGCAGAGAAGACAGATTATAAAGGGTAATGTTTCTTGGACCTTTGCAAATGCACCACTTTGTAGCAGTCCGAATGTAAAATGATATGAGGAAGTACAAACTATTACAGAGAGTGGCACTGTTTGGCCGGCCTCTTCAATGGGCTCACTTTTTTATTTTGCTTTGTTTTTAGTTTAAGCAGAGAAATTTCATTGTTTGCCTTGGAGATTATTAATTTTACTCTGAAATTTGAAAATCGTGCATGTCAAAATATACTCCGGGATTTGTAAATATTATATTGCTTGTATTCAGAGTACTTGTTACTTCTCCAAACTATTCTGCACACATGAACACTTCTTAAAAGCAAGAATAGAAATGTTTTGCTGATTCTTAGCACTGCTAACAGTTTAAATGTCACCCTGCAATAGCATTCATCAGCAGAGGTATTGTTTCTCTTTCCCATTTTAATAATAATTCATCTGAACAAATAAGCCCTACATCTGTTGGGCATGACCATGCTGAAACTAAATGTGGAGAAAACCACAAGTTATTCAACTGGAATATGTTACAGGTAGCACTAGTTTTCACAAACCTGTTCTATCCAGTGGGTAAATCGATTTTTCTCCAAAGGACACTTTATGGATAACTGTGCATTGTCAATAGGTTGTTCTGTTGTGTTGCTGAGATAAATGGCGTGGTTTTTATTGTACTAAATTCAGTATTCAAATAAGAGAAATAGAATAAAAGACCAGAGAATTTGCAGATGATTTATTCCATGAATTGCAGCTGTGAATCGTCAGCTACTGGAATGTTGTTTTTTCTTTCATTGACTACCTGTTGAAAATATTCTGATGTTTTAAAAATCATTCCTAATCACTCTTAGTTTGCCATTTACTCAGGATTAGTTCACTGCAAATGAACTAAAGCAGAATGACTTTTATTGGATATTGGACTATGGCTAATTTTTCATGTTTATGTACTGTAACACAGTGACCTTGAGTTTACTTATGGTTTATAGTATAGATATAAATACAGATATTTATTACGAGAAATGCAGATTTCACTTTTTTTTTTTTTTTTTTTTTTTTTTTTTTTTTTTTTTTTTTTTGGTGAGTTACCTGGACCTTAAAATCTTTCATTTGGACAAACATTCCTACCAATAAATCATTCACTAGAATGATCAGATAAAGTGTACATGAAATATGCATGAACATAATTGAAATGAGTTTATTTAAGAGCTAGAATGAGTATTTGTAGACAGCTTTCTGAAGCCTTCACCCAGCACTACTGAAAAGAGCATAATTATTGAATAAAAAGAAATGACACCTGATATATGTAGGGTTGACAGCACACTGGAGGAAAACTATACAAGATATTACTGGGATGGAAGAACTTTTCACAGAAAAAAACGAACCCACCAAACAATAAATTCATTGCATATCCCATGCTGAAAATGTTCTTACTTGTCTGGGCAAACACAAACTTGTGTTGTTAAAAGGGGAGTTAAAATTGGAAGGAAAAACACATGGTAGAGTCATCATAAATGCCAGTAATGCAAAATGGAGAGATTGAAGCTCGTTTGAGAGAATTGTGAATTTAGCAGGGTGTGTTCCAAAGCAGATTTATTCAGCCATTGGTTCTTTATACTCTACTGCAACACTGACTTCACATTCAACTTGTTCGCTCTTGTTTCTGAGGGGAGGGGGAAAATAATGTTTTGGATATTATTTATGTATTTTCACCCTGGATTTGCGATATTCCTCACTTTAAAAAAAATCCAAACTAGTTATTTGGTGAGGCTTCAAAGCCTTTTGCAGACATTAACTAGTTAAATTTCACAACATTTCTCTGAGGCAGAAAATTGTTTTAAAATTCCCAATTGTTGAATAAGGAAACTTAGGGACAAAGGTTAAGTGATTTACTGAGGCCATGGGAAACAGTATAAGCAGTGGAATAAGAACTTGTTCCAGCCCATTCCTGCGGCTGGTAACATACCAGAGCACAGGACAATTATAAAATTTCACACACTTTATCCATAGTCTACCTTTTGCCTCCTTCCCTTTTCTACCCAGATAAAAAACATTTTCAGCCAAGCATTATTCCATGTAAAGCACTGACATTTCTATTTCTGTCATCTTGTTTCTTCAAACAAACTGATTTTTTACTCTTTTCTTTATAAGGCTACATTATCTTATACACAAGTTAGTTTACCTCTCAGGAATAAAAAGTGCCTGTGGATACTGAAAAAGTGATCACCACCAAAGTGTCCAAGACCCACACTAACAGAGATCCTAAATGACGGTTTCACACCTTTTTGGAGCCTTTGGAATGATGCAAATCAAATTGTAAGTCAAACAAAATGGCTTTTTTCAAAGCTAAAATGTCATTTCTTGGAAAACAGTTCCTGAAATCAAATTAATTTAAGAACGTATTTCCAAATATTTTAGAATGGAAATTTTGAAATCGGATTAAATTTCTGTTTTCTGACTTAAATGTTTACTTATGGACTTAAAAGAACAATATTAATACATTAAATCAAAATTTCCCCCACTCTTTATTCTTATTATCTTTGTTATGGTTGCAATAAATAGGATAACTTTTGGATTTACTTCTGTTACGCTTATCTTCATCTGTTCCCCCCCTCTTCCTTTTACACATTTCTCCATTCAATTTTCAAACCTTCCTTGACTTTGGAAGGCAGAATGGAAAATAATAATAAGCTACCACACATCCTGAAGTATTGAGAAAGTGGTAAAAAACTACAGAAGTGGAGAGAAGACAAAAAGCTGATCCTTCATAAATCAAAGAAGGTTTTGAGGTAAAGTGACTTAGAACAAAAGTCTTCCCTGCAAGCACATTTGAAATGAGTATTTTAAAATTGTTAGGGGGAAGGGGATTGGGCAGGGTCTGTATTTAAAATTCCCCTTGAAACTTTCTTGAATGGAAAAGGTGAAGAGTATTTTGTGAAGCCTTTTCCATAAAGAAACCTGAGGTTTTAGGTGAATGGAGGAAACTCCACAATACCTTTTTGGGGCATTTTTATTATGTTCACTAAAAATCACTTTCATTTTTTTGCATTCAGGTAACTTTGTTTACATAGGGCACATCAAGAAAAAGCAGTTGTCAAGAAGCTAATTGTCCTAGAGTCTTTATATAAACTTGCTCTAACAGGCCAAACTTACTTGAAAAGTTTGCCTCCCCTTTCTGCAAGTGTCTTTCAAACACCCAGTTTGTGTAAGCAGTGTGTTTTGTCAGATGGCTCAGGCTGCCTAGAAACAGCCTTTCCTGAGCAGGAGCTGGAGATAGACCCCAACTCCTCACCTGGATGCAACCTGCACCAGGACACCTGAAGCATTTAGTGAGGCAGTGCTGTCTGATAAGCATAGCAAGCACAGGACTGGAGTGAGAGGAGCTTGCAGCAGGAATCCTGAGATCATCAACTGGACTTGCACACATTTGAGTAGTGGTCAGGGCTGCCCTCATGCAGGCAGATTTGTTGGGGCCCTGCCTGCTCTGAGAATCTCTCATAGGATGCATAGCTCCTCAGTTTCTCCCATAGCTTCCAAGAGAAAGTGAAAGCCACTCACAGCGTATCTAAGTTTGTACTGGATACATGTGGATCTATCAACAGCAAAACACGGAAAA